>JAPDOI010001956.1:0-116735 GCA_029168955.1 Aplectana chamaeleonis
GAAGATTTTCACGACGTCCCGATGTGACGTCACGCTCAGAAGCCCGAAGCACTTTTCTACGACGTCCCGATGACGTCATCAGAAGCCCGAAGACTTTCACGACGTCCCAGATGACGTCATCAGAAGCCCGAAGTTAATCTCTTTCACGACGTCCCGATGACGTCTATCAGAAGCCCGAAGCACTTTTTCACGACGTCCCGATGACGTCATCAGAAGCCCGAAGCACTCTCACGACGTCCCGATGACGCTCATCAGAAGCCCGAAGGCATTCTCTCTTTCACGACGTCCCGATGACGTCATCAGAAGCCCGAAGCACTTTCACGACGTCCCGATGACGCTCATCAGGAAGCCCGGAAGCACTTTTCACGACGTCCCGATGACGTCATCAGAAGCCCGAAGCACTCTTCTCACGACGTCCCGATGACGTCATCAGAAGCCCGCCAAGCACTTTGGGACTATCCTAGACGGGTCACCGATGACTTTCTCTATATGAAAATGAATGGAAAACCTGATATAAAGATGTTTGATGCTGCTATCAATCATTGTTGTTCATGAAGTTCTGTAGAAATACTTTGATCATGTCCTGATAGCGTTATCAGAAGCCCGGTGGTTCATTCCATTTCTGACTTGAATCTTGAGTGCCCCCGTCTGGGGTAGGCTCCGAAGCACTCTTTCACGACGTCCCAATGACGTCATTAGAAACTCGGAGGCACCTTTTCACGACGTGTCCCGATGACGTCATCAGAAGCCCGAAGCACTTTTTCACGACGGTCCCGATGACGTCATCAGAAGCCCGAAGCACTTTCACGACGTCCCGATGACGTCATCAGAAGCCCGGAAGCACTTTTCACGACGTCCTGATGACGTCATCAGAAACCCGAAGCACTTTCACGAGACGTCCCGATGACGTCATCAGAAGCCCGGAAGCACTTTCACGACGTGCCGATGACGTCATCAGAAGCCCGAAGCACTTTTCACGACGTCCCGATGACGTCATCAGAAGCCCGAAGCACTTTTCTACGATAAACGTCCTGATGACGTCATCAGAAGCCCGAAGCACTTTTCACGACGTCCCGATGACGGTCATCAGAAAGACCGAAGGCACTTTTCAACGACGTCCCGATGACGTCATCAGAAGCCCGAAGCACTTTTCACGACGTCCCGATAATCGTCATCAGAAGCCCGAAGCACTTTCATACGACGTCCCGATGACGTCATCAGAAGCCCGAAGCACTTTTCACGGCGTCATCCCGATGACGTCATTAGAAGCCTGGAAGCACTTTCACGACGTTCCCGATGACGTCATCAGAAGCCCGGAAGCACTTTTCACGACGTCCCGATGACGTCATCAGAAGCCCGAAGCACTTCCTCACGACGTCCTGATGACGTCATCAGAAGCCCGAAGCACTTTCACGACGTCCTATGACGTCATCAGAAGCCCGAAGCACTTTCACGACGTCCCGATGACGTCATCAGAAGCCCGGGAAGAGCGACTTTACTTCACGACGTCCCGATGACGTCATCAGGGCCCGAAGCACTTCTCACAGACGTCCCGATGACGTCATCAGAAGCCAGAAGCATTTCTTTTTCACGACGTCCCGATGACGTCATCAGAAGCCTGGAAGTGACTTTCATACGCACTGACGTCCCGATGACGTCATCAGAAGCCCGAAGCACTTTTCACGACGTCCCGATGACGTCATCAGGAAGCCCGAAGCACTTCTGCATCGACGTCCCGATGACGCTCGTCGAAGCCCGAAGCACTTTTTCACGGACGTCCCGATGACGTCATCAGAAGCTCCGGAAGCACTTCCGGGGACTATCTCTAGACGGCACCCACGACTTTCTCATGAAAATGAATGGAAACCTTGATAAAAGGTGCTTGATGCTATCAGTCATTGTTGTTGATGAAGTTGTGTAGAAATACTTTGACTGATAGCGTTATAGATCGATGGTTCATTCCATTTCTCTGACTTGAATCTTGAGTGCCCCTCCGTCTTCCTTCCCTTTCCCTTGTAGGCCCGCACTTTTCAACGACGTCCCAATGACGTCATCAGAAAACTCGAGGCACTTCTTTACGACGTCCCGATGACGTCATCAGAAGCCCAAAGCACTTTTTCACGACGTCCCGATGACGTCATCAGAAGCCCGAAGCACTTTCTCACGACGTCCCGATTGACGGCCATAAGAAGCCCGTGCTTAATGGCACTTTTTCAGAACGACGTCCCGATGACGCCATCAGAAACCCGAAGCGCATCTTTTCGCTACGACGTCCCGATGACGTCGCCAGAAGCCCGAAGCACATTTCACGACGGTCACCCGATGACGTCATCAGAAGCCCGAAGCATCTTTTTCACGGACGTCCCGATGACGGTACATCAGAAGCTCCGAAGCACTTTCACGACGTCCCGATGACGTCATCAGAAGCCGAAGCTAATTTTTCACGGCGGTCCCTGATGACGTCATCAGAAGCCCGGAAGCACTCTCACGACGTCCCGATGACGCCGCCACCAAAGCCCGAAGCACTTTCTTCACGGCGTCCCGATGACGTCATTCAGAAGCCCGAAGCACTCTTCTACGACGTCCCTGATGACGTCATCAGAAGCCCGAAGCACTTTTCACGACGTCCCGATGACGTCATCAGAAGCCCGGAAGCTACTCTCACGACGTCCCGATGACGTCATCAGAAGCCCGAAGCACTTTTCACGACGTCCCCATGACGCCGTCAGGCTCAGTCAGCACTTTCACTTTACGTCCCGATGACGCTCATCAGAAGCCCGGAAGCACTCTTCACGACGTCCCGATGACGTCCATCAGAAGCCCGAAGCACTCTCACGACGTCCCGATGACGCTCATCAGAAGCCCGAAGACTTTTCACGACGTCCCGATGACGTCATCAGAAGTCCCGAAGCACTTTCACGACGTCCCGATGACGTCATCAGAAGCCCGAAAGCACTTTTCACGACGTCCCGATGACGTCATCAGAAGCCCGAAGCACTTTTGCATGACGTCCCGATGACGTCATCAGAAGCCCCGAAGCACTCTTTGGGACTATCTCTAGACGGGGGCACCTACGACTTTCTCATGAAAATGAATGGAAACACCTGATAAAGATTTGATGCTGCTGTCACTCATTAGTTGCTGACAGTGCTCTGTAGAAACTACATTTTCACGACGTCCCGATGATGTCATCAGAAGCCCGAAGTTCATTCCATTTCACGACGTCCTGATGACGTCATCAGAAGCCCGGAAGCACTTTTCTACGACGTCCCGATGACGTCATCAGAAGCCCGAAGCACTTTCACGACGTCCCGATGACGTCATCAGAAGCCCGAAGCATCTTTTCACGACGTCCCGATGACGTCATCAGAAGCCCGAAGCATCTTTTTCACGACGTCCTGATTGACGTCATCGGAAGCCTGAAAGCACTCTTCTACGACGTCCCGATGACGCCATCAGATAGCCCGAAGCACTTTCACGACGTCCCGATGACGCTGGGCATTAGAAGCCCGAAGCACTTTTCACGACGTCCCGATGACGTCATCAGAAGCCCGGAAGATACTTTTCACGACGTCCCGATGACGTCATCAGAAGCTCCGAAGCACTCTTGGGACTATCCTAGACGGGGGGCCACTCACGACTTTCTCTCATGAAAATGAATGGAAACCTTTGATAAAAGGTGCTTGATGCTGCTATCAGTCATTGTTGTTGATGAAGTTGTGTAGAAATACTTTGATTGATAGCGTTATAGATCGGTGGTCCATTCCATTTCTGACTTGATACTTGAGTGCCCCCCCGTCTGGGGTAGGCCCGCACTTTTCACGACGTCCCAATGACGTCATCCGAAACTCGAGGCACTTTCTACGATGACGTCATCAGAAGCCCGAAGCACTTTTCACGACGTCCCGATGACCTCATCAGAAGCCCGAAGCACCTTCACGACGTCCCTGATGACGTCATAAGAAGCCCGGAAGTTAGCGACTTTTCACGACGTCCCGATGACGTCATCAGAAGCTCCGAAGCACTTTCACGACGTCCCGATGACGTCATCAGAAGCCCGGAAGCACTTTTCACGACGTCCCGATGACGTCATCAGAAACCCGAAGCACTTTCACGACGTCCTGATGACGCCCTGGCCAGAAGCTCTGAAGCACTTTCATCCTGATGATCATCAGAAGCCCGGAAGCACTTTTCACGACGTCCCGATGACGTCATCAGAAGCCCGAAGCATCTTTTTCATTACGACGTCCCGATGACGCCATCAGAAGCTCCGAAGCACTTTCTCACGACGTCCCGATGACGTCATCAGAAGCCCGGAAGCACTTTTCACGGCGTCCCGATGACTTCTATTAGAAGCTCCAGCGGTCTCTTCACGACGTCCCGATGACGTCATCAGAAGCCCGAAGTACTTTTCTACGACGTCCGATAACGTCATCAGAAACCCGGGAAGCACTTTCACGACGTCCCGATGACGTCATCAGAAGCCCGAAGCACTTTCACGACGTCCCGGATGACGCTCAAGTCAGAAGCCCGAAGCACTTTCTCACGACGTCCCGATGACGTCTACCAGAAGCCCGAAGCACTTTTCACGGACGTCCCGATGACGTCACCGGTAGCTTCCCGAAGTGGTTCTATACGACGTCCTGATGACGCCAATAGAAGCCCGAAGATCTTCTTTTTTCACGACGTCACGATGACGTTACCAGGAAGCCCGAAGCACTTTTCACGACGTCCTGATGATCAACAGCCAGAAGCACTCTCTTTACGACGTCCCGATGACGTCATCAGAAGCCCGAAGCACTTTCTTTCACGACGTCCCGATGACGTCATCAGAAGCCCAGGCGACTTCATACGACAGTCCACGACGTCATCAGAAGCCCGGAAGCACTCTCATACGACGTCCCGATGACGCTACCGTAAGCACAGCACTTTTCATGACGTCCTGATGACGCCAACAGAAGCTTCCGAAGCACTTTCACGACGTCCCGATGACGTCATCAGAAGCCCGGAAGCACTTTTCTCACGACGTCCCGATGACGTCATCAGAAGCCCGGAAGCACTTTCTACGACGTCCCGATGACGTCAGCGAGAAGCACGAAGCACTTTTCACAACGTCCCGATGACGTCAGGGTCTCAGGAAGCACTTTCATCACGTCCCGATGACGTCATCAGCCCGGAAGCACTTTTTCACGACGTGTCCCTGATGACGTCATCAGAAGCCCGGAAGCACTTTGCACGGCGCAATCCCGGATGACGTCATCAGAAGCCCGAAGCACTTCTTCACGACGTCCCGATGACGTCATCAGAAGCCCGGAAGCACTTCTTGGGACTATCCTAGATTACGGGGCACACTCTAATGACTTTCTCATGAAAAATCAGAAGCCCGGAAGCACTCTTCATGACGTAAAAAGGTGCCATTGATGCCCGAAGCACTATCACGTTATTGTCCTGTTGATAACAGAAGTTGTGTAGAAATACTTTGATGACGTCCCGATAGCGTTATCAGAAGCCGGTGGTTCATTCCATTTCTGACTTGAATTCTTGAGTGACGCTGGTGCGGTAGCTCCGAAGACTTTTCACGACGTCCCAATGACGTCATCAGAAACTCGAGGCAC
The DNA here is from genome assembly GCA_029168955.1 of Aplectana chamaeleonis. Lineage (NCBI taxonomy): Eukaryota > Metazoa > Nematoda > Chromadorea > Rhabditida > Cosmocercidae > Aplectana > Aplectana chamaeleonis. Next base: position 5,616 of record JAPDOI010001956.1, read on the forward strand.
CTTTACGACGTCCCGATGACGTCATCAGAAGCCCGAAGCAGCTTTCAACGACGTCCCGATGACGTCATCAGAAGCCCGAAGCACTCTTTGGACGGATCCTAGACGGGCACCCGATGACGTCATGAGAAATGCCCGGAAGCACTTGATCACGCAGGTGCCTGATGACGCTATCAGTCATTGTTGTTGATGAAGTTGTGTAGAAATACTTTGATTGATAGCGTTGTGATCGGTGGTTCATCTCCATTTCTGACTTGAATCTTGAGTGTCCCCCCCCCGTCCGGGGGTAAGCCCGGAAGCACTTTTCACGACGTCCCGATGACGTCATCAGAAGCCTGAAGCACTTTTGACGACGTCCCGATGACGTCATCAGAAGCCCGAAGCACTTCTTCACGACGCGTCCCGATGACGTCATTCAGAAGCCCGAAGCACTTTTCACGGCGCGTCCCGGATGACGTCATTAGTAAGCCCGGGAAGCACTTTTCACGACGTCCCGATGACGTCATCAGAAGCCCGGCTAAGCACTTTTCTACGTGACTAGTCCCGATGACGTCATCAGAAGCCCGAAGCACTCTCACGACGTCCCGATGACGTCATCAGAAGCCCGAAGCACTTTTCACGACGTCCCCATGACGTCATCGTAGCCCGAAGCACTTTTCACGACGTCCCGATGACGTCATCAGAAGCCCGAAGCACTTTTCACGACGTCCCGATGACGTCATCAGAAGCCCTGAAGCACTTTCACGACGTCCCAGATGACGTCATCAGGAAGCCCGGAAGCATCTTTTCACGACGTCCCGATGCCGACGTCATCAGAAGCCCGAAGCACTTTTGGGACTATCCTAGACGGTCACCCACGGATGACGTCATGAAATGAAGCCTGAATGGCACATCTGATCACGATGTCCCGATGACGCTATCAATCATTGTTGTTGATGAAGCTCTGTAGAAGCACTTTTCACGACGTCCCGATGACGCTCATCAGATCGGTGGTTCATTCCATTTCCTGACTTGAATCTTGGAGTGCCCCCCCTGGGTCTGGGGGTAGGCCCGAAGCACTTTTCACGACGTCCCCATGACGTCATCAGAAGCTCCGAAGCACTTTCACTTACGACGTCCCGATGACGTCATCAGAAAGCCCGAAGCTACTTTCACGACGTCCCGATGACGTCATCAGAAGCCCGAAGCGACTTTTCTTCACGACGTCCCGATGACGTCATCAGAAGCCCGAAGCACTTTTCACGACGTCCCGATGACGTCATCAGGAAGCCCGAAGCACTTTCACGACGTCCCGATGACGTCATCAGAAAGCCCGAAGTGAATCTTTTCACGACGTCCCGATGACGTCATCAGAAGCCCGGAAGCACTCTTTGGGACTATCCTAGACTGGGGTCCCGATGACTTTCTTTGGTCGAAAATCAATGGAAACCCTGATAAAGCACTTTTATGCTGACGTTCCCGATTGACGTTCATCAGAAACCCTGTAGAAGCACTTTCTACGACGTCCCGATGACGTCATCAGAAGCACCGAAGCATTCCATTTCTGACGAACGATCGCTCCCGATGACGTCCGGGGGTAGCCCGAAGCACTTCTTCTACGACGTCCCGATGACGTCATCAGAAACTCGAAGCACTTTTCACGACGTCCCGATGACGTCGTCAGGAAGCCTTCGGAAGCACTTTTCACGACGTCCCGATGACGTCATCAGAAGCCCGAAGCACTTTTTCTCTCTCACGACGTCCCGATGACGTCATCAGAAGCCCGAAGCACTTTCACGACGTCCCGGATGACGTCATCAGAAGCCCGGAAGCACTTTTCACGACGTCCCGATGACGTCATCAGAAGCCCGAAGCACTCTTGGGACTATCCTAGACGGGGGCACCGCATGCCACGACTTTCATCATGAAGCCCGAATGGAAACCTTTCACGACATCCTAAAATGATGACGCTATCAGTCATTGTTGTTGATGAAGCCCGGAAGCACTTTCACGACGTCCCCATGTATCGGCTCATTCAGAAGCTTGCCGAAGCACTTTGATTCTTGAGTGCCTGCCTGGGGGCCGCACCAATGACGTCCCGGATGACGTCATCAGAAACTCCGAAGCACTTTCTACGACGTCCCGATGACGTCGTCAGAAGCCCGAAGTCACTTTTCACGACGCGTCCCGATGACGTCATCAGAAGCCCGGAAGCACTTTTACGACGTTCCGATGACGTCATCAGAAGCCCGAAGCACTTTTCACGACGTCCCGATGACGTCAATCAGAAAGCCCGAAGCACTTTTCACGACGTCCCGATGACGTCATCAGAAGCCCGAAGCACTCTTTCACGACGCTTACGACGTCCTGATGACGTCATCAGAAGCCCGGAAGCACTTTTCACGATCGCAGTCCCGATGACGTCATCAGAAGCCCGAAGCACTTTCACGACGTCCCGATGATGCCACGCAGAAGCCCGAAGCACTTTTCACGACGTCCCGATGACGCCAATGTAAGCCCCGGCACTCTCACGACGTCCCGATGACGTCACCAGAAGCCCGGAAGCAATTTTTCACGACGTCCCGATGACGTCATCAGAAGCCCGAAGCATTCTTCACGACGTCCCGATGATCACCAGAGCTCACACTTTTGGGACTATCCTAGACGGGGTCACCCACGATTTTCCCATGAAAATGAATGGAAAACCTGATAAAAGATGTTTGATGCTGCTATCAATCATTGTTGTTGATGAAGTTCTGTAGAAATACTTGATTTTGATAGCGTTATAGATCGGTTCATCTTCCATTTCTGACTTGAATCTTGGAGTGCCCCCCCCGTCTGGGGGTATAGGCCCGCATCTCTTTCACGACGTCCCAATGGACGTCATCAGAAACTCTCTCGCGGCATCTTTTCACGACGTCCCGATGACGTCATCAGAAGCCCGGAAGCACTTTTCACGACGTCCCGATGACGTCATCAGAAGCCCGAAGCACTTTTCACGACGTCCCGATGACGTCACCAGAAGCCCGGGAAGCACTTTTCACGACGTCCTACGATGACGTCACCAGAAGCCTGAAGCATCTTTTTCACGACGTCCCGATGACGTCGTCAGAAGCCCGAAGCACTTTTCACGACGTCCCGATGACGTCATCAGAAGCCCGAAGCACTCCTTCACGACGTCCCGATGACGTCATCAGAAGCCTGGAAGCACGTTTTCACGACGTCCCGATGACGTCATCAGAAGCCCGAAGCACTTTTCACTGACGTCCCGATGACGTCATCAGAAGCCCGAAGCACTTTTCACGACGTCCCGATGACGCTGGGCATCAGAAGCCCGGAAGCACTTTTCTTTCACGACGTCCCGATGACGTCATCAGAAGCCCGAAGCACTTCTTGGGACTATCCTAGACGGGTCACCGATGACTCTTCTCATTTGAATGCCCGGAAGCACTTGATCACGACGTGCCCGATGCTGCGTTATCAGTTATTGTTGTTGATGAAGTTGTAGAAATACTTTGACTGATAGCGTTATAGATCGGTGGTTCATTCCATTTCTGACTTGAATTTGAGTACTCCCGTCCGGGTAAGCCCGAAGCACTTTTCACGACGTCCCGATGACGTCATCAGAAAACTCTCGGAAGCACTTTTTCACGACGTCCCGATGACGTCACCAGAAGCCCGGAAGCACTTTTCACGACGTCCCGATGACGTCATCAGAAGCCCGAAGCACTCTTTTTGGGACTATCCTAGACGGGGGCACCCACGACTTTCATGAAAATGAGTGGAAGCACCTTGATAACGAAGTTGATGCTGCTATCAGTCATTGTTGTTGATGAAGTTGTGTAGAAATACTTTGATTCGACGACGTCACGATAGATCGGTGGTTCATTCCATTTCGACTTTGAATCTTTGAGTGTCTCTCTCTCGTCCGGGGTAGGCCCGGCTACTTTTCACGACGTCCCAATGACGTCATCAGAAGCTCAGAAGCACTTTTCCTACGACGTCCCGATGACGTCATCAGAAGCCCGAAGCACTTTTTCACGACGTCCCGATGACGTCATCAGAAGCCCGAAGCACTTTTCACGACGTCCCGATGACGTCATCAGAAGCCCGAAGTACACTCTTTTACGACGTCCCTGATGACGTCATCAGAAGCACGGAAGCACTTTTCACGACGCTTCCTGATGACGTCATCAGAAGTCCTGAAGCACTTTTCACGACGTCCCGATGACGTCATAGAAGCCCGGAAGCACTTTTTACGACACCTGATGACGCCATCAGAAACCCGAAGCACTTTCACGACGTCCCGATGACGTCGTCAGAAGCACGAAGCACTTTTCACAACGTCCCGATGACGTCATCAGAAGCCCGAAGCACTTTTCACGACGTCCCGATGACGTCATCAGAAGCCCGAAGCACTTTTCACGACGTCCCGATTGAGCGTCCAGAAACCCGAAGCACTTTCTTGCACGACGTCCCGATGACGTCATTAGAATGCCCGAAGCACTTTTCACGACGTCCTTTGATGACATTAGTCATTGTTGTTCAGAAGCCCGAAGCACTTTGATCACGACGTCCCGATAGATCGGTGGCTCATCAGAAGCCCGGAAGCACTTGAATTTGAAGTGCCCGATGACGTCATGGGGTAGCCTCGAAGCATCTCTTCACGACGTCCCAATGACGTCATCAGAAGCCCGGAAGCACTTTCACGACGTCCCGATGATACTGTAGCCCGAAGACTTTCACGACGTCCTGATGACGTCATCAGAAGCCCGAAGCACTTTCACGACGTCCCGATGACGTCATCAGAAGCCCGAAGCACTTTTCTTCACGACGTCCCGATGACGTCATCAGAAGCCCGAAGCACTTTCACGACGTCCCGAATAGACGTCATAAGAAGCCCGAAGCACTTTTCACGACGTCCTGATGACGTCATCAGGAAAACCCGAAGCACTTTCACGACGCTCCCGGATGACGTCGTCAGAAGCCCGGAAGCACCCTCTCTTCACGACGTCTCGATGACGTCATCAGAAGCCCGAAGCACTTTTCACGACGTCCCGATGACGTCATCAGAAGCCCGGAAGCACCCTTTCACGATCGTCCCGATGACGTCATCAGAAGCTCCGAAGCACTTTTCACGACGTCCCGATGACTTCATCAGAAGCCCGAAGCCACTTTCACGACGTCCCGATGACGTCATCAGAAGCCCGAAGCATCTTTTCAATGGACGTCCGTCCCGATGACGTCATCAGAAGCCCGGAAGCACTTTCTCACGACGTCCCGATGACGTCATCAGAAGCCCGGAAGATCACTCTCACGACGTCCCCATGACGTCACCAGAAGCCCGGAAGCACTTTCACGACGTCCCGATGACGTCATCAGAAGCCTGAAGCACTTTTCATCAGACGTCCCGATGACGTCATCAGAAGCCCGAAGCACTTTTTCACTGACGTCCTGATGACGTCATAAGAAGCCCTGAAGCACTTCTTCACGACGGTCCCTGATGACGTCATCAGGAAGCCCGGAAGCACTTTCACGACGTCCCGATGACGTCATCAGAAGCCCGAAGCACTTTGGGACTATCCTAGACGGGTCACCCACGATTTTCTCCATGAAAATGAAAGGGAACCTCGATAGGTGATGTTTGATGCTGCTATCAATCATTGTTGTTGATGAAGTTGTCTAGAAATACTTCTGATTGATAGCGTTATAGATCGGTGGTTCATTCCATTTCTGACTTGAATCTTGAGTGCCCTCCCTGTCTGGGGTAGGCCCGCATCTTTCTACGACGTCCCAATGACGTCATCAGAAACTCGAGGCACTTTTTCACGACGTCCCGATGACGTCATCAGAAGCCCGGAAGCACTTTTCACGACAGTCCCGATGACGTCATCAGAAGCCCGGAAGCACTTTCACGACGCAAGTCCCGATGACGCCGCGAGAAGCCCGAAGCACTTTCTTCATTTGACGTCCCGATGACGTCATCAGAAACCCTTGAAGCACTTTCTACGACGTCCCTGATGACGTCGTCAGAAGCCCGAAGCACTTTTCTACGACGTCCCGATGACGTCATCAGAAGCCCGAAGCATCTTCACGACGTCCCGATGACGTCATCAGAAGCCCGAAGCACTTTTCACGACGTCCCGATGACGTCATCAGAAGCCCAGGAAGCACCTTTTTCACGACGTCCCGATGACGTCAACAGAAGCCCGAAGCACTTTTTCACGACGTCCCGATGACGTCATCAGAAGCCCGGAAGCACTTTTCACGACGTCCCGATGACGTCATCAGAAGCCCGAAGCACTTTCACGACGTCCCGATGACGTCATCAGAAGCTCTGAAGCCACTTTCTACGACGTCCTGATGACGTCATAAGAAGCCTGAAGCACTTTTACGACGTTCCTGATGAACGCCAACCAGCCCGGAAGCACTTTTCACGACGTCCCGATGACGTCACCAGAAGCCCGAAGTACTTCCTACGATCGCGTCCCGGATGACGTCAACAGAAGCCCGGAAGCACTTTTCACGACGTCACGATGACGTCACCAGAAGCCCGAAGCACTTTCTTCACGACGTCCCGATGACGTCATCAGAAGCCAGAAGCACACTTTTCACGACGTCCCGATGACGCTCAATAGCCCGAAGCACTTTTCACGACGTCCCGATGACGTCACCAGAAGCCCGGAAGCACTTTCAACGACGTCCCGATGACGCTGATCAGAAGCCCGAAGCACTTTTCACGACGTCCCGATGACGCCATCAGAAGCACGAAGCGGCATTTCTTTTCTACGACGTCCCGATGACGTCACCAGAAGCCCGAAGCACTTTCTACGACGTCCCGATGACGCCATAAGAAGCCCGAAGCACTTTTTACGACGTTCCGATGACGTCAACAGAAACCCGGAAGCACTTTCACGACGTCCTGATGACGCCGCCAGAAGCATCGGAAGTACTTTCACAACGTCCCGATGACGTCATCAGGAGCCCGGAAAGCATTTTCTCTTTCACTACGTCCCGATGACGTCATCAGAAGCCCGGGAAGCACTTTTCTACGACGTCCTGATGACGTCATCAGAAGCCTGAAGCACTTTGCACGGCGTCCCGATGACGTCATTAGAAGCCCGGAAGCACTTTCACGACGTCCCGATGACGTCAACAGAAGCCCGGAAGATCACTTTCACGACGTCCCGATGACGTCATCAGTCCGCCACTCTCACGGTCCTGATGACGCCATCAGAAGCCCGAAGCACTTTTCACGACGTCCCTATGACGTCATCAGAAGCCCGGAAGCACTTTTCACGACGTCCCGATGACGCCAATGTGAAGCCCGAAGCACTTTTTCACGACGTCCTGACGACGTCATCAGAAGCCAGAAGCACTGCGACGTCCTGACGACGTCACCAGAAGCCTGCGCCACTTTTCACGACGTCCCGATGACGCCAACAGAAGCCCGAAGCACTTCACGACGTCCCGATGACGCCATCGTAGCCCGGAAGCACTTTTCACGACGTCCCGATGACGCTGCCATCAGAAGCCTGAAGCACTCTCACGACGTCACGATGACGTCATCAGAAGCCCGGAAGCACTTTTCTACGACGTCTCTGCATGACGCTCTATCAGGAAGCTCCGAAGCACTCTCACTGACGTCCCGATGACGTCATCAGAAGCCCGAAACACTTTTGATGACGTCCCGATGACGTCATCAGAATCCCCTCACCCACGAATCGGTTAATTACCAGCCTACGTACCTCCTGCAACCAACTTACCTGTCTGCCAAGTTGATTGCCTGGAGACCATTGGCAGTGGCTATTAGCAGTGAGGACTGGGAAAAGGCGTGATTGCCCACGGCTCATGGTCGACGGCCCACGTGGCTTACGGCCTCATGGCCCATGCCTACGGCCAGCGCCCAACAGCTCACGGCGCACACCACAAATTCTTCTTGCTTTCGGGCTCACAACTTTGTTATTTGTAGAAGCGACTTGCTGAAATTCGACAGCAGGTGTCTTCTGGACCCCTTCATGGTATCCAGAAGGAAATTCTTTCAGAAATTTTATCGCAAAGATCTTATGAACTATTTTATAAAAAGTTAATCTTTCTCAAACAGCCTGCAGAAGAGTGAGGGTCGTGCTTAACTGTTCTATAACTTCCCCGATCTGTGGTTTGGCCCTTCTTCAAAATTGGTGTTACAAAAGTGTGCTTTCAAGCGAATCTGGAGCTTGCACCATACATAAGAGACTGGTTGAATATATAGGCCAAGGGACCACAAATAACGGTGCAATTTTCTGAATAAAAAAATAGAAGAATGAAATCCGGGGTGGCTGAGGAAGACGGAACCACTCTTTCTAACAACTCCTGTCACGGATAGAATGAAACCACGGAAAATCAGTCTTAGGTTGAATACCTGAGAACCATGAAGACGGACAATTTCTGCTATCTTCTTTGAAATTGATTCAATGAAATGATCCGCTAACATGCAGTTAGCCTTCATCACTGGCCGAAATTGGGTAAGAAGGTCTCTCTTCCTTGAGATGCTAATACTACTTTTTCCTGTAACTTGGAATTCAGATAACGACAAAAAGTTCTTATCTCCCCGACCTCTATCTTTTTCTTTTCTCCGAAACACCGTTATACTCCCACCCATCTGGAGAATGGATTTTTCGCAAACCCAAGTTATATGCTTCCCAATTTCCAGTACACCTTGCCCATTCGTAAAAAGCCATTCAATAATGTTTAGACATTTTTTGTAGAGCAGGCATGGCGAAAAGACTTAGCGCGCAGATGTCTACGATAAATTAGTACACTTCCAATATCCTTCCACGGCTTGTGAAGGTCCACAGCCCCATATAGTAAGATAAGCTTAAAAGGAACACTTTGGAAGACGCGTTTTTGGAGCTAAACAGTCTTCTCTACTGTTTGACCGTTGATTTTGAGCGTAAAGGATTTGACCGCCATGAAGGATGATACCTATCAAAGTGCAAAGATGCGATCAGTTCACCTTATTATCTTTCCTCCTCTTCACTTGATCATTCCTGTAATCTGAGTCTGACTTTCTGTCCAAAGTGGATCTGGGGCAAACTTTCAGGCGTGTCTTGGGCACCCAAATGACGTAATTGGTTTTCTTTAGCTCGTTATTTTGCCGCCCTGGCTCGCTTTCATACCGAAATTCTTTCGACACTGAGAGCCCAGGATCCTTCTCGCCTATCATCATTCACTGTGGAAAGTCAACGAAGATGATCATCGTGCACGCTGCTCATTTAATAGCCAGAAGACACAAACTTCAACGGAACAGTGGATCAATCGACATGGCAGAGTCTTGGGATGATCGACAGGAAAAGTTCATATTTCTCATTTACGCTGCTGTGCAGATTCTAATGAACTGACCCAGTGAATTTGGCTAGAGGTATCTGAAGACGGCTGCGTAATCGCACTCCGCAGCTATAACCCCCGCGATAGACCGGTGTGAGAAACTGTTTCACAACATTGATTAACAAATGGAATGCTATACGGATTTGCGCTCAAGCTTTCCACCGGAGGCGAAATTTCCAGGTTGTCCAGCAAAGTTTCATGACTGCAGAATCCTAGATCCGGAAACATTGGACGATCTCCTGCTGGTTCATGAACAACGCTGGTACAAGTCATAACAGTAAACTAGCTCTTCTAAACAGGATAAATTTGATTACACCACATCCCCATCACCCCCTCCGAGCTGAAGTCCGGGTGCATTACCACGATACCGTCATGTTTTTTCCAATCAATGAACAGAAAAACTTAAATCTCCCAAACCAATGGCATTGACGCCATTCCAATTCAAACTGAATCTCTACCAAAATTCATACTAGTTCCAAAATCCGGAACATAACAAGATGGACTCCTGTAAATCGCAATTAATAAAACTTCTTGCTCGTGTTTAAAATCAATCTGTGTGACTACATGCCCCTAGACAGAAATCTGAGAAGACTTGTTTTGTAGGTCAGTACGCGATGCGGTACCGTATTGTGGACGAGTACTAATACGTCTCCCTCCCGGTCTGAATCCCAACCCGTCTTTATTGGTAAACAGCATACTTCGAACTATAACTTAAAACTGCATCATTAACTAGCACCCGGCTTCTGCACCAGCTCTCTGATACCAAACCTGGTAAGGATCCCGTTCGGAGAAGGTAATTCAATTTGCGGTATTTGTCTAACAACCGAACGAGCGCTGAGTAAAACGAACTTTTTCGAAATCGAATAATTATGCGAAAAATGCGAGGGAAATTATAGGGGTCGGAACAGACAAATTCTGAGTGTTTGGTCCCTAGCTGTTGTTGTGTGTGGTGGGAAATAAGAGAGTACAGGGTAATGAGGGCGATCCACTTGCTACCTCCTTATAATTCTTACCCCTTAGGGTGCTCGGTAGATCTTGGATTATGATTCGGCGTTAAACTCTCCTGCAATAACTCATTATCACCAGACGCCTTCTATGACCTGCTTTAAGGCCTCACAATCGAAGTACATAGCGGGTGACATGATCGAATCGATTTGCTCTCCTATGCTCACTCCATGTTACGCTGCAGCTCTTGGAATCCACAATTTTCGCGTCTGCATGAAACTTGAACTAAATGTGCTACGATAGGGCAAAGCGCTAGACGAACAACCTTGCTCCTTATCAGTCACAAAACGCTCCTCCAATGCATTGAGCCTGAGTCGGGACAGCGCTGTGGGTCTCCTGCATTTTCAGAACAAGGTCAAACGAAAATCTTATTGAATCGAAGTTAAAAACCATCCCACCTCTCGGGATAACCCTGTCTGGAACCACGCTTGGTACTTCATTTTTCTATTGATTGCAAACCAACGACACTTTTCTTGGCGGGCGATGATTAGAAGTGAAATCGATTGAATTAAATAGAAAGACTGGCGAGATGAGCTGACGATTACATGGCGGGGACACAGAGTCGAATGAGTTGTACTTTACACTATGCGTGTTTCAAAGAACAAGAGCACCTTGTGGTAGTTAATCAATGTAAGTTACTGAAGTATTACAGAACAGAAACTCCTTCTTGGCTATATGTAGGTTTCGGATATCTGGCTTGAGCTGGAGCGCCGATTCCTACTGCATTACAATAATGTGCCAACAATTCTACACCGGTCACGAAGCCATTCAGGTTGTAGGCATTCAGCGGATCAGGATGAGAAGAGTTTCCGCTATTCAGACACTGTGCTTTAACTTTTGTGGCAGTTTGGAGAAGATATTCCTAAGTCGAAAATACTTTTTCCTTTTCCTTCAAGCGTATGGCAGTGGTTCACCTCGGCAATGGAAACTGGTTATCGTGGATCTTTCTGTAGTGATCTTGACTATTTCCAGACCCGTGAGTACCTTCCTAGGACCATCTTCTTGACATTCAATCTGGAGTGTGATCTGGTCAGGTGCCTATGTTACTCTGGGCAAATTAGTGAGAGATTTTCCTCAGTTAGGGTTTAGTAGTTTAATTGGTGGAGTGCGTGCAGTGGATCTTTAAAAGACGGCCAAGAGGTATGGTATACTTTTAGGACACCGTTACACGGTCCGCGTCCCTTTGCTGGCCAGCGGGAGTGACAAACGTTCTTTGAACTCTGATAAACGCCGTGCACCGTATAGTTACGTTGGTTAGGCGACAGGGTTAAGTACATTTGCAGCGGTCCTCCGTCACATCGTTGCTGGCAAAAATGCGCGAATATAGCTCTTTCCACGACAACCGATGCTGTTGCTGGTCTGATGCGTATCCCGCCGCAATTTGTGCCAGATTGGTGCATGCGTGTCGCTCACGACAGCGACAAACCATACCATACCCTTGGAAGGCAGCATGCAATCTCGTAAACGTGGTTGAAAGTGCAATTGAATCGGTAAACGGCTTGCAACAAAATGTGATGTTGTTTTCACAATTTTGATCAAAAAAATGAGTCACAAATGCCGCTACATGAGTAATGCTGTTGCCTCCGGCCGTAGTTTCTTGAAAGCCTCTAATTTTTAGACTCCCCCTCCAAAGCAAAGGCGCTGTGCCATCCCCATCTTCGGTGACGTGTGCGGATCACTTGTTAAAGGCACAGATCACGATAAACCTAGTCCTTGTGTTCTCACTGAAAACTCATGGCGATAGCCCTTTAGAAGCAGAACAGTGTTAAAAAACGGATCTAACACGTTCTCAGAGGCAAAAAAAAACTGCTTCGAAAAGTCGACACCTTGACTCCAGATGTTGTGATCAGCGATAACACGGCTCTATCACTGCCACGCTTTAACCTGCGATCATCAACAGAGGTTTTTCGTTTAAATATACATTAAATTTTTAAGAAGTAGTTGTCGAAAGCATTCAGAAGTCCTCGTTAGTTCAAAATCTGTTAGATCCATTGTCTACTTCAATAAAAGAAACTGCTGATATTTGCAGGTCATGGCGTGGCAGGGAGAGAGCCATTTCGGTATCGATGACAAGAACTGATTCCGAGGAGGCTAACCTTGCGTAGTGGAATATTTTTCTCAGAGATGCGTTTAGATTAATTTTTTTTAGGACTCTTTTTGTTCTTTTGACTAGGGGCTGCTTTACTCACACCGTGAAGATTTGAAAAACTATGTTGTCGTTGCTGTAGGTCTGTGAAAGCTTATAAATGACCCGTGCTTGAAATCGACTAAATAACTGCGGGTATTCGAAAAAAATTCTTTATGCTTCACAAAAAGATGAGGGCACCCCCCCCCCTCAGAGGATTCTTGGGGTGTTCAAAAAAAATTCTCGGATTGGGCTCAAAACTTCCATTTTGGAGTTATTCAGGGCGCTGAATAGCTGGGATGGTCCTGCCACGTAAACTGATGGCGGCGATGATTCCTCATGTATGTCGATGCAATAATCAGACCACTGCGTTCAAACAAGATGACAAGGCGGTAGCCATTGTCCGATGTTTGCTCCACTGGGTAGAACTATTTACCGAGTACTTCGGACTCCTGATCAAGTCCCATCTTCGCGTTTGCGATGACGGGTTTACCCTTGAGGCGAGTTTCCTGCAAAACAGCAAACGGTGCATGAAATTAGTTCAGAAGAATGAACAGTGCAGAATGTTGGATATCACTCGACAATGACCGACAATTCCAGGGTGCCGAAATTGTGCCTTGTGGCCAAAGATTCCATGACTCGCTAGGTACAAGACCTAAGGTGTTCTGGACCAGAGGCCTTAGTGTGCCGGACGGCGACACCTTTATGCAGTGCATGGGGATACTTTGCGATATAGTTGTGTACGCTATATCAGCTTGAACGTTCTCCTGTGTACACTCAAACGTGTGCTGGGTTCAGTAGTAGCAGGGGCACCAACGAGCAGGTACCAACAGACTAGCACACACACCCCCAAATGATCGGTAGTGATAGTAAACTTTCGACTAGCATTTTATTCGACGCTTCTGCCATTTCTCGAAAAATATTCCCAGGTTTTTTGTGCACCTTGCATACCTTTTTACGTTAGCACATTTTCCGTATTGCCTCATTCGATTTTGACCTAGCTATGTGGAATGATGGAACATGGCTGGAACAAAACATCGAATCGGAGATTCTTTCATTCAATCCGGAACGAATATGCATCGCAGTTATGAGATTCATACACACTGTCGTGACATTTTTCGCATCAAAAAAATATTCCTCATACCAACTCATCCAGGAAAGCAATAATAGGTGCGCGTGTGCGGAAATTTAGTGTTTTTTTTCACATTTTTGTGCGGAAATTTACGCAGAAGCGAGTGGAAACTTGTGCAGCAGTGACAACGTCGTCGCCGGCAACCGGCTTTCGCGAAAGTACACCAATACAAACTTCCAGCAACACTTGTCGCTCGAAGCCAAATCGCATCCGAATCAATCTGTCCACCAGGGGTGTGCGTAATTACGGTTTACGATTTATGATCTTACGGTCTACGGTGTTTTTTGGTCTCGAAATTACGGTTTACGATTTACGAGATTTTGGACCGTGAATCGTAATTTTTCGTAAATAAAAATACATGCAATGGAAGTAAATCACAAGACATCTCCAATTGGCCTGCTCTAATCCTACTTTGCGTATACTAATGTTTTTGGTAAGGAGATGGGACCAACCCAGGCGTATGATTAGACAGCACGATCCCTTTACCATTCTTTAACGTGATTCTATCTTTATATTTATAACGCGGGACACACGGTCGGAGTTGGAGGCGCTGGCTAACAGATCCGCGTTGCTCGCCGCTCACGTCTCACTAGCTGTCGCCTACGACGCGATGCAATCTAAAATCACTCTTCATGAGGAACTTCGTTTTCGAGTTTTTCATGAAGATCAACTTTCCTGATTACCTTAACTAGATTAGCGTCAGAACATCGAGCGAAGCAGCCTAATCAATCAAAAAATTCCTTCAAATAGTGGTCTTGGCCCGCCTTTTGAGTAGATCACGGCTACTCAGAGCTCACGGAAATCATCACGAGGATTCGTTTTTCATCTCAAAAGTTTGAAGCTAAAAACCGTTTCCTCTAGTTGATTTCTCTTCATCCGCAGCAAACGGACACTGAGAAAAGGCGCGAGTGCTAGTTTAAACGCTAATCTTAACCATTTTTTCGAAGCTGTTATCTCTCACTAATGAGAGCGTTCGGTGGGGCGCGTTGGCTACATTCTTTACTAAACTATGGGGACTAAACTACACAAAGCGGCAAAAATTAGAAAGCGGTTTTTTTGTGTTACGTTTCCTTTGAGAATCTACCGTATCGTCACCATAAAGCTGCGATTCTGCAAGTAATTTAGTGGATATACGAAAAAATAGCCTGTGCTGGGCGACCGATACTATGCTCTAGATAATAAAGTGTTGGCACGAATCGGACTGATACATTGCGATCCCTATTGAAGGTTGGTGCAAGCTCGATGCCATATTTTTTATGAGTTTGAGCCAACCTTCAGTAGGGAACTCGAAGTACATAATGTACAGCATATGAGTGAGATCCCTACTGACTGTATGTATAATCGTTGTTGCGGTTCCGCAAGCAAATGGGAGGAGTTCTCAAATTCGGCTGTTGAGAATCGCTTAGATATGGTGATTTCGGCTTAACACATACAACGGCTTTAGCGTTTCAGGAGAAGCATTACGAGTATATTTGTCTCTCTGTTGCCCTGCAGATACGCGGACAGCTGAATCGGACTTGCGGATTTATCAAGATCTGGGAAGGAGTTGTGGAATGAGTCGTAAGACAATAAAACTACGGGTAAGACGGTCCCATTAAGGGTATGGTATACTTTTACGAGACACGGTCGCGTCGCTCTGCACAGCGACAGCGACCGGCTGTCGCGGAACTCCCGCCCTTAGAACCTGTCGCATTCACAGTGCGCTGCACAGCGGCAGGCTTCGGCACACTTGCAGAATTTCAGCCCTCCGCGACACGTCGCTGAGGCTGACACGCCATAATTGTTCCTACGGCAACCGATGCCGCTGCTCCGATGCAGGTCCGGCGCGATTTGTGCTAGATTTCATGCCTGTCGCTCATGACAGCGACAAAGTGTCCCATACACCTTAAACATGGTTACCTGTCAAATACTGAACGCAACTTAATATGTACTTAGTACGTGAAACAGTGAACAGTACGTAGTTTCTCTTGTTTCACCACATTAATCATATTTTAGTGGTTATTGTTATTGATTG
Organism: Aplectana chamaeleonis; assembly: GCA_029168955.1. Lineage (NCBI taxonomy): Eukaryota > Metazoa > Nematoda > Chromadorea > Rhabditida > Cosmocercidae > Aplectana > Aplectana chamaeleonis. The sequence goes on from JAPDOI010001956.1 coordinate 21,234, forward strand.
CTCTTTACGATTCACGATTTACGGTTTACGATTTACGGTGGTTTTGTCGTAATTACGTTTTACGATTTACGAAATTTAAAATTTCATTTACGCACACCCCTGCTGTCCACCACGCGCGTTGATAGGCTGTCGCGAAGATAAATCAGCAGGAATGCCTGACGAGCAGTGAACACAAATCCAGTCAGGTTTATCTCAGTCTTATGAACGCTCGTCCGAAAATGCCGTCGTGACAGTCGCTTGACACGCAAGCCAACCGCATGAGCGGAAAGTATCAAAAATTTTCGCTATTTCCATTCACTAGTTCCAAGTTAAGGAAAACTACGAAAGGGTTTGCTGCAGGTTGTTGTATTTCAACTCATCCACGAGGTTGTTGAATATCTTTTTTAAGAACGAAACTTTTCGGAGTAGTCGCCTTCCTAATAACCTGAAAGAATCTAATGAAAATGCGCTTAGTCGGTCAAATGTCGTCGAAAACCTTGCACAAAGAATTCAAAAGCCCTAAAATTCTGGCCTACTTCTCTTTTTCGGTAGTCCAAACCTACTTCATTTAATATACGTCTTTCAGAGTGTGGCGTGATCTTTTTCCATACGGTCTAGGCACAAGGATCCTAGTTAAATGCTCTTCTTGATGAAAAAAAATCATTCTAAAACACTAAATACAAAGCAACCATTCAACAATGAAAACACATTGCTGCGTTGATGTCATCGTTTATTCAACACTCATCAACTAAAGACATTGGGAGTCATTGATATCCTCGTTGGATGTATCCTTCGTTTGACAAGAAATCCAGAAATGGACCATTTAACGACGAAACCGACGATGGCTGCTCTCCAGGCTCCCATTAGGTTCATTATCTAGGACACAACATTCATGTGCATATACCAGGTTGTTCTAAAGTTTTGTCGTTCGATAAAGGAGGGTGTTGCTACTAGCCCGATTTTTTTTGTTTTGTTGTTACACTCTTCATATGAACGTAATTGAAGTTCCATTGTAATCTGTCAATTCATTCTTTGTTTAAAAGCCATTTATGTAGTGTCGTCGTGTCACAGCAATGAAAAAAATTGAATATCGTGCAGTGATAAAATTCTTATTTTTGTAAAGTGTAGCACGAAAAGAAATTCACGAACGAATGTTAAAAGTGTCGTAACAGTAAAAGTTTGTAACAAGCTACTGGTGCCCTTGCCGCCTTCAAAGGCAGTGGTCACGATGGAAAACGTTATCGAAAAAACTATAAAAATCAGCTCAGATCAAAATCAGCTCAAAACTATGAAGGTAGAGCGGGGAAAACGGGCTAGAATTAGAGTTATTAACACCCTAAACTTCCAGTTCGTGCACACGTGCACAGAATGATCCTGATCTCATGCCAAGCAGTCGAAAATTATCGACACTCAGAGGAAGAAATAAATGCAAATTCACCTAATACAACAGTTAAACAATGAATGGAAGCACTTCAGTCAATGTTTTTGACTAGACCAAAGGCTCATTGATTGAATATAAATTTCAAGCCAGCTGATGTTTTTGATACTAGAGATCATCGATGCCGATGATGTGGGGTGGGCTCGTCCACCATCAAAAGACAAGGATGTTCAGACTTCAAATTTGGCCTAGAGCAGCGTTTTTCGCGATTTTTTTCTCATAGGTTCCACTACTCTATACCCAGAAAAAGGGTTCAGAGAGCAAAATCAGACGACCATATTAGAGCGCGACCACTGCCTTCCAATTTGAATAGGTCAGCAGATCTATAGAATGTCTGAAATCTCATGTACGGATTGATAGGCTACAGCACAGTTACTTGTTGACAGAAGAGTTTTTGAGGTGACAGAAACGAGTTTCGTGGCGCTATTTCCCTCCTCCAGTTGACAACAAGCGATGCTGCATCAGACCATATGTATGCATCTCATACTCAAAAGTTTCGAATCGAGATATAAGAGCGAGATAAAGTTACTTGTGGCCTATCTGAGTTTTTTTGAGTCACCTGTGAAGAAACTTACATGAGCTTAACCATGACACTTGTGACTTCTGAATCTCGCAAGTAACTCACATTGTCCCATCAATCTTCGAAAGTAGATGGTCATGTCGTAACTTGCTTAACACGTGCGCAGCCGGTATATAAGGCGCCTCATCTCACTCAGGTCCTCATTCGGCATTCTGATGCCGGACCTGGAAGGCGACTTCAAGTCGCTTATGGGAGGCCTGCATATTGCTGACCGCTGGGGGATAGGGGTATTCTTTCGGCTGAAACGGGGGGGGGGGCATCGGTTTTCGCGCGGTCATCGGGGAAGGTGGTTTTTCACCCCAGACCTTGGCGAGGGTTACGCCTTTGTAGTGGACCGAGGTGGGTCTGTCTCTGCTGTTGACAGCAACAGTCGCGCATCCGGGGTGCCGTATGCGTGATAACCTGCATTTTAAGAGTGAGTTAAATGTCACTTCTGGGTGCGTTACCAGTATACTAGAAGTAAGTTACTTGTGACATAAAAAAAGTTACTGGCGACATCAAGTAATTTACTTGTGACATAGAAGTAAGTTGCATGAAAACATCACGTAACTTATTCAGAAGTTACATTTACCTTGATTCGAAACTTCTGAGTAGAGGGAAAATGACTAGAGGTGCAAATTTGCAGAGAGAGGAGCGGGAGAAGTCGTGGATAAGTTAAGAATCGCCATTGAACAGCACTGATGCCGATCGCCGATCTCCTCCATACTTGATGGAATGAAACGCCTGCTGCATAAGCTCAGCTGTTTTCTCAAAAACGTAGATTCGTGTCACCCTTCAGCATCGGCGCCGATTCCTGGTGACGCACTACTCCTTAACGTCGTCTCTCCTCCCCAATCTCTCGAATTTTCGTCTCTCACAACTACTACACACCCACAAACATGGTGTACGAGTGAAATTGCCGTAGAGAGAAAATTTTCTATTCAAAAAAAAAAAAACGATTTAAACCTACTATTAGGTACCATTTGTCAAAAGCCATCACGCTGTCAAACGGCAGCTTCAGTTGCAGAATTAATATCGGGAAATAAATCCAAGGAAGGTTCTCGAAAAAGGCGAAAACAGTCAAAAAGGTGATCTGAAAAGGAAAAATCAGCAAAAATTTTATAATTGTCTCTATCTTCTTAACGCAAAGAGGAATGAAAACTGGTATTTTCTGTTAATGATCCTATTGTCCAAAAGTGGCAAAAGCAACAGTATAGGTGCTTCTCAGTGGACAGAAATCCGGAATAGCCGGCAGGTGGGATTTGGACTGATTGTATGAAGGGTCTTGGGAAACGTATCAGGCTAATCGAAAAGTCTTGGCAACTTTATTGAGGTTTTTCAAATTTATTAGTTCCTTTTTTTAACATTACAATTCAATCAACAATATAGTCTTCCTCATTAGCTATGACAGTGGTCCACCTGTCAGGCAGGTCACTGATCCCTTTCTCCCAGAAAGCAAAGGACTGGGAATCGAAGAAGTCTTCAATAGGCTTCACAATGGCATCATAATCAGCGAAAGTATTTTTAGCCAGGAATGCCGTAAGGGGACCAAACAGGTGGAACTCAGAAGGGCAAGGTCAAGAGAGTAAGGCGGGTGGGGTACCGTTTTGCCTGTTCAGCTCCTGCAGTTTGTATTGAGTTTCCTTCGCGATGTGGGGTCGAGCATCGTGAAGAGAAGGTGTACTGTAGCTCGTCTCAGGCGCTTCTCTTGCAGGGCGATGGCTGATTGCTCCAACTGACGTAAGTACACGGCAGCGCTGACCGTCTTCCTTGAGGGAGCAACTCGTAGTAGAGCATCCCGCGCTGGTCCCAGAAGCAGCACAGCAGTTTGTCTGTTTGTCTTCCAAGTCCGTATCTCAGTCCTTGAAGCGGGAGATCCAACAGGCCACCGTGCGGTAGGAGACGCTGTCCTCGCCCATTGGAGCGTCGATGTTAGTCACGGCTTCAAACGCCGAGGAGCCGCGACGCCACTCGTAGAAGATAAGTAGTTGTAGTTGAGGTTGGGTGCGATCCATTGTTGTTACCGTCCCAAACGAGCTCGCGCTTTTATATACCGCTACCATGGAAGCTCCCAGGAGGTTCTAGGTGTTGGACCTGTGTACCAGCAACAACCCCACTTTTCACGATTTTTCTGGGAATAATAATGTTTTGCTGTCAAGACTTTTCGATCAGCCTAATATTACAGCCGACGCGGAGCAGTTCTCCATGAGCGCGTACTCTGCGATTCTGCGAGTCCACGGGGTGTTCCTAAATTCTGGGGGCGCTGCACTCTAGGGAGGATAGTTCGGAGCTCTAGTTAATCTTTTGTCTAGCCTAGTTGCATCCCACAGAACTTCTGACAATCGCCCAAGGGTGGTGCCGTCGCTTACTTTCTGACTTTATCGCACGCGAAGATTGGCCGTCATGCTCGCCGGACCTGAATCCTCTGGTCTTTTCAATGAGACCTTGGATAGAATCGGAATTTTGTGAGTCTCCTCTCACGAATAAGGCTCTCTCTCTTCCTCTCTTTAAAGTTTGGAATTTAAAGGCAGTGTTCACGATAAAAATCGTTTTTCTGTTTTTCCGCCTATCTTGAGAACGGCTCCATGCTGATATCTCTGGAATCGTACAAGACCTTCTGGGAACGGAGTTATGGTGCCTGAAAAATTGATCCAGATAAGCATGGCGGATGAGTTGTCCGAGTCTTGTAACTTCCGTCTTTTGCAGCCGATATATGCGAGCTGACCTGAGTAAAGAGAGAAGTTGAGAATGAAGGGGAAGAACGGAGATATTGATCGGAAACGATTGCTCATCTCACGATCTCGAGCATACATTTGTTCACGAAGGCGGGCGTGTGTGTTGCCCTTTTTGGGGTTTGCCTTGCGCTCGAAGTGGCAACTTCGGGCTCTTTTGGAGCTTTTCCGGGCTCGTTTTATGCGAGCTTTTGACGTAAACGTTACAGTGTGCCCCTCCAATACCCATTCCTAGTGGAACATGAAACACATTTTTTATCGTGAACACTGCCTTCAAGGGTTGACGACTTTAAGGATGCTGTCATGCCTTTCGAAGCAAACTTCATGCCTGCATCCTGATCGAAGATGGATCAATATTAACATTAATGCCCAGGGCAGACTACGTTCGACTATCGTCCAACTATGACGGGGCCTAATTGTAAGCGCGATTTAGTAGACAGTTTGTTGCCGGTCGAAACCACGTGCTGTTGTTCAGCGGTTGTTGAGCAGAAGGTTGCGTTCGTGAGCCGTTGGGTCCAAATCTTTAATGCGGGTAAAATCTGAAGAAAAGTCCGGTGTTCTCACCAAGGAAAGATGGCTCGCCGAGAATCTTGTTTGCAGTCTTCTTGTTTCCTCTGTGTAATTATGAGAAACAAAGTGGCGCCTCTGCACAATGAAGCAGGCGAGAACAACGATGAAATTGAAAGGATATAATACTTTTGACAGCACCGTCCATACCGCTATCCACTGCAAGGGCCGCAATCGTCATTTGGAGGAAGCACAGAACGATTCAAACAATCGCTCGAAACACTTGCTCTGCTGGCGCTCACAAAGGCATCTCTTTCGGGTGCCGAGACGTCCTGAGAAGCGTTCACCAGGAACCTATGGAGGAAGGATAGGGCAACACTATTTTATGTTGAGTCTTCTCAAATACCCTTCAGGGAGACCAAAAGGCTGGAAAAAACCAGAAGAACTATTGCAAATATGCTCTTTGAAGTCAGTGTTCACAATAAAAAATGTTTTTCAGTTTCCACTAGGAATGAGTAGAGGAGGGGCTAACTGTAACGATGACGTCATGAAAACGGGCCAGGCAGAGCCTCGAAAGAACCCGAAGTTGCCTTTTTGAGCGCAAGGCAAACCCTAAAAGCGCAATGCCCGCCCTCCAACGTGAACAAATGAAAACTCGATATCGTGAGATGAGCGATGGTTTCAGATCAATAGCCCCGTTCTTCCCTCCATTTTGAACTTATCTCTTTACCCAGGCCAGCTCGCATACATCGGTTGCAAACACGGAAGTGACAAGCCTCGGACAACTCGTCCACCATGCTTCCCTGGCTAGATTTTTGAGGACCATAACTCCGTTACCAGAAGGCCTTGCACGATTCCAGAGACATCACTGGAATCAGCATGGGACAGTTGTCAAGCCAGGCAGAAAATCAGAAAAACGATTTTTATCGTGAACACTGCCTTTGAGAGGCCAGCAGAGCTGAACTTTTATTTTTTCAGAACCAGAAAATTGACTGGATAATCCACATTGCAACCGTTCATCAAATTTTGCTTGACGTGGATCAATCTGAGGTCTTTTCTGCGAATTGGAATGTAGTGAACTCAATCTCGACCTTCGGAGTACCGGAAATGGATTTCTCTGCGATCAAGCCAAGTTTGTAGTTACAGAAGCGGTCATAAATCTATTGACATGGCCTTTTTACAAAAACTGTTTTTCATACATAGCTTGGCCTAGACTCGGCGAAGCTTTGTGAAACTTCAATATGATATAGAACATCACACACCGTTCTTTAGACATACACAAGCTTAGGTTTTGAGGTCGAGTTCCTAAATATAAAATTTATTTGCAATTCCGTGGTAATATATCAATTGAGGGCTATTCCCTCAAAACATGGCTATTACAATTCCAAACCTGTAGCAGTTATTTGCCATTAGAAGATCGTAGTATAAACTTGTGAGGAAATATTCTGTATCAAAATTTTTCCGTAGACCGAAAATTGAACAGAATATGGCATATTTTTGAAAATTCACCCCTATAAAATTAATCGCTCGGGAACCAATCTAAAATATATACTTCATGACTCTGACAAAGCACATCTGGTGCACCAATTTCGCTCTGTTTCGCTAAAGTCGAAGAGAGACACTTAATAGACCTAAAATTGCATGATTTCACTTCGATTTCATTTCCAGAAAAATTCTGACAGAGATTATTTTTTCACAAGGTTATTCATCGATTCAGAAGAGCTTCTAATGTAGAATATGTGCTACGGGTCTGGGATATTCAAAGCCATTTTTCGAGGGTATAGTTAAAAAAACTACTACGAAATTATGAATAAATTCCATATTTTGAAACTGTGACCTCAGAGCCTACGCTTGTGTGCGTCTAAGGCAAGGTTTGTGATGTCATATAACACTGAAGTTCCACCTAGTTTCGCACAGCCTATGCCGATTGATGTGTGAAAACAGTTTTTGTTAAAAGGCCATGTCTATGGATTTATGACCGCTACTGTATTTATGGAGAATCTTCAGAAGTACAATACCGCTCGTAGGATTAGGTCAGAAAACAAGCGAGGTCGGGTTCTCGCGTCTTTTTCGTATTTTTTGTACAATTCGCTTCAAACTCAACTTTGAGCAAAACTAGGGTTGATCTTCATGGTTGTAGCGTTGACGGCTACCCAATTGATTAACACTGATGGTGATCACGTTAAGAAACATGTAAGTTCCGCAATCAGCCAAATTTTGTGATTACGGTACCGTGGCGGATGAAACGCTACCGTCTCTGTTTGCGTACGTTTCTCTGCGTCTACTGTATTTAGAGAGCTGGTTGATTGCAAAACTTTCAACGGAACCCCGACAAGGTTCAAACTACTGGATAGCTCTCAATGTGTGGATCACGAACGTCTCCCTAGTTTCGCTTAGAATTGATTTTCAAGCGTGTTATACTCAAAAGACGAAGAAGACGTGAAAACCCGACATCGCTAGCATTCTTACCAAATCCTACGAGCGGTAGTTTAGTAGGCAACAAAGTGGCGGCTTCAAAAAAAAAACATGCACCCATTGAGATTATTCAAACAGAAAAAAAGAATCCATCAAGTTAGTTCTTGCAATGGCATTCCTTTTCCTTCGCTGACACGCAAACGACTTTGAAGTCTGAGATCGTCTGCACTTTTTCAGTTTAGCAAATGGATTACAGATTAGGATGATGCTAGCATTATACTATTTCTCTATGAAGCGGATGTGCCATCACACAAAAAGTGAGAATATAAATTTTCGATCAAGCGTGGGAGTTCTCATATACTTCAGGGGATCGATCACCTGACAAATTTTGTAAATTTAATGAAATTGGATTTAGTAAGTTTTAATGTAAAGCAGAAACATTGTAGATGAACGCACAAATAAATGCAGAACAAATTCTGCAGAAGATGCATGTCGGGGTTCAAAATCGCAATCTCACCACTCTTCGTTTAGCAATCTACAATGTTATCCTTTCGGCCATCTTGGCATGCTGCTCTAACAAGGGATTGATTAGATGGGTTACTATAACTGCCCATACCTCCTTGTTTTTCTGATAATCCACCTTCCAAGTAGTCACAAAAGCTCCATCCTAGCTGCTCGAGTGTAAGTGAAAAGAATGAAAGAAAAGTGAAAAGTGAAAAAAGAGAACCAAAAAGTGAAGAGCTCTGTGGAAGTATTACCATTAGGCTAACGTAGCCTGTTATAATCTTAGGTTAGAAAACTAACGAATCTCAGATTCGTGTTCCACGCTCCAAACTACCCCCACTGGACAAAGTTTGAGCTGAATTTTTCTTTGACTTCTGCGCCCCCAAAAATGAGGCTGGGTTACTTAGCCCCTCATAGAGCTCCTGAGGTAAAATTTTTGTGCCCAAATCTCGTATAGGGATTTTCGGATAGGGGGAATGGCGCTGAGCACGAACATGAAGTTGGTCTGGTGTTTTTCTCACGATTAAGGCGTAGTCTATCAGAAAAACATGGATGGGCAATTGTGGCAGCCTGCTATGGTCATGGCCTTGTAAGTGACTTCAATCGCGTTATCAGAGAAATTCGAAGAACGCCGAGCATGGGAACACCTCATATCTCACAAGTGAGCCAGAGCAGAGCTGTGAAACTTTTTATAGGGCTTTTCATCGGGAACGAATCAAGCTGATGCACCCATTCTATCGGGCTCAAATGCCAGTTGGTTTTTTTATTTTTTAAATTACCTGAAGGTTTATTGAGTTAATAAAACTTGATCACTCTATCTATACTCCACGAGTCTCGTAGGAACGGTTTGCAGAGGACGGCAAAATAGCCGAGTGCTGAATCTACAAACAATATTATTCCATCTGGCAAACTCACAATATCATCCGGGAGTTGATTCCCGGGAAAACAGGAAAAATACGAGTATGACGCCGAGTAGGTCAAAATCATAGGTATGCTCCAGCAATAGAAGTGTTTGATGAGTATTGGCCTCAAAACGTCATGTTAGTACGCTGCAGTAGAAGCCACCCAATGAGAGTCTCTTATTGTATAGGAGGAACTCGTAAAAAGAAGAGTGGTAGTAGTCTCGTCCTACGACTTTCAAGAGACCACGTTTCCACACTGCGCACCCACGGCTGTTTTGTCCTTGATCCGCGAATCTCCTCAGGCAAACTGGGACGTCGACAACAGGTTGATAAGTTGTCATCTTATAAATAGCTCCCTGTTGATAAGTCAAATCGCGTGTTATGTCAGCCTAAGACCTGCTCGTTGGCCAATCCTACAGGACTGTTTCGTCCAGCTTAGGTACTACTTTTTAACGACACGCATCACGGTCGGCACACCGACACGCGTCGCGGTCGGCATTCCGACCCGTGTCGCGGCCGGCACATCAGCACGCGTCGCCGTCGTCATTCCGACCCGCGTCGCGGTCGGCACACCGACACGGGTCGCGGCTGGGTCGTCCAGCCTCCACTGGGTTCACCACCGGATAGGCAGAACCTCCAGATGCTGGGCGGGGTCAACGTACCGCAAACTTGGGTAATTGGACCGGCTGCGCTCTCATCATTCACAGCACGCCTGAAAAACGCGTCGTATACTCCCATTGTATCTAGAGCGCTAGCGAAAGCTCGACATCGACGAGATCATACCTCGCGGCCACGGCTCCGCCGAATAACGGTGCGTTGGCCAGCGGTGACTGATGGTGGGCGGATCAACCTGTTGTCGACGCCCCAGTTTGCCAGAGTACTTTTGCTTTCCTTAGAGAAAATCGGGTCCCTAAAATCATTGCTTGAATAGCCATAATCAAAAAAGATACATAACTGGTGAACAAAATATGTGTTAAATACCTTATATCTTATTTTAAGACAATTCTTTGCGTCAAAAATTCAGTTTAATAACTTACCGGATTGGTTGGCCGCGGAGCGCGCAGGTCGATACGTGAACGCACCGTGGGGCAGGCGGTCTCTTACTGGGGCTTGCCTCACATTTCCGTTGGGCTTTTATAATACCACGTGTTGATGTTGTAGGTAATAGACACAGCATTTAAAATCCGTTTTCCAAATGCCCAAAAAGCCTCAGAGATTTACAGGAGATTCCCAACAGTGGGCATTTTCATAGCATTGCGTAGATAAAAGTGGTACACGAATGGCAATTTTCAAGATGTTCGAAAAAATTGCCTCGGTCTGGGCTGAAAACTTCTTTCTCGAGTTGTTCTGGGTGCTGATCACTGAGAAAATCCCAGGAATCTGAGGCCCATTTGCCAATTTTTGAAAGACTCCATCTTATTTGGTCCAAAGCTTCAAAATGCTGGAAATTTTGCGGACAAAACGCGACTTCTGACGATTTAGAGAATGCTGCGACCAAATCGCCTCAAAACTTGTACGTGGGGGTTCGGCCTACCTAACACGGGTCTGCAACCCGTTTACCGATTTCTGATAGATTACGGTAGATTACGGTCGGTTTACGGTAGTTCGTTCAAAGTCCCAGATTTGACTCAAAATTTCACAGTGAGTGTTATTTGGAACGCTAAACACGAATTTGAGGTCCATTTTTCGATTTTTGAAATTCTTAAGGTGAGCAAGGCCAGTTAAAGGCATCTTGCCTATCGTAACCTACCGTAACCCTAGGTCAGGCGAGGAATAGACACCGGATTTGGGTTCAGCGCCCTAAATAACCCACAGATGCAAGTTTTGAGCCGAATTTGAAGAAATTTTCCTCCACACCCCAAGAATTCCCTGATGCGAGACCTACAGCAACGACAACATGGTTTTCCAAAGCTCCACGGGATGTTCAAAGCAGTCCCTAGTTAGAGGCACACTCCAACCTCACAACCGTTAATCTGTTTTTCTACCTATCTTGAGAACGGTCTCACGCTGATTCTAATGATGTCTCTGGAAACGAGCAACAGACCCTGGGTACGGAGTTATGACCCTTCAAAAATTGAGCTACGGATGCATGGTGGGCGAGTTGTCCAAGGCCTGTAAATTTCGTCATTTGCAGCCGATGTATGCAAGCCTGCTTGAAGAAAGGGAGAAGTTGAGAATGAAGGGAAGAAGGGGGCTATTGATTGGATACGAATGTAGGTATGGAGTTTCGGAAAAATAGCTCATTCTCGTCACTGCTCTTTAAATTTTTAAGTTTTCACTTCGATTTTGTTATATCTTCACAACCGGTGATGCAGTTTTCCTACATTCTTCTCCTGGCAGATCCCCAACTGCTGACCCCTGGATAAGTACGGTGTGTGAATGAATACACACCGATCTCCACTTCTTTTATACCCCTACTCTCTGTCATATGGTTACCAACAAATTTGTTTACGGGGGCCATCTTTACCGAAGCTTCATACCTGCATTCAATGGAATCCATCACTCACCTTGCTACAGTTGAGCACAAATGATCGTGAAAGGGGCGTGCCAAAGTGGCTTCATGATGTGGGCGCCCCAGGGTGGCTTCCTCCTACATCTCGCCTATTCGGAGGAATCGAGAGCCCGCACGCGGCAGGTGTTATAGGGGTGGGTCTACTTACATCAGACGGGTCGCACGCCTCTGTGCATTTTGAAGGAGCTGAACTCCACCAAGAGGAGGACTTTAAGTACCTAAGATCAGTAGTGCAAGAGAAGAAAGTGGCAGCAACGATGGAGATCCACAGCAGAATCCGACAGGCTTCTACTGCTTTTGCTTCGCTTCGCTGGTATCTGTGGGAGAAAGCCAACGTATTGATAACGACGAAGATTCTGCTGTTCCGGGCATTGATAATTCCTATACTATTATACGGCTCGGGAACGTGGACGCTGCTCAAGTCGGACCTGGTGAAACTCGAGTCCTTCCAGATGCGAAGCTTGCGCAAGATCCCCGGGATTATCCTTTGTGACCGCATAAGCAATGAAATCATCAGGCAGCAATGCGACCACCAGCCCACCATCGAGTAAAAAGTTCAGACCAGACGATTGCGATGGTTTGGACACGTATGTAGGATGGACGCGAGCCGGTTACCGTACAGCATGCTGTGGAGGAAACGTCCAGTGCAGTGGAAGATCAAACGAATGGATCTCAAAAAGACAGTGTCCTTAATGTTATATCTATTGCTACGAATCTTTTTAAATGCAAGCTCATCGTTCAGGCCGAGCTACCATGACACCCACAGCAGTGTATTGCCTGAGGGGTCATCCCGCTCTGCCAGACGCCAGTTAACGGGATGAGTGAGCGAGTGAGTGGGCCTACTTCCGGAATGTGAGGTAATCACAGATTTCTTCCCTTAGTTTGGACTGTGCCTTTAAGTGTTAACGCGCGTTGACCACGCACTCTTAGAGGCAGCACATACGCTCACAAACGTGGTCGAGATAACAACATAAATAATCCCGCACTGCTCTTAGCATGTCGTCAAAGACGTTTGTAGCGCCAAAAACCATCCAGGATGGCAATATTTGACAATGTTTGTGAAATCTTGCCTTCCACGCCTGTAGTTTCCCACCAATTCGAGTACGAGAATTAGAAATGAAACTTGAGAAAACATGTGATAAGTTAGAGTGATAGCACTATTAGATGGGAGTGCACGACAGAAACAGCTTGATTTACTTGAACATAACATGACTGCATACCAATTGACATTTGTCCACTTTAGAGAATGACGCTCTAATTCGATTGACTTTTTGAAATAGAGGATTTCATTGGTTAACAACCATGTTATTTTCACGCAAATCGAACTTTTTTCTCGTGCACTCCCACTTGGTAGTGCTATCACTCTAACTTATCACATGTTTTCTCAAATTTTAGTTCTCATTCTCGCACTCGAATGGGTGGGAAAATACAGGCGTGGAAGGCAAGATTGCTCAAACGTTCTCAAATATTGCCATCCTGAATGGTTTTTGGCGCTTCAAACTTCTTTGACGACATGTTAGGGGCCGTGCGGGCCTATTTATGCTGCTATCTCGACCACGTTTGTAAGCGTGTATGCTGCCTCTAATGTCATCGTGCGCGATGAAAACCGAATTTTAGTTTGTGTGTTATATTATTCACTTGGGCCTGAATAAGGTAGTTCACGAGGTCTGCAGTCTTGAATTGGACTGAAATGGAGTTTTTTTCAATTTAAAACGTCTTTCTGGATTCGGGGGTTGGCCTTTGGGTCGACCATCTGTTACGCTCGTTCACCAAGTCCAAGTGAGAAAAGATTGTAGTTGGTCAACAAAAGATATAATACAATTGAGAGGAAATTTATGTAATATGTCGGTGAACCTTTTTTCCCTTGAAAATCAGCTGAAAGAAAGATCAACGGAATTTGATCGGGGGCCGCATGCAAGAACGCGCCCGCTGGGGCAGGGGCAGTGTAGACGGCGTCTTTGAAAATAGCCGTTGATCTCAAGACAGGACACGTCTCTCGTAGTTGGTTACAAGTCAGGACGCGTATTTCGTGCCCCATCGCTGTGTCCCAACCGCCCCAGCTAGGAGATTGGAGCGGCTGGGGGCAGCGGGAAAGACTGCTGGGGCACGACATACTCGTAATGACTTGTGACAAACCACGATAGACGTGGCCTGTCTTGTGAGCAACGGTGATCTTCCAAGGCGCCGACTCCACTGCCCCCCCCCCAGCTGGCGCGTTCTTGCATACGGCCACGGGAGATCATGGATCAACACAGCGATTCGTAGCGATCAACTCTTAATTCCCATGCGTCGATTGGTTGAATGGGTCCGAAAATAAAGAAAAAGTGGTCCGGAAAAGCAGTTGAATTCAATAACTTTTTCGCGACTTTTTCAATGTGGCTGTTGTGTAGGGTACTAAAGCTTTAATTGTATTTGAAAACGCAGAAACGAGTTCTATCGCAAACGATGCCTTTAATCTTTGGTTGACCACAAATTGGCCACAGCTAAGCCGCGAACTTATAACCCTTTATCAGGACCAGCCTTGAACTTCAGTTTAAAGTATCAGTTACGCAAAGCAGTCCAACCACTACCTAATAATTCGTTTAGAAAGCAATGAGTACATCCACAGTTTATTGGGAACCTTCAAATCATAACTTTTTGCTAGAGCGAGGGATTCTATCATACTGATCGCCTTTTCACTCATTCCAGAGTTACGAACAACGCATTGTTGCCATTTATCCGTATGTAGTTTGGTAGCTCTGTTTTTGCACAAGGCGAGAAAAACTGAATTTTGCAAAGTGAGCGTCTTTTGAAGAACGAAGCCAGAAAGGCAGGAACTGTGCTTATCTGGGCCGATTTCCGGTCCACAATTGCGTCTCGACACGCTTTGCGGCCGCACGGGCTCGAGGCAGTTGGGTTTCCATTGCGAAGCCGACTCGATGTGGCTTTTTCATAGAAGTTTCTCCAATTTTTCTCAGTTTCCAGTTTCCAAAACCCACCTAGAGTCAGCAGATCGGCGGTTGGGCGCTGGAAGCTCTTATGACTCAGAAGGCGGACCTGAACTTGGCCCAGATAAGCACAGTATGTTTACCGCAGACAAAAAGCCCTTCACGGGACTTTTGCGCAACCGTTCTTCGTCTCTCCATTGCAGTTATATTTCTCGACTCCTGTCAAAAAAGATCTTCCATGTATAGTCTCCAATGTTCGCCGCAGAGTAAAACTACATTCAAAAACTGCCCACACACTATGTAAAGAGCAACTCGAAGTGTTTCAATTTTTACCTAGCAATTTCTGCACGAAATCTCTTCGTTGCATGATGCACATATGAGTGTATAACTGTGTTTTCAATATACTTCCAAGATCAACAGGGGCTATTGGTGACTTTCCATTTGAGAAGACGGCAAACACTTCATTTATTCAATTTCACAAATGACCTAAACCGCACCATCGCCCCAATTGCGGACGTAAGACGTCAGCTGCACGCTTCCGAAAAAACACTTGCTTTCTTTTCGAATGCGAATATAGGTCTGTGTTTATCCATTTCAGATGGATGTGGGACACCATTTCAATTTATTCAATACTCGACGATTTCCGGAAGGTATTTGTCGTACCTAGTGTTACCTTCCCAAGAACGCCTTCTGATTAGTTCATCCATTTACAAATTTTTGTTCCCTCGAAATCCCGCTCGAAAAGTATCGTTGAAAAAAAGTTACTGCAAATGCGAAATCTTGTAAGATCACACACATTGGGTGATTTGAGCTATTAATTAACCTAGCATGTGTTTTCGAGAATGGTTCCAAAAAGTGATCAAGCTCATGAAAAATTACGAGAATTAGGTTTGCCAAGCGAAGGAAAATTCAAAAATTCCGCTCTGCTCGGGTTTTGAACAGGAGAATTTCAAGAAGTTCGCTTTGAATGCCGTCCTCATGAATAAATTTGGTGAAAATTGCCAAAATGTGATTTCGACAGTTTTCGATATGCGATGCAATGCGATTGAACGATATTGACCTACCATAGTAACTGAAAAAGAGCTTAAATGCTGAACCTCCGGTCTTAAAGTTTCTCAACTAACTATCCCCTATACCCCTTGCTAAACTTTGAGTCTAGAATCTTCTGTATTTTTTGTCACTTAGATAGCGTTCAATTCATCTTCTAACGTGAGGCAGCTCGCGTTAACCTGGCGGCTCTGTGGCATACAGTGCGTTCGGAAATGATAGGGACACTCTGAAAACCAGAGTCTTTATGTTTAAATTGCGTGCGGCGTTCGGTAATGCTCATAAATGAATTCAGCAAGGTAAATAACCTATGTTCACTTGTTTCTATAACAATAGCATAATAATGTAATATTTTATTTTAAATTATCACATTATTCGTCGTTCGGAAATGATAGGGACACTATCAAAAAACAAAAATTATCAAACAAGGATCAACACATACATGAAATCTAATATGATATCGCACCTCCAGAGTTGGAAATCAATTCAAAAATTCTATTCGGCATAGAAGTGATCAAATTGGATATCACATTTTCATCCAAATTTCTCCAGGCTTCGAGTACAGCGGCCTTTAGCTCGTATACGGTCCCATACTGCTTGTTATTCGCGTAAATCTGGCGCACAATTATGCCCCAGATATTCTCTATCGGGTTGCAGTCAGGACTACACGCGGGCCATTCCATCACGCGAACTCGGTTTTGTTGAAGCCACGCCTTTGTGGATCTGGAGACATGGACCGCAGCGTTATCTTGCTGGAAAATGTAGCGTTGACGCCTGTTTCCAGTGAAGAACGGCAGAAGATGCGCACGCAATGTTTCTTGATGCTCCTCCGAATCCATCCGACACGAAGTGAAGGCGATTTCCACAACACCTTCGCTGCAGAATGCTCACCAACACATCAGCGAACCGCCTTCGAAATTTCTTCGACTAAATACCATCGGATTCTTGCGAAGATCTCTCCAGTAGCATCGAGCACCGTCAGGTCCATCAAGGTTAAACTTCTTTTCGTCGGAGAAAATTACCTGGAACATGTCGCCTTTATCTTTTTAAATTTTATCGGGTTTTTAGAGAATCCCATACCTCTGACCAGTCTGTTGCCATGTTGTTCCTTGCAAACCGGAGTCGAGCTACTTTGTGGGCTTCTGAGAGTGATGGAGCCTTCTTCATCACTTGGCGGACGATGTTTTCGTCTGCGTTTACGACGCTCCAAACAGTAGTCTTCGACACATTGAGCGGCAACTGAGCCCTCACTTGGTTGAGAGACAGACTACTGTTTGAGCAGAGTCGGCTTATCCTTCGTGCATCCCTGCCGCTGACCTTTCTTGGGCGTCCAGGACTCTTCGCCAAGCCGTAGGAATCTGTATCTCGTAGGAACTGGCTGATGCAGTTGGGGGAACGTCCGAGCTGGGAGGCAATTAGACGTTGGCTCAGCCCGGCAGCGTTGAGGGCACGTATTTGGGCTTGTTCGGAAACAGTAAGCGATGTACCACGGCCCATGATTGGAATAAAGATGTTGGGTGTCCTCGTGTTGCGTTCATATAGTGAACTTGTAACGGGAAATTTTGTTCGAAGTGCAAAATTCCACTTTTTGCAAGATGTCCCTATCATTTCCGAACGGTGAATATTTCTAAATGTAAAGGAAAAATCTTATGAACTTAGGCACGGTTTCAAGGAAGTTGCGAACAGAGGTTTTTGAAAATCTCTTTTTTTTAGAGGTGTCCCTATCATTTCCGAACGCACTGTATAGGTTTGTTGCGGTTTGTTGCCTGCTAGAAGGTTTCCGTTTGCTCACATTGAACACCCCATTTACTACCACCCCAAACCTTTCTTATACGTTTATCTCAGCCTAGCGTGGTGGTGATCTGCGTTCACTGACCGCGTGATAACTTCATGCTCAGCTGCGGTTAGATGCAAATTATTAGCACCCCAAGAACTAGGAAGGAGAATTCAAGCGCTGAACACAAGGGTGTGAGTTCCAGAGTGAAAAGAAGTTTGTAAATCCCCGCATATAAGGGTGGACGCAAAGGTATGATGCCCACTATATTGGTTCGCATTCCCAATCGCTGCTATGCTCAACTCATCTGCTCTAATGTAGGTATTAATAGAGGCAATAGACCGTATCAGTTAGTCTCTGCAACCTCCAGAGAACGAACAACCTCAAAACCCGGACCGGTGTTAAGATACATTTCTGAGTGAGAAAACATGTATTATTTACCTTACCTGATGAGAAGAAGTGTTCGGTGAACAGTGAACACTGTTAGAAGAAGGACCTCCACTGAAGCGAAGAAATTAGAGAGATATGCGATGACAACGGGAATAGTTCCGGAAAGTAGAGAGAAAGAAGGCAGGAAAATATAAGGGCCGTAAAACAGAATCTGAACGATGAGGCGTTTCGGAAATTTTTTTTCGTTTTTGCATTTTTTTTCAACTGATTCTCTTGAAAGTAGAACTCTACCTTGTTCTCAAGCAGTCGTATAACAGATCCAACACAGAAAGCGGTTTCCTGTACAACTATGATATTCTGATAAATACTCAGCTTTGAGTTCTTCTTGAGAATACGGTAGATGAGGTATGCATTGATCGCCAATCCTATTATATTCGCTAGAACGTTGTTGGCGCACTGAATAGCAGAGGTGACGCTATTGTAATCAGTTCTAACTTCCTCACCAGTTGTGTTCAGCATTTTGAGCTTTGTGTCTTGCGGAAATATGAGCTGAAAATGTGTCCGTTCCCTACAAAGCCTCCGCAGTCGATTGACTGGATGATAAGCGAATGAGAAGTACACGAGAGGAAGAGAGAGCTAAGCTGTGTCAACTGATAATGCCCGGTCCTGTAGACGTCACTGCTATCGGCGCATAGCTGTAGTATAGATTCCGTGCAATACTGGTCACTTCTCTCGTGTATCGGACGGAAAAGACGCAAAAACTCGGCGTTCTGCGCTTTTTTTCTTGAACGCTTTACATTTACCACACTTTCCTACCTCAGCTGCTATTTTTATTCTATTTATTATATTGCTATTCATGGATATAGATGCCTCCAACTATGTACTAAGTGGAAATTAGTTTGATAACGTTCATTCAATCGCAACCGACCATATCGAAGGTGAGCTATTTTCTCAAATCATGTAGACATCCTTTCGTCAGGGCAGTAGGTCATCTAATCAATCGTGCCCGAGTAGTGTTTTTTGCTGCTCTAGCTACCCCAGCCTCCTAGCTGGGGCACAACGGGCACGATTGGTTTAGTGCTTTACATACATATTCAAAGACACAGGCTGTTCTGCCCCTGCTCCAGCCTGGCCTTTTGATGCATTCGGTCCCAGGATGGATCATACACCTTCGTTTTTTTTCATATAGTGTTTAGGAACAGAACGGAATATAGGCTATTGCTCTGTTTTCCTTTTTTATACCTCTGTTCAAAACGGTCAATTCGAGAACCATAGGAACTTTTTGAAATCAGCATTTAAAAAGAAAACGCCTCTGGGATTTTCGGGGCGTTTCTGTCGATTTTTCGTCTTTTTAACTCTTCCCGAAAGCCTGCCAATCATTTTTCGCCAAAGTTCATAACAATAGTGTGATCACTGGGAGCTGCCCGCCCACTCACATCTGCTAAAATGTACTTTATTGAATTCACATTGGTAGTTAATCTGTCTACGAAATGCCATACAAATTGCCTGCACTCCATTTCATATGAGCCGACATTACTCTAACGTTTCCTTGACAAATGCACTCCTATGAATAACTCCGAACATGAAAATTCCTCTTAGCTGGTGCATTTTTCATGGCAAGGTTTCTTCAGTGTGGAAGTGCGGCGTTATGAAATCTATTTTCAAAAATCGCAACAGGACACTTTAGAAAGTTATAGAGACAATTTGAGAAGTTATAAGTCTATAAGCCTTGCGCCCTCAACCAGCAACATTCTTCAGCGAATACCTTCCAGGCAAATACAGTGCGGTGCGAAAGTATAGGTCCACCCTAATGTTCTCATTCAAGAGACCAAGCCTTAGATTTTGAAATACGAGAATAGCACCAATGGATTCGGGAGTGCTGAAAATACTTGTAGACAATGTTCCAGAACAATCAATTCATTGGTTAAGAGGTACTGCTTGTTTTAGGAAAAAGTGTCCATCTTAAGCGGTGGAAAAGTATAGGTCCACCTGTGAAAATAAATATTTATCCAAACTTCAACAGCAAATAAAACACACCTAATAGTCAGTGGGGCCTCCTTTATTTACACAAACATCAAAAATCCTATTAGGCACACTTTTAAGTAGATTATCGATCACTGTTTGGTCTACTTTCGCCCATGCATCTGGAAGGGCAACCTTCAGATCAGAAATCGAGGAGAAGGCGGTGCCATTCTTATACAACTTCCGCACAAGAATTCCCCCACAAGCTCTTCATTGGTTTAAGATCAGTAGAACATGCTGGCCATTCCATAACGGTCACGTTCTGCGCCTCTAGCCTTGTAGAAGTTGGTTGCGACGCGTGGATTGACGCATTTTCATGTTGAAGAACAAGATCTAGTCGCCGATATCTTCTGAGATATGGCAGTAGCTGGTCACGAGGCACCTTTTGGTAGTTCAGGCTGTTCATCATGCACAAAACGAAGTCAAGTGCAACACGTCCGTCACCACAGAAAGCAGCCCAGACCATCAGACTGCCGCCTCCAAAATTGCGCTTCGAGACTAACCGTTTTTCTTTCCTCAGATCCCTCCAGTAGTGGGTCCTACCATCTGGGCCATCCAAATTCCATTTTTTCTTGTCAGAAAATACGACCTGGAATGCAGAAGTAGTAATTTTTCAAACTTCCCGACCAAGGCTGTGGCAACCTACCTCTCTCCATTTTGTGGCCATGTTGGCACGAGCAGACCGCAACCTCGCCGGCTTGTGGAAGGGTGTTAGGCGGGGTGCAGGTCTCATAACTTCACGGTGAAGAGACCGGAGTACCGTCCATTTTGAGACCGGAAGATACAAATTTCCTCGGATGTCGTTTGCGGACTGCATGCTGTTCGATGCTTCACTAGCAATATGCATCTCTTCGCGCCTCGAAAGCTTTCTCGGTCGATCAGCTTCTTTCTTCTTCTTGTACTGCATCGGATTCTCCAAGTATCAATTGATACAGTTGTGCGATCTTCCCAGTTGCGACGCAATCCTTCTGCTGGGGATACGTGCTTCATGTAGGGCGTCCACTTGAGCCTGCTCAGCAGCAGAAAGCTTCATCCCCCTCGGCATCACTTGGAACAATCGTAGAAAATGTCGCTATGTCACCAGGTGACAAACTTATACCTAACTTGAAACGGGAAAATTTGTTGAAGTTAAAAAAGATTGGGGTGGATCTATACTTTTGCATTGCTTAAGATGGGCACTTTTTCCCAAAACAAGCAGTATTTCCTAACCAATTACCCGATTGTTCTGGAACACTGCGTACCAAGGTTTTTAGCATTCCTGAACCCATTGGTACTGTTCTCGTAATGCGAAGTGTAGGGCTTGGTCTCTTGAATGCGAAAATTACGGTGGACATATACTTTTGCACCGCACTGTATGCTCATATACGCGAGAAAATAGCCGAATTACAAGTGTATATCAGGGATTTGCCGGAATGAAATTCACAGTGACAGCACTTATTCAATTTATATTTCATAGCGAGATATACTTGACTCGCATGTCTACGTTTCTGTATGCTACCAAGACTGGGTCAGTGATTTTGACTCTATTCATCTTGACTTCCTCGCTATAAAAGTGCAGGCATATTGCATATAAGCATGCCTTTTAAAATTCCTATAGGAAACGCGGTCAACAATGTTTGTTAATGGGCCAATCCCACGAACTTACAACACGACAAGTAGAGTTCCTCAAGGCACTTGTTTAGGGCCTCTAATATGCCCACTCTATCAACGACCTACCTAAATACCCTCCCCACGAAATTCTTTCTCTATTCATGCCTATGTGTTCAAAATGTTCACTTTTGATGGCCCACAGGTACTTCAGCAGGTCCTGAATGGAATGCCAGAGTGTTTTAATAAGTGGCTTCTAGGCATCTCTTACGACGAAACAACTGTCATGTGCATGGGTACAGTCACCCACGTGAGCCAACCTATCATTTAGGCAACACTAAGTTCCGTGTCACTGTATCAGTACGTGATATTAACATTTACTACTACAATGTCATTTCCTTTGGAGAGAACATCGGTAGAATAAATGCAGCGACATATAGAAAGTCGCATTTCATTTTTTATTCTTTCCAAAAAAAAACATTACATAAGCTTACTCTTAAAACTATTTGTCACCCGCATTAGGCCGCTACTTGAATAATGCGCTCCTGTGTGGTGTCCACCAAAACCAGCGGACATTAAGGGCACTGTTTGCGATAAACTTCAATCCTGAGCCTTTATTGAGAAACGTTTGTGGTAGCCCTCAGAAGGAGAACTTTGTTGAAAGAACGGATCTAAGCGCATTCCCAGGGACAAACGGCTTTGAAGATTACCCTAGTTGACAAGGCCGGCCTCCTTGGGTCTAGGTGTTGGCTCGGATCGTGCGACGATCAGGTAAAAACCCATCAACCTTGTGTTTCGCCCACCGCTAAACTTGCGACGTCTCCTTACGTCGTCGCGTCTATACGAAAATCAGTGCGAACGTATCAATTGTCTAGATTGCAGTGGAGGAGCGAATGTGTGCCAGATGAGAAGCGTGGTGTACAGAGTTGATTTTCTTGTCTGTCAGGAATTTACATCGGCGAGACATCCAGACCACTCTTTTTGCGGATGGACGAACACAGAAGAGCACTGAGAGCCCCACAAAGCTACTCAGAAAGTCCGTTCTCGAAGCATCGCACTTTAAGGCACACACTGGAACAACCAACTCAGCTCAAAGTTGCAATCCTTCACAGAAATATCGCGGATACGGTAGAGAGGAAGATAAGGGAGGCATTGGAGATAAAGAAGCTGAAACCGCCGATCAACAACAAAGAGGAAATGAAAGCCGCGATGAGGCGCATCACTTTATAACAGTGGCGAGTAAGGGGATTATCAACGAATCATCCAAACACTTTCACCAATACCACAGTTATCATGTGAGACCCCATCCCTTCATTTACTGCCCGTGTCCATATAGAGCTAGGTGGGATGTAACGACACTACACCATCTACTCCCTCTCACCCTACCTATTTAGAAAGCATTGGGCTCCTTAGTTGTGGTTGACACAGTTCACCCTTCACCACAACAGGTCGGTCAGCAGCCTTTGTTGATGTTAAGGTTTTTCAATGTTTTTTATTTGTATTTTAGTTTACCTGAAGAAGGACTTAGGTCCGAAACGCTGTCATAAAACGTTCAACTGAAGAAATTCTGCTATACTATTAACAGAGGTTTACATACTATCAGAATCGTATGATCAAGATTATGACCGATCGCGTAGATATAAGCAGAAGTTAACTCTTCACGTTTTCAAGTTCATCAGTGGAACAAAGGCCACTGGCTCATTTTGATTTTCATTGAGAGCGATGTGGATTCACGCACTTTCGAGATTATTTTTGATAAACGTTACAGCGTTACGAATGCTACTACCAGATTTATTGCGTTCGATTACTAAAGCGTGTTTGACCGTAATCTCGAGATGAATCCGGGAAAAAGCCAAAAACCTGTCTTTCCAAATGTTCCAAATGTTCGTTTGATGTGCATAGTTACAAGAAATTTGATATGTAGCCTATCAAACCACGATGACAGAGCTTTGACGGCTTGTCTATGGCTATCAAAATGACAGAGGAATGTTCAAAAAAAATCTCCTTCGCGTGCTCTCGCTATAAAGACACCCTGTGGATTTACCTTGGCAAAACCCTAATGGGCGTCACGAACTTGATGCATGAAATGTGCCCACAAATGCTACTTTTAATTCCCGCAGCACGATTCTATAGAGCTCTCCAATCGGGGAGGGAAAAACTTTTTTTTTCTTGTGTTCTAGGTCTGTTATTGTTAAGGTTAGATATTCACCAGCTAATGTTTGATTATCTTATATTTCCTTCCTTTTTAACGATCAGTCTTATGTGGGCCACCCAAAACCATTGGACTCACTTCTAGCCATATCCGAGAGATGCTACAGCTACAGAGTAAGTGGTTGAGTTTGATTTCATGTCTATGACAAAGCCTTTTTCTCTTTCATTTCTGGCATCAGCAGTGCAGTGCTTCTGGGCGACGAATGAATGAATGAGGTCATCATGCATCTTCCCATGTCACGTCAATCCGCAATGACCACTCTTCCATGGGCAGCTTATACTATTATGGGAACCCCTGAATCATAACGATGGAATCGTATTCAGATCGAGAGTTGCCAGTGCATTCGCTAAAATTGTGTCGAGTAGATTCCTTGAGTCTTCAGACTGAACAGTCGACATCGAGTCATTCGACAACTCCACTACGCGATATTTTGAAAAGTCGAGTTAGACGAAAATTTGGTTATTCGAAATTACCTTTGATAGTGAGATTATAGAGAGGTTTAATCCCGCTATGGCCCCGCCATACATGTTCGAGAAATCGACTAAGTCCGGGGCGGAAAAATGGACCTCGGTTGCATCGGCCCTGCGTTGTGCGCGCGTGGAGCGCCAGTATCGACCGCGTGATTGCAGACGCAAGTATATGGTCGCAGACGGACTCAATGAGTAGAATTTCTGCACCCGTCTGTGACTATTTCGGTACGTATCGACCGAGTGGGTCTCAGTCGATCGACCAGGTCTCAAGGGGCCTCATCCAGGAAGTGCTGCGTGGAGCGGAACAGATGTCAGTCAGAAGGATCAAGATCAGGGTTATATGGAGGGTAAGGAAGAACTTCCCAGCCCACGCCCAGCAGTTTCTGTCGGGTTATCCGAGATACGTGTGGCCGAGCATTGTCGGGGAGAAGGCAACAAAAACTGCTCGACCTGTGCTGGGAAATTCTTCCTCACCCTCCATATAGCCCAGATCTTGTCTCTTCCGATTAATATCTAATCCGCTCGATGCAGGACTTCCTAGATGGAAAACAGTTCACTAACCATGAAGAAGTCAAAATGGCCTTAGAAGAACACTTCGACTCGGAACAGCTAGAGTTCTACGCGTCGGAAATTCATGATCTGCCCAATCGGTGGCGAAGAATTCTTGGATGTTTTGTTGGGTGAGCCTTGTTTGTTTTTGAAATAAATGTTTTTTATTCAAAGTCGGGAAAAGTCCGGAAACTTTTGCATCAACCAATGAAAAAGTCGAGTTAGTCGAAAAGTCAAATTTTCAGAGAAATTTTCAAAGTATAGCACCCGCTCTTGAAACGCCTCCTGTCATGTGGGCTACATCTCGCTAGGGATTTCCTACAGACGGCTGCTCGCTTGTCAGAATCTGGCGAAATCTTCTGTTTGGGCCGAAGTGATGTGAACAAAAACAAAAGGAGTGAAAGAACATTGGATGATTAACAATCACGCTCTCCTACTACTAAATATATACAGAACTTTGACAGCTGAAATTCCTATTTCTTTCTAGAATATGGTATAAAAAAGAGCTGAAATTCTGATCATTAACACGACAATGCCTGCAAGTTTTCAGAAAAGGCTAAGTTTTTGAGGATAGTGTCCCAAAGAGAGTAAAAACTGATTGACGACTATCTTTTTCTCCAAACGAGAGACAAATCAGCTAATGCCAGCACAGCTGTATCCTTACCTCAAACAACGACAATAGAATCTAGACATTCCTTGAGACATAATTCTAAGCACTCTCTTGAAGCGCTGAATTTTAATGAGGTTATGTGTCCTTCGGATACTGCTCTTTAGGAACAGATTTGTTTGTGAGCACAGTAGTGTAATGACTCGGTGAATGATAACAGACTCGTATTGATCATTACAAGCGAAGGTCATTCTAGGTTCAGGATTAAGTGAACGACTATAACCTGATCACGGGCTTTATAAACAAAACGTTTTGTGAGGGTTTTTGGTTGAAAGAGGTTCACATCTAAAGCTGCTACATCAAGATCTACTCACTTCAAATTGTTGTATTCATGAATTTTGGTAATCAAGGACGTTGTTGGATTACTTGCTACCATTATGGTCGGTTTGGGCAAACATTTGGGATGGTTAACAAATTCTTAATTCAGATTTATCAACATATGTCACCGTTCTAGTGCAGAGGTGATAACTTCAGAGAAACGTTTGCCTCTTTACGACCACTCCTGATTTTGGATGAGTGCACGTTCGGACCGCTTGGAATGTTGCGTTATCGTATAACGTGTCCCACCTGTGGGACACGTTTGCTCGAATGGCACGCCACTGGGAATCGATTTTCGTTTCCCATGTACATCGCGTAGCTATCAGTGAGCTAAAGATTGTGTCGAAACTCCCGTTCATGAAACTCTTTCTTCCAAGAGAAAAAACTGTTCGGATTTTATAGCAGGGTCAAGTGAGAAGATTGTTTCGCTACCACTGTTCCAAAGAATTTCGCTTAGATCGGTTACTTTGAATGCGATTTATGGATCAGCATTCTGTTTTCAATTTCTGTAGGTTTACGTTTTGTTATGATGGGCGTGAAAGTTTACTTCTAAAAGAGCGACAGTCTGAGAGCTTAATAGGGATTGTAATAGTAGTGCCTCGTTTCCAGTCGAAAGGTCACGACTCCGGTTATGATTCTGTTCTCAGGAATCTAAAAAATGGCAACGGAAGAAAAAAAGAACTCATAATGTACTTAGAGAAGTTCCCGATTTTTTTTTCGTCTTTCTGTTGAGTCCGAGCTCCTCTCACGAAAGTTCGAATATTTTCCTATACGTGGTGTGGAGCTACAAACCGACTACGGAATCTGTAGTCGACTGTAGGATAGCTTGATACATCCGTCATAAGAAGGTTTCACAAATCGTTCTTGTGGCAGATAAATATTGGGTTGGCAACTAAGTAATTGCGGATCCTTTTTTAGAAAATAAAACACGATTTTTTATGGAACGAAATAACTTTATACTGTAATTTATTGCCCATTTTGAGCAATGACCTTTTGCCATCTTTCAGGCAGCACCGTATATCCACGTTCATAACACTTCTCAGACTTCTTTTTATCAGCAGAAAACTGAACCAGGTACGATTTGACATAATTATCATTATTGAATTTTTTACCATTCGAGGACTTTCGCAAAGATCGAAATAAAAAGTAAGCAGGTGGTGCAAAGTCAGGACTATATGGTGGATGTGGCAAAACATCCCAAGCAAGCGATGAAATGACAAAGCGAGAAGGTGTTGTTATCCACTCGGCAAAAATTATTGCAGCTTGGTTGGGATATTTTGTCATATCCACCATATTGTGTTGACCTTGCACCATCTGATTACTTTCTATTTCCATCTTGGCAAATCTGCTTATAAGGTAAAAATTTCAATAATGATAAAGATTTCAAATCGTACCTAGTTCAGTTTTTTTTGCTGATAAAAACAAGAAGTTTTATGAACGTGGAATTATGATGCTGCCTAAAACATGGCAAAAGGTCATGGCTCAAAATGGGCAATACATTTCAGAATTAAGTTATTTCGTTTCATGAGAAAGTTGTCTATTATTTTCTAAGAAAAATCCGCAATTAATTAGTTTCAACCCAAAAGATTTTGAAAAGCGTGAAGTGGTAGTCAACGCAAGCCGAATCGTTATGGGGCAACTGGGTCTTGACTAGAGTAGTCCTCACCTCAGCATGATTGCACTCGAGCTGCGCGCTAGAACTACGGTTGTCTGCAACTGCGTATCGCAATTTCACTCCGATATTGACAGTATACCCTTCAACTGCCCCCACTTCAGCACACCACAGTCACATAAAGTTAGCATTTGCTCATATCAAGAGAGGCCGCGTAGTAGTGCGGCTGCGACACGAAAATACGGTGGGCTCACATATGAGAAGGCCTACGAATCACTGACTGCCTCATCGAGCTTAACACATTCACGACCACGTGCACCGCCGGTGGACACGCTTGTCACAAATCGATTTGTCCGCCACGAGAACGATTTTTCAAACATTCCTGTGACGAATGTATTAACCCCACCTAGTAAGCTCAACTCCTGCTTTCGTGGTCCGCCAGTAGCTCCACTACAGCACAATATTCGAATTTTTTGGAAACAGCTCGAACTCAAATAGAAAAAACGGCTTCAAAACAGGTATTTAAGCACATTACGAATTCTTTTGCCTTCCGTTGCCATTTTTAGCTTTCTGAGATGGAAAGCATAGCTGCAGTCGTGATCTTTTCGGCTGAAATGTGGCACTATTGCTATCCCTGTTATGCTCTCAGAATATCGATTTTCGAAATCAAACTCTCACGCCCATTATAACAAAATCCAAACCATACCCAAATTTAAAATAGATACCACAGGCGGGACACGGTTTACGGTAACGCACTATCGCATGCAGTACGAACGTGCAGTCACCCAAATTGTGGCGTGGTCGTGAATGTGTTAATTTCTTTCCCGACAGCGGGATGGGTACACTGTTCGTCACCAAATGATCCATGCCCATTTTCCGAACTCTTCTTGGTGAACTCAGCGTTGATCCCGTGGATGATGTTCGGTGGCCAGCTTCAAATTATGTCACAACAGTCTGGCAGCACATAGTGTCTGACAAGTCGTGGAACAACATGCAGAGAGTTCCGATTGATTCTCAACCGAACAGCGCCAAAAGCTCGCAATTTTTTCTTACTTTGAGAGCTTTCAGCGCTGTTCCGGTCTTCAGCATTTTATTGTTCTACTGTGACTGCCCTGAAACTTCTACAGTAGAACAATAAAATGCTGAAGCCCGCACCTTGCCAGTGAGAAGACATTGCGAACTTTTGAAGCTATTTTTTTCAACATTGCGAGACAGCCTAAACATTCACCAAGATGTCCTGTATCAATATTGAATCCTGTGAGAAAGAGATGTGCCAGACAGCTGTTTGCTGATGATCCCCAAAAGGCTAGCATACTATAGGCGGACCGACCCTAATATCAAATTACTTCAGCGTTCCACGCGCGGGGCATGCCCATTACGTGAGGAAATACTCGAGTTAAAGGCAGTGTTCACGATAAAAATCGTTTTTCTGTTTTCCCGCCTATCTTGAAAACGGCCCCATGCTGATTCCAATGATAACTCTGAAAACGTACAAGACCTTCTGGAAACGGAGTTATGGTCCCTCAAAGATTGAGCCAAGGAAACATGGTGGACGAGTTGTCCGAGGCTTGTAGCTTCCGTCTTTTGCGGCCGATGTATGCGAGCTGACCTGAATAAAGAGAGAAGTTGAGAATCAAGGGAAGAACGGGGCTTTTGATCGGAAACCATCGCTCATATCTCGATCTCGATCATTCATTTGTTCACGTCGGTGGGCGTGTGTTGCGCTTTTGAGGTTTGCAGTGCGCTCGAAGTGGCAACTTCGGGCTCTTGTGGAGCTTTTCCTGGCTCGTTTTCATACGTTCTTTCGACGCAAGTGTTACAGTGTGCCCCTCTACTACCCATTCCTAGTGGAAACTGAAACACATTTTTTACCGTGAACACTGCCTTTACACGCTTTTTCCGGAAGCCGTGCTGCCAGAAATCAGGTGTTCTCAATTTTGAAGTCGGTAAGCGTGCCTGGTGCACCTTCGCCTCGTTACGCTGTAAACATCCCCAATGGTCACGCCATCTATGCAATAGTATGCATACGATCGATATCATTGATTTGTGAACATATGCCTTATGTTATTAGTTATTCGGCTTATTTGCTTACATGAAGCACATTTTCTAATGCATCAGAATTTAAGTACCACCATATCGCTACTCGCGATTCAAATAAAAGTTTTGTCTGCGAGCAAATCAAAATAACGGCACAAATTTAAATTTCGGATAGGATAATCGGATAATTTCGGATAAGCTAAAATCATTGAGCGTTGAGCAGTAATTTGGCCGCAGAATTTATATCATACGAATGGTGCAATAACTTTTGATGGGAAAAGGTTCTCTTTTTAGGGAAATGAAACTAAAGTCAAAGAGAGGAAGCTGTTTTTGTTTTCATCCGAAAACGATCGGATGGAATGTATATCGTCCACCACTGTTGATCCTCAATCGGCTCAAGTGAGTTATGACGACGTGGCACTTTTCAAGAGCGAAAAAGCCACAGAACTCAGTTCCGCAAAGATTGCAAGCATGGCTGCAATGCACAATCAAGGCTACCTCAATAAAATCAGATAATAAAAAACTATGCGGAGAGGGTTGTAGAGCTCTAGAGTAACACTGGAAGAAAAAACTTTAGAGCAGCTCACAGTACGAGCAACCAGATGTGTTTTCATTTCTGCCCTGTAATTGGAGATTATTGACAATGAGATTTCAGAAGCGGGTGAATCATAGAATACGGCGTACAGCTACATGATTACCAACCTTTCCTATGGTACACGGAAATCAATGGCAAACTTGTTGTATGCTTCTGTGCCGAATCGCGTATTCTCAAACAGCAGCCATTTTCTCAGAGGCATAGGGTCTGTTTCTTGAGAATCAGGGAGATTAGTGTGTAATTATAGGTTGGAGGCGGTTTTTTCTCACAAAAAAACTTTTCCGCATGTTTTAAAAAAAGATGCGCAGAGTTTCAAGAGTTTCCTACAGGCTTTCTCAAAGCCCTTTGTAACCTAATGTGCTCGACGAGCCATGTGTCGAGCACATTAGGCTCCGAAGGGCTTTGAGAAAGCCTGAAGGAATCGCTCGAAACCATGCGCATCTTTTTTCAAGAAGTCGGTATTGGTATTACGCGATTTCAAGCGTCAATCTTAACTATCCTCTATAAATTCTCACGACTCATAGCGCGAGCGGCGCGGGCGGATCTGCTCCCTCCGTCCACCATGCGCTCTCTCACTGTCTCTAGCAGCCGCTCCGCACTACCACACGTAGAAACCATGAGAATTTCGCCGTTTCATAGCCTTCAAATAGATATCATAGACAAATCGGGGTTTTATTCAATCAAATATTTTATTATACGTCGCAAGCGACGCACTCACATGACAGAGGAAAAAAACTATCAGCATAGCATTAACAACTTATCAGGAGGGAAACTGTGGAAGCCGTGATCAGTCAAAACTTGGGGAACATTGACACACGATATATAAAGTATAAAAAGGTGATCACAGAGACGTTGGCTGAAATAAGAAGTTCAGCTCTAAGCAGCTCGAGGAAAATCGGCTCTGCTTTACTAGGTAGTTCTGAAAAATGAGTTGGTGATCATCGCTGGCATCATAAAGTTCGAGATGATGAATGAGAAAGCAATTGGATAGACAGTGACGAATACAATACCAAGGATACTGAGCAGTGTGACCGTGACGTGTGACCAAACCGCGAGTTAGAAACGCAGCATGTAATGAGAGAGATGATATAGTGCCCTACCAGAGCACATTTCTTGGTGGTCCTCCTCGTAATGAAGGTATCCTTGCTGATTCGTCAGCTCAATGGATCTGAATAGGCAGTTCAGCGTTGATAGTCAGAGTTCACTGTCTTTCACTGCAAATCTTTACAATATTCGTCATCAGTAGGACAATGTGATTAACAGAGACTGAGAAAAGACGATTAAAGCAGGAACAAAAACAGCTCCAAACTAAAGCACAACGAAGATGAGCACCACTGAGCATAATTCCGCGGGTTGGTCAAGACCCCATAACGGCTGAACAAGCAAGAACATTTTTTAGGTCTACCAAACAAATCATAACACTCTACTGAAGCCGAGAATCTTGAGCTTAAAGGCCGTGTTCACGATAAAAAATGTGTTTCAGTTTCCACTAGGAATGGGTGTTGGAGAGGCACACTGTAACGTTGACGTCGAAAGATTGCATGAAAACGAGCCAGGAAAAGCTCCAAAAGAGCACGGAATTGCCACTTTGAGAGCAAGGCAAACCCCAAAAGCGCAACACACGCCCACCGACGTGAACAGCTGAATGCTCGAGATTGTGAGATGAGCGAATGTTTCCGATCATTTTGCCTCGTTCTTCCCTTCTTTACCAACTTCTCTCGTTACTCAGGTCAGCTCGCATACATCGGCTGCAAAAGACGGAAGGTGCAAGCCTCGGACAACTCGCCCACCATGTTACCTTAGCTCAATCTTTTTGAGGGACCATCACTTCGTTCCCAGAAGGTCTTGTACGCTTTCAGAGACATCGTTGGAATCAGCATGATACCGTTTTTAATATAGATGGGAAAATAGAAAAACGACTTTTATCGTGAACACTGCCTTTAAACCTTATGGAGGTCACGAAGTTGATAGAGTATATACTCTGAATCAATCGATATATTACACCAACGAGTCACTGGTTACCAGAAATTCACAAGAAAGAAGGTAAGTTCAATCTGTAGTAGTCAGTCGAAACAGAGCTGTTAATATTAGGCTGATGTTAAAGTTTCTGGTTTTTGGAAAATTTCGAGATTTTGAGCCATCTTCAAAATAAGAAAAATTTCCGGTTTCATTTCTTGTATATATTTAGAGCATACCTGTTTTAATATTTGAAACCGACACGCTTGTACATTCCTTCGGCCCAATCGTCGACATGTCATGTTTTCCAATGTGTCACGCGACCGAATCCGCAACTGCCTTCTTTACGACTAGCAATCCGGGATGAAATTCCAGCCGCATAGTGCAGTAGTTTGGCCAGGATGTTGTTTCCAAAACTGCAGTACACGATTGGTTCAGCAAATTCAGAGTTAGGCAGCACGAGGTCGAAAACAAGGAGCGATCAGGAAAGCCATTGAAGGTCAACAACGACGAGCTGCGCGAGCATGTGGAGGGCGATCCAAGCCAAACCACACGGGAGATGTGCAGCAGACTCGGCTGAGCTCAATCAACTGTCGTTCGCCACTTGGCTGCAATTGGAAAGGTTTCCAAGCCCAACCGTTGGGTACCCCATGCTTTGAGCTTGGGCGACAAACTTCTCTGTGCGTAGACATGCACTGAACTGCTCTCTAGATAGGACACATTTGCTTGACTCGACGAAATTGTCACAGGAGACGAAAATGGTGTCTGTGCGTCAACATATAACATATGAATGGACGTGGACAGACGTTGGGCAAGTGGCGCGGACCACGCCTAAGCCTGAAAAGCACCAGCGGAAGCTGATGCTCTGCGTTTGGTATGACATTCGTAGACCAATTGACTGAGAGCTGCTTTCACAGAACACCACGGTGAACGACGAGATCTAATGCTCACAGCTAGTACGTTTGGCCGAGGCGATACGCATAAATCGCCCTTTGATGAACAATGTTCTCCTTCTTCACGACAATGCTCGGCTACACGTATTTCGGATACCTCGACAGAAACTGCTGGACCTGGGCTGGGAAGTTTTTCCACACTCTCCATATAGCCCAGATCTTGCCCCTTCCGACTACCATCCGTTTGCGCTCGATGCAGCTTTTCCTAGATGGAAAGCAGTTCACTAACGATGACGAAGTCAAAATGGCCCCAGATGAATACTTCGACTCGAAACAGCCAAAGTTCTAAGCGTCGGGAATTGATGATCTGCCCAATCGGTGGCGAAGGATCCTTGAATGTGATGGAAATTATTTGGTTGGGTGAGCCTTGTTTGTTTTTCTTTTGACATGGTATTCTAAGCGGAAACTTTTGCATCAAACTCATAGATTGAACAGCCTCTAAAGTTCCGAATGCCTCTAGCAAATCGATTTGAATCAAAGTTGAAAAGAATTGAATGTTGTTTTCTGGGAATTGTATGGTAGTGCAGACTGAACCCACCTGATCTCGGTGTAATAGGCATACAGATGCGGAATTTACAGGCCTACATTTTCAATTCATTCCAAGAATACGAAAACAGAATACCATGTCAGAGAAAGTCGATGAGCCACGGATTTCATTCCAACGTGTCTTATAGTTAGGCGACTCGTTACAATTTGAGTTTCTAGTAGATCCCTGCTACATATTTCTGGTGCAGAGGTGCTGATCCCTTTGATCTCTTGGTACAACCTTAATCAGCTTGGGATTCCACACAGGTGAACAACATTAAAAATAAAGTAAGATGTAAGCCTTATGAAGGCGATTCATTTATGCCGAATCTTTACAATGCACATTGCAGAGTCATCAAAAGGGAGAAATGCGCTACATTGACCAAATTTCCTGAATGGACCGAAAGTCCCAGATTAGGGTTGGTTATAACACCATGATCCTTGATGGAATAGCATGTGCTCAGTTGGGCATCATTTACACAGTGATTAAAGACAGCACTCACCTATACGCACTACAGTGGACTTGGTAAGATTTAGTTGCATGTCACAGTGTAGAGTACAAGCTGAGATCTTATCAATAAGAGCATCGCTTCGGAAATATTGGGATCAAAAATATCCATAGACTTCGATATCATTGATAAACATTTTAGTGCAGGCATAGGTGCGTGTTGGAGTAGCGGCGGAAAGTCGATGGTGCAACAGAGGAAAATGGAGGAGGATAGGACACCCCCTCGGTTATCTCCACCAATAGGGGCTAGAACTAGAGTTTCTAGGGCCCAAATAAGCCAGTTCGTGCACACGTGCACAGCGCCGACCAAAAAGATCGCAGTCTCATGCCGAGCAGTTAAAAATCATCGATATTCAGAGAATGAAATACATACAAATTTACCGAATAAAAACAGTTGAGCAATGATAGCTTGCCAAGAAAATGAAACCAACCTCACTGCCTTGAATCTACCTTTCAATTGAAAATTTATTCATAAGAATTTTGATTCGAAGGCCAACACAATACTATTAAGCAATTGACTTGAAGAGGTGTACCCGGTCAAAAGTCTAGCGTCCCAACGTTAAAAGCAGTGACCACGATGAAAAACTAAACCGAAAAAACTTTACCGAAAAAAAACTACACAAATCAGCTTAGATCGAAAACAGCTGAAAAACTATGAAGGTAGCGCGGTGAAAAAAGGGCTAGAACTAGAGTTTCTAGGGCCCAAATAAGCCAGTTCGTGCACACGTGCACAGCGCCGACCAAAAAGATCGCAGCCTCATGCCGAACAGTCGAAAATCATAGACATCCAGAGGAAGAAATAAATACAAATTTACCGAATAAAAACAGTTGAGCAATGAAAGAAAGCACTCCAGAAAATGTTTTTGACTAAATGTGTACACAAATTCGAAGGTTCATTTATTGAAATACAATTTCAAGCCAGCTGATGTTCTTGATATAAGAGGCCATCGATGCCCATGGTGTGGAGTAGGCTTGTCCACCATCAAAAGACAAGAAAGTTCAGGCTCCAGATTTGGCCCGAAACAGTTTTTTCGCGATTTTTTCTTACAGGTCCTACTACTCGAAACCTAGAAAAGGGTTTAGAGAGAAAAATACGACAAACATATTTGATCGCGACCTCTGCCTTTAATAATGGGACGGCATGTTTTTCGGGTCACTCCTAGCTCGACGCTTCAAAAACTCGGGGCGGCTCCTCTGCTCTCCTCACAAGAGTTCATGAAAATGCCGTACCTAGTCACGGATCGGACGAATAGAATTATTATGAGTTGGAAGCTAGATGCCGAACGCTCCCTAATTTTCTCGTAAGATTGGAGCCCCTGGGTGAGCAAAATTTTGACGGACGATGGTGTCAAAATTTGCTCCAGTGAGCCTTCCCAGCTAGTTGTTATATCGATTACTCTGATTTTCAATTAATTTTCTAGCATCTCGTAGATGATCCAACTGCGTGAGCCCAATTGCTCTCAGTGGCAAACATTCACCATTCAGTGCCACGTTCTGGGCAATATCCGAAAAATCGATAGTATTGATAATAAAGGGCAGATCTCGGAAGAATCAATATCATTTAGCTACCACAGCTCCTATAAAATTCATAAGAAAGGATTTCGGATTTGAAAGCGCCACCCTAAAGTACCCCCTTCGATGAAAATCGATGTCTAGAAGCACCTAGTACCCGCATGCAGTATCCCTTATCAAAATGAGTGCCTAGAACTAGATGAAAGACTGAAAAAAAAATGAAAGACCTGTTCTATTGCATTTTAGAAGGATGTTAACGTGAGGGTGTTTCTTCCTCTCACGATCCTCTAAAACTTCGTCAGATCCACATTCATTGACCATATTCTGCTGTTTAACACCTTTTTCAAGATAGCATTAATCCTCAGCTTCATTGTAGTCGATGATAAGAGATAAAGAAGCTGTTGTGCGACGAGAAATATTGATTATTCTCTTTATCCGCAACGTTTCGGGTTATCAACCCTTCATCAGGCAACTATAAAGCACCACATCAAAACACGTCAAAATGAGTAGCGTTCAAAGTGATTACAGAGTGAGAACGCACAAGTGGGTGGAGCTGGAAAGTGTTCTTTCTTCGGCAACCGGCTAGAGACCCACTAGGACAACCAATGACAGCAATGCGACGGAAGTGGCCTGCGATGTCAAATGAATCGTCAGCAGTTGCTTATCAAACTCTAATCACTACTCGATGTCAATAATCTCAAAGCTTCTCTCATTTCCTCTCGGTTGTTCATGGGCGGCGAGAAACGTCTTATCTCCAAAGCTTCCCTGATTTTCCTTTCTGCACTGTCTGAGATATTCTTGTGCATGATGCTCGTAGTCATGCTCGTGATGCTGTCGTGAAGACGGCGTGATGTCCTGTGCCTTGAGAACGCGCTGTTCGGGTAGGATTGAGGTGTTCCTAGCGCTCTCATGTGTTCATCAAGCCGGTAACGGAGAGGTCTCCCTGTTTCGCCGATGTAAAACTCTCCGCATGCGTCGCACTCTATCCTATATACCACGTCCCGCATTTGACAGATTTTCATATCTCCAACACAGTAACTGCAATCACGTCTCCTACATCGGTCTTCATATGGTCTCGAAGACGTCAGGAGCTGACGCAGCGTGGGAGGAGGGCGGAATATTAGGCGTAGAGGGAGGTTTGACGTGCGGACCGCCACATTGACATCTTTAGCAAACGACTCATTAAGAAAAGGGAGGACTAGCGCAGTGCTAGACAGGGGATGCCTATACGGTCGCCAGGTCTGAATGGTGTTTTCCGTGTAACCGTTTTCATTCAAAACTAGCGCTATTTTTCTCTCCACCTCCTCCTTCTTGTGAGTTGTCAGATTTCTCGCGGTACGCACCAAGTTTCTGATCACATTATTCTTCATGAACAATGGGTGACAGCTACGCGAGTGTAGTACGATTGATTTTGACGCAGGCTTCGTATACCATGCAGTCTGAACTTGATTGTTGGTGATTCTAATTTGAGTGTTCAGAAATGGTAGGTAGTCGTCAGGGCCCGGTCCTTCGGCTGTTAGCTTGATCGCGTCGTGCTGTGAATTCAGACTTGTCAGAACTTGATGGATCGTTCCTCGTTCTTTTTGCCACAATGAAGATGTCGTCAATATAACGCCCATAGAAAATCACATCCGATGTTAAGGCAATCCTTTCCAAAGTTATCCATGAACAGTATCGCAAGAAGTGGAGGCGAGCCTGCTCCCCATCGCCAGGCCCTTCTTCTGTCGATATACGATGTTATTGAAACAAAAGAAGTTGAAATTGACGACAGTGTTGAGAAGTCGTTCGATATCCTGTGAATGGAGATTGAAGAGGTGAATCTCATGCTGGTGTCGGCGTATCGAACTCAAACAGGCTGCTACTGCTGCAGTAGTGTCAACGTTGGTGTATAAGGACGTGACGTCGAAGCTTTGGTACTCCATATGCACAAATTGTGCCATCCCATCTCGGGAACACTGACCAGTTCTTGGAAAAGCTCAAGAATACCAACTTGACGCAATCGCATATGGAGTACCAAAGCTTCGACGTCACGTCCTTATACACCAACGTTGACACTACTGCAGCAGTAGCAGCCTGTTTGAGTTCGATACGCCGACACCAGCATGAGATTCACCTCTTCAATCTCCATTCACAGGATATCGAACGACTTCAACACTGTCGTCAATTTCAACTTCTTTTGTTTCAATAACATCGTATATCGACAGAAGAAGGGCCTGGCGATGGGGAGCAGGCTCGCTCCACTCCTTGCGATACTGTTCATGGATAACTTGGAAAGGATTGCCTTAACATCGGATGTGATTTTCTATGGGCGTTATATTGACGACATCTTCATTGTGGCAAAAGAACGAGGAACGATCCATCAAGTTCTGACAAGTCTGAATTCACAGCACGACGCGATCAAGCTAACAGCCGAAGGACCGGGCCTGACGACTACCTACCATTTCTGAACACTCAAATTAGAATCACCAACAATCAAGTTCAGACTGCATGGTATACGGAAGCCTGCGTCAAAATCAATCGTACTACACTCGCGTAGCTGTCACCCATTGTTCATGAAGAATAATGTGATCAGAAACTTGGTGCGTACCGCGAGAAATCTGACAACTCACAAGAAGGAGGAGGTGGAGAGAAAAATAGCGCTAGTTTTGAATGAAAACGGTTACACGGAAAACACCATTCAGACCTGGCGACCGTATAGGCATCCCCTGTCTAGCACTGCGCTAGTCCTCCCTTTCTTGATGAGTCGTTTGCTAAAGATGTCAATGTGGCGGTCCGCACGTCAAACCTCCTCTACGCCCAATATCCCGCCCTCCTCCCACGCTGCGTCAGCTCCTGACGTTTTCGAGCCCATGTGAAGACCGATGTAGGAGATGTGATTGCAGTTACTGTGTTGGAGATATGAAAATCTGTCAAATGCGGACGTGGTATATAGGATAGAGTGCGACGCATGCGGAGAGTTTTACATCGGCGAAACAGGGAGACCTCTCCGTTACCGGCTTGATGAACACATGAGGAGCGCTAGGAACACCTCACCGGCTACCAGGAACAGCGCGTTCTCAAGGCACAGGACATCACGCCGTCTTCACGACAGCATCACGAGCATGACTACGAGCATCATGCACAAGAATATCTCAGACAGTGCAGAAAGGAAAATCAGGGAAGCTTTGGAGATAAGACGTTTCTCGCCGCCCATGAACAACCGAGAGGAAATGAGAGAAGCTTTGAGATTATTGACATCGAGTAGTGATTAGAGTTTGATAAGCAACTGCTGACGATTCATTTGACATCGCAGGCCACTTCCGTCGCATTGCTGTCATTGGTTGTCCTAGTGGGTCTCTAGCCGGTTGCCGAAGAAAGAACACTTTCCAGCTCCACCCACTTGTGCGTTCTCACTCTCTTAATCACTTTGAACGCTACTCATTTTGACGTGTTTTGATGTGGTGCTTTTATAGTTGCCTGATGAAGGGTTGATAACCCGAAACGTTGCGGATAAAGAGAATAATCAATATTTCTCGTCGCACAACAGCTTCTTTATCTCTTATCATCGACCTTTTTCAAGCTTTAATTATCTCAAACGGACAAGTGCCAATTAATTTATAGCAGGTTCGCAGTCAGAAATGCAAAACACAAGTTGCATGATTAGGGCACTACAAGCTTGGACAATATGTTATGCATCGCCAATAAAGTATTAGACTTAATTTTCAATTAACTATGAAAAAACTGTGACCGACACTTGAGACTCTACAACAAAACAATTTTACCACTCAAAAATGTTTCTTCCATTTTTTTGTTCACTTCTGTCTTTCTATGTACGCCCAGATAAAATCGAAGTTGAAATCCTATGGAATGCCGCGATTGGTCAGATTCTGTCGCGCCTCGCGATATGGTGTCTTGAGTGCAATAAACGCACACAATGAAACGCATGCAGACATGGCTAAAGCGCAACTCACTATGAGGGACACTGCTGACTGGCGAGCAAAGTGCAAACAAGCGGAACCCGCCAACTTGTGGGACAGACGCTAGGATGAATAAGAATGAAACGCATGCCAGCATTTTTCATTTGATAGGAAGAGGGGGTTCTAACAGAGAACAGGGTAAAAAGGAATAATATAGGATCGAATGAAAGGGATGTGAAGTATTTGGTTGTGACTAGATTCATTCAAATGAAGCAATTCGCTCAAAAGTAGTATCAAACATCTAAAGCTAGGACATAGAAAGAAAGAAGAGAGTTTGATAAGCATTTTAAGGTAAGAAGGTTTTATATTTAATGTTATTTATATTTATATTTATTTATATTTATTTATATTTATTTATTATACGCCTTAGCCGACGTGCTCATAATCCACAAAGTAGCGAGTTAGAGCCATGAAAATGTATACAAAAACAAATCAAGTCTCAGCGCAACGATTTAACTGCCGACCACAAGGCCATGGTTCAAATTAGAGAATAATCGAAAAGGGACAAAGTCAGGAGCCATTAAAGGTTGTGGGGGCAGTAAGGCAAAAACCCAAGTAAAGATAGAGGCTTGGAACCGTTCAGTGTTTCTTGGTACGGGGAATAAATTCATAGTAATCCGTTTCATATTCAAGCTGCAATGAAAGCGTTTCATATTCGAGCTGCAATGAAGCGACCCTACCCACGCGGCATCCTAGGATACATACTGTCCTCCGACCGCTGTTAGGTATCTGGGTGATGTATCTTACGATAATTCCAAGTGTCAGGGGTAGATGACAGGCGGAGACAACTCAGTTCCCAGCTGCAGGCCTATAGCACCAACTCTAGATAGAGGGAAACTTGAAACCCGAAGGAAGAATAAATATATGACTCCGAGCCCAGGTAGCGATAACCTTATGAGATATGGGATGGACACTCGGTCAGTGATTGACATAGTTAAATACGTAGCGGTGGACAATATTAAACAGCGAGAAGGCAATATGAAAAGAGGAGCTCGTGCAGTGCTAGGTGTTGTAGCCACTGGTAAGTGAGTAGGTCGCCATGAGACGTTATAGGATAGCATTAGATAATGTCGGTGACGCCGATAACTTGAAAGACATCAATTCTCTTCAGAGCTGCCAGAAAACGAAACTGTCTGCCACGCCAAACACAGCCCATCACAAACACGAAACCATCGAATGCACTTCATAAGCTCCTACACTTCTGCAATGTTCAAATTAACAACCAAGTCAAGTTTCTTCAACCTATTTTTAAAAATCAAAACATTTGGAGATTCTATGACTTCTTGCGACAGCAATTCAAGCCATCTTGCTCCCCTGAAGAAAAGTGAATTGAAAAGTCGATCATGGTTTCGTCTTCTCACACTAATGCACTGAATACCAAATCTCGACGCACGCCCTCTACTTGGGTTGCGTACCGCGGCGAAATTCGGCGCGTTCAAGACCTACCTAGATCTACCGTCCAAGACCTACCTAGATCGGGAAACGCCTGAAGTTAGTCACGGAGCACCCCAAGGTTTGAGTTGCTTCCTTTTTAATGCTCGAAGCCTTTGTAATAAAATTCATCACCTTCACTATTTCCTTGCAGTTCATACTCCAGACATGGTTTCTATAACAGAAACATGGCTCTCATCTAAGATTACCAATTCCGAAATAATCTCGAAATTTCCTATAAAATTTTTTCGATCAGATCGTGGGGGTAGTAGAGGTGGTGGAATATGTTGCCTTGTTAAACGCTCTATGAACATCTTATCGTGCACTTTCCCCCCTGCTCTCAAATCGAACTTGCTCGTCCTGGATGCTTTTGATTCGCAGTTTTCGTCGACGTTCAGAATAGTCTTGCTTTATCGGCCGCCCACGAGCATTTAGGGCCCTTATATTTCGTTGCGCATTTACGTACACCGGCATCCGGGACATAACGGGGCAAACCGGGACTAAATTCAAAGTTCGAAAGTTTATTCAAATATCGAACCTATGTATACTAGAACGCCCAACAGATTATCCGATTTTCTTGCAAAGTCCTTACTTCACACATTTAACACTAAATTTGAGCCATTAATTTAATTCGAATGGGCGTTGCCATGGAAGAGTAAGATCTGTTCATCAGTTTCGGAAACCACGTAACAGTAGGGAATGGGAATGGTCGCATTGCGGTACAACGCATCGAAGGTTCCGACCAAGGATGAGCGGGACAAAAATTTGAAATTTCGGGAATCGGTTTTCGAATTTCGGAACAAAATTTTTTCTCGGGTTTCGGAAATCGGGCGCGAAACGCCTGAAAATGCGCGGAAATTCGGTTTTTAGAGAGCGAAACGCGGGAAAAATTCAGAAATCATCTGGTGTTTCCTTACTCTTAGGTGACCCGATATTTTTTTGCGGTTTTCCGAATGCGGAACGCGTAATGCCAATAATGCGCGAAACTGCAGGTTTCGGAATGCGGAACTCCGCTCATCCCTGGTTCCGACCCAATGACACCGCACCGTATAAAGTTCTTACGTAAAGCTTCGTCTAGGGAATGGACGGCGCTGCAGAGGTAAATCTCCGCAATTGATTGAAAACCCGCTGCCGATGTTACCGCGAACACCGCACGACCCGCCACAAAATAGGCGCGTCGTACATTTACTCAGGCAGTCGGGAGAGGGGGGGGGGTAGTACATCGGTGCAATAGCGTTAGCACTCAATGGCAAAAATCGAGTACTACCCCTCGTTGTGAACAGGAGCTGCTATTAACGGCTGCATATCCTCCCAGCGCTAGCGTTCTACCCCGTTGTTGTGAGCAGGAGTTGCTACTAGCGGCAGCAAATTCTGCCAACCCCTAGTTATCGACAATCTTTTACGCAAACAGAGAATGAATTCGGATTCTTACCCCCTTTAGCGGTGTTTGGGTATAATCCTTGTCACGGTCGACAGCGATAAGGCCAACCTCGCTACGGTCCGGATTAAGGACATCATCTTCCCACGGTCTACCCCGAGGAGGCTTTCCTCGCGATGGGCATGGGGACGATCCCCTCAGAGCCCGAAAATTACGTTCAGAAGGTGACGCAAGACCACCTTCTCAAACGTTAAACTGCGTTCTCAGCGAGACTGGCCGCCTTATACTCCAGCCGCCGTCGTACAGGAGGATGCTGCAAAGTTCGCTCGAATCGAACAAATCAATTTAGGAGAGTGCCAGCAGACACTAGAAGAGGAAGCTGCCGATCTCACGTTTGCCATGGCAAGCAAAAGGGTTGTATTCCAGCACAAGCAAGCTCCTGCTACTTGACAGCAGCTCCTGCTGTCAGCAGTAGCTACAGAACGAGTGCTGCTAATACCTTTGCGCCGCAGTATTAACGCTATTGCACCGACGAACTACCCCCACCGCCGACTGTCTGAGCACGATACCAAACTTGACAATGAGACCTTAAATGTAGGCCAACAGAAGAAGATCAACAGTGCGAGAGAGACGGGACGGCGCATAGTAGTTTTGAAGCTCACCGCTTTAATGCTAATATCAGAAACACAAGCAGATATACTTTAAACAATGTCACTGAAACGGCTGTCCTGATAAGCACCACAGTTAGTGTCAATTCAGGATGATGGCCGGTACGAAGACCTCTGATATATCATAGACCCTTCCTGACCCTATCGTGGGAACGTTTTACGCTTTGAGTTTATGATGTGCTGAATGTAACTATAATAGCTACAGGATTTCAAGCGGCTCTAACCTATGTGCCGGTTGGAGGACAACAACGATGGAGAGTCAAATGTGGGAAGTTGTTATCATCTCCGATACATTTGTATCCCGCTTGATGAGAAATCCAGCAATTGACCTTTTGATAACGACGCCGACGACCGCTGCTTGCCAAGCTAGTATCATGATGAGAATCTGAGATGCATTTTGTAAGCTACTGTATTACCAGTATAGCATTGCTGCACAAGTTTGAACCCACAATCATATACCAACTGTAGGCTGCAAACAGATCATCACAGGGAACAGAGTGAAATAATATGGGTATGTAGATTGAGGGTAGATTCGCAAGAAATGCAGCAACGGTCAGATAAGAAATCTGAACAGCTTTTCGGTAAGTAATGCTGTACACGCTGTGTTTTCTAGCTGCACACCATCCAGGTAAGCTTGACTACACCCATTTTGCTAGAAGACTGAATAATGATAATCTCAAGTCCTTTGACACCTTTTGTGAC
This sequence comes from Aplectana chamaeleonis, assembly GCA_029168955.1. Lineage (NCBI taxonomy): Eukaryota > Metazoa > Nematoda > Chromadorea > Rhabditida > Cosmocercidae > Aplectana > Aplectana chamaeleonis. The sequence goes on from JAPDOI010001956.1 coordinate 64,578, forward strand.
GTTAGCAACGCCGCAGTTAATGAGCGAAGGGCCGACGCGCCTAACTCTATCTATTAGAATCCTCAAAGGCAGTGTTTACGATGATTTTCGTTCCCGAGTTGTTCAGACAAACAATGCGTTGGCCACCAAGTGTTACTAAAGTTACGAAGAAACGGCGATAAACGCATTAAAACGTCGTATTTCAGAGACATTATTATGTAACAGTTCTCTTTTTTCTTTTTCTTTTTTTTTCTTTTTTTTTTGTGTAAAGGACTAGTTCTCCGGATGGATGAATATGTTCACGGTGGTTGTCACCGGTGAAAAGTGGGTCTAATCGAAAATAGAAGAAAATTTAATGCGAAGCAGGATAAGTTAGGGCAGTAAGGAAGGAACGGAGCAATAGAGAGTAGAGATTTGCAGAGGACGGGTCCACAAAAGATCTCATTGTTACAACAAACACTTCTTGTGATACTCAAGAGGTAGGGTGATACTTAAAGGCGGTGTCCACGATAAACACCATGTCTGATTTTTTGGTGGAGATTGACGGCTGCGGGGCCTTGCGCAACCCTAACGTTGAAAAAACTAAGAAAATGTGGTCGGAACGGTCCCCTACGGCCCCAAAGTTGGACAACCGTCAGCTCGTCTCACCCCCGATGCACTTTCCACGCCCACCGACGTGAACAAATGAATGCTTGAGATGGTAAGATGAGCGATGGCTTCCGATCAATAGCCCCGTTCTTCCCTTCAATCTCAACTTCTCTCTTTACTCAGGTCAACTCTCTTACATCGGCGGCAAAAGACGGAAGTTACAAGCCTCGGACAACTCGTCCACCATGTTTCCTTAGCTCAATTTTTAAGGGACCATAACTCCGTTCCTAGAAGGTCTTGTACGATTCCAAAAACATAGTTAGAGTCAGCATGGGACTGTCTTCAAGATAGGCAAAAAATCAGAAAAACGATTCTTATCGTGAACACTGCCTTTAAAAGCAGTGTCCACGATAAAAATCATTTTCGGCTTCCACCAGAAAACGAAGGTTTTGAGTCTGACTGCTTCATCAGTGGAGAAAGAATCATGAAAAACGCTACGAAACATCAAAAATCAGCTCTTCTTTTTGAAAGCCACATTTTAACGGCGGATGAGTTGAGCGGGCATGGGCCTGAACTAGACATCGTGCGCAAATGCGCCCCAATGCTAAAACTCAGCTGCGCTCGCGCTCCAATGCTAATGTAGAAGCGGACTAAACTTGTTCCGCGGAAAACTGGACCGCGAGCGAAAGGGCTAGCGCGAGCGGACTTCGGAGCCGTATGGAGCTCTTTCGGGCACGTTTTCGTTCGTTCTTTCGACCCCAGGGAACTCCAATAAGACCCTGAACTTTCGATTTCCGGCCCAAAAACCGAGGACGAAATCGATCGTGGACACTGCCTTTAAGGATTTCGTGTACCCCTGGCGCGTTTTTTCGATTTCTACGCTATTTTATATCTACCCTCAATCAATATGGCGAATCATCTCAAAACTAAAGTTATCGTGAACACTGCCTCAGACGGTACCATACATGAACCTCACCAGGAAGAGATAACTCGCTGAAAGTCTTGCTTGCGGCCTTCTTGTTTCCTCACTGTAGTAACCAGAAGCGAAGTGGCGCCTCAGAACGACAAAGCAGGCGAGAACGGCAAGGAAGTTAAGCGGAAACAGAGTAGTGTGCAAGACCACAAGAACCGTCAACGACTAAATAAATGTAGGTTGGTATTCAGGTCTTGAGAGTGGCTTGGAGTACCTGCATCACCCAAAAATACCGTTAGAGGCGCAGTAGACCCAAGACATGCCTTTTTAGATTTTGTACTTCAAGTTTAGGAAGTCGCGTCATTTGTAAACCATCGCAACGATAGCGATTCTAATTGGGTGGAGAGGATGAGAAGAAAGGGAAAACAAGGTTGGCAGTTGGAACCATTATGACATCTAGCTTCCAGTGACCTCGGAGGATTCTAGAAGGAGCATGCTGAAGCGACTTCCTTCTGGAGGCGTGCCAGAAGAGACAACCTGTATCTATATTACTAGGAGGAATTGAGGTCTCTCACCTGAATAGGAATATACCGCAGGAGTCTGCTTCATTATTATATAAAAATCACAAAATTTGTCTTTAAAAGTGTACTGCACCTTTAATTCGAAAATATTAGCAATGTGGCATCCTGTGTTTTCTAGGCGATCGCTGCTGGGGTTTGGACTAGCTGTACCCTTAGGCCTGTCGAACAATCCAATCCAGAGGCCATCGACAAGCAAAATTTTGTCCTAAAGACTCACTACGTCACTTTCGCGCTCCTCTCTGTTATAGGAGAGATATGAGTATAACGCCGAGTAAGCCAATATTAGAGGAAGGCTCACGCAATGGAAGGATTTGATAAGCGCTGGCCTGTAAACGTTGTTGTTAGCTAAATGAGTGTTGTAAAGCGCTGTTTTATAGCTCATCTTGTTTTTACATCAGCTTCTGTGTTTACTGCTGATGTGGAAAGTTTTAGACTACTACACTATGTGATTCTTCTTACCTCAGGACCAGTAGAGTTCGATGCACAGTGAATACGGCCAGAATGAACACTTCTACTGTATTGGAACAAACGCCGAGGGATGCGATGACATTCAGCAGGAATACTGAATCAGGTAAGAAAATATGCAGTAAATTCACGTCTCCATCGAGAAGATAAATCTAAAAAGCCTGTAAACCTACAAGTTTTTCCTCCGTAGCGTTTCTCAGCTCACCTTGTTCTCAATAAGCCGAATGACTGCGCCAAAACATATTACCACTTCCTGCGCAATGATAACATTCTGATATCTGCTCAATTTTGCATTCCTCTGCAGAATGCGATAGATGAGATATGAGTTGATCACCAGAGCGGAAATACTCGCAACCACGTTGATAGCGTACTGCATCACACAGGTTATGATGTCGGTGACAATGTCTAATTCCTCACTTGTCGCATTTGACATTTCTTTAAAAAAAACCTTGTTTGGGAAACCGGAGCAAGGCTCAAAGATTTTCTAGGGATTTTCTAGGGATTTCAAACCCCCGAAAAGGGCGAACTCCTCAAGCAAGGTGATGTGCCTTGGAAAGAAAAGCATACAGGCACCACCCAGAATCTTTACGTAATCTTGTAAAGTGTGTCCGAATGAGAATGGCGGTCCATGCAGCCGGCGCGCATGTTAGGCGACCGTGTCGTGCACCGGTCTTGGGCGAGCAAGCGAAACCTTCCCCACAGCCATCGAATACAAACGGGGTCGGCACCGGCTGGCAGCAAACCCTGCCCCGATCAATCAGCGCTGCAGCAGGGAGGGGGAGGGTGGTGGCCGCCGTTCAAATCCAACACTCGTCCGAGAGCGGCACATAGGACGGCCACCTGCCAAGCATGCCGGCCGCATGGGCCGCCATTTTGATCCAGACACACTTTATGTTACACGATAGGGAGGCTGCTACTTCATGCAGAAATGAAGTAGATGCACGACCTGCATGGGAATCGCGAAAACAAGCGTGACCATGTGTGAAGTGCCTCAAGTTTCTCCACTTCATTAAAGGTAGAGTCCAAGCTCAGGAACAAAATCTGATGTTTCCACATAATTCTGAAGTAGAGCCACAAAAAGCACTTGCTAAATGCGAGCTCACGATTCTACCGAAAAAGCGAGATATAGGAGTAAGCCATCCTGGGTGACCCACATCAGTAAGCCACTTTGGAAGGCTCCGTTTACGATCTTCCGAACTCAACAGGGGCCACGTGAGCGATGGTTTCCGATCAATAGCCCTGTTCTTCGCCGCACTCTCAGGCTCTTTCTTTACTCAGGTCGGCTTGCTTACGTTGGTCCCAAATGACGGAAGTTGCAAGTCTCAGACCACTGGTCCACCATGCTTACCTAGCTCAATTTATGAGAGGCCATAACTCCGTTCCCAGGGGTTTTGCACAATTCCAAAAACATCACTGGAATCAGCGTGGGACCATTTCCAAGGTAGGTGAAAGAGCAGAAAAACGGTCCTGAGATTGAAATGTGGCTTTAAAATCCTATGCAAAAAATCGAGAAAACGATTCTGAGGTTGGACTGTGACGGAAGGTTCTGAAGGCATCTAGGTTTATCAGGTGATACGGTTCTCCGAGATGGTGTCAAAACAACACAAATCATGGACAGTGCTGCTGTCTGGCTAAACGAGCCGCCTATGTTTCACGTAAACTAGAGTTGAATTTTGAAAAATTGAAAAGACTAGCTAGAACTTATGGTGTATAGGAGTACAGTGGAACAATTCATTGATGAGATGAAATGTTATGGTTTCGCATGAGGAAATTAATAGGTGACCTTTAGGAAATGAAGTTTGCACCGTTGACTCGACGGATGCGTGACGTAGTTTCTCATGCAAGTGAACATCGGGTTAGCACCATTCTGATTGTATTATTGTGTTTCCTGGGATTGAGCTTCCCCCTCTGATATAGCCCTTTCTAAGCAGAGGATCTAAAACAGACTCGTTCAGAGCCCCTCACCCAAATCCAACTGAGCTCCTGACTATTACTTAAAGAAGACTTCTCTTTGGCCCGACTGAGACTGTACGAGGAGTTCGACGGATCGTACCGAAACTTACCACCAGAAATATACTAAAAGTCGGTTGCACGACATTCCTCCAGATTGAGCCGGCCCTCCGTCAGGGATCTCTCACAATCTGCCCATCACCACCCTATGCTGGTAGGATGGTGATGTGCATCCAGCGCAGTTGAAAATAAAACGCTCCGTTGGGAAAACACTGGCCTGTGCATTCGAAATAGCACACTCTTGATCGAAAATTGAAAAATAGTAACTGGTTGGGTTTCTACGCAACCTGCAGTGAAAAAATCTTCTAAGGTTCTCCATTCTGTTCAGGCAGAATTGCAAGCGAATCACTGGAAATGTTCACGGTGTGGGCCTCTGAGCATACGAAAGTTGACAACGATTCGTGAGGTAACTCGTTGTCGCCTAGAAAAAAGAGCAAGGGTTGGCAGTCGTTGTGTTCTGATGTATGGCGAGAGATGATCATATATACCCTTGTCCCAAACGAGATGGCAAGCCTAGAGTCTAAAGAAGCAGCGCATACGCCCTCTATGTCTCTGACATTTTCGTACTTTTGAACGTTCTTTTTAACTTTCTCACTTCATTTTCTCACATACTACATTGCTCTTTTGCGTTCTTTTCGCTCGAAATGCTCGTGATGTTCACTCTCGATACATATTTTATTCTTCACGTGGAAGGGAAAGTTTTTCAGGATATGGATAACAGGTCGGAGCGCACTGAGTCGTCTAACCCGTCGAATTCACCATAAACTCAATACAACCAAGCTGTTTTAACTTTTCTGAGGCCATTATTTCCTTTCATTGTTTGGTTGCAGTCTCTATATGTAGTGTCCCAGACAGCTATAACATCGATCCAAGTGCTTCAGGTCGCTGATGATGTCAGAGACGCAGAGGGTGGCGCGCTGCTTCTTTAGACTCTAGGCTTGTCATCTCGTTTGGGACAGGGTAGAGCACCTTCTGACAGTCCTGGTTGTTCAAGTCACATGAAAAGAAGTCAAGTACAGATCGCACGTGATCATGGAAAGCTGCTTTGGTCATCACACTTTCACATCTGAAGTTGCGAATTGTGAGCGGCATTTTTTCTTTCAGCATATCAAACTAGTATTGGCTTATCTTGTCTCAAACATTCTGATTCTACATCAAAAAACACCTTCTAGGATGCAGGCGCGACTTCTCTTCCAACTTCCTGGACCGAGACTTCGGTAGCCTTCATCGGTCTAGTGCGTGGCCTTTTTACGAGCAGCTTGTCAGCTTGTTAAGTGCAGTCATGCATTCTCGCGGTTCATAACTTTACGGATCCTATGCTTGCCGCGTTTGAAAGGCCACAAAACCGTCCTCTCTGAACCTGTATAATCCAGACGTAGCCGGATGTCCCTTACGAACTAATTGAAGCTTCACGTGCAATAGGAATGCGAAATTAACCCGATCGTCATTCTTGCGGAGAGGCTGTGTGTGCAAACCTTCTGAGCCCTCGATTACGCCACATACCAGCACCGAGCCGCGACTTTTGTTTCTATAGGGGTCTGCAGACTGGTCGCGAGGGGTTACCCTTGACGCGGCTACAAAAGTGTTTCCGAACATTGTCGTCGCGGAGTCGTTTGCCGCTTGCTGGCAGTGACTCAGGGCCGTCGCGGCGTAAAAACACTGCTATGCACGTTCGTCGTCTTTCACCCCGAGTCGGTCGCTTCCGTCGCCTTGATGTAATTGATATTGCATCACTCAGCTGTGTACGTCGCTGCGAGCAGAGCCGCAACTTGAACTCTGCAGGCCCCTCAACCATCGTAATCAGCAGTTCTTATTCTCCAAGGCCCGCCAATCACTACTGGTGATTATTCGTATCGAGAGCTACTATCGTTCACGGAGCCAAATTGGGGTCAGCAATTGTGAACTAAGGCGGTTGCATTAAGGGATACTTTATAATCGGTGCCATCTGGACACCCTTGCAATCCAATTCCTCAGTACAAGAATGTGTAGAGAAAACAATACGTTTTGACCCGTCATAACTTGTTAACAACACGATCCAACTCGTCAAGATATGCTACCCTAATACTACTGTATATCGTTCTGCAAAGGTGCCCATCTAGAATCACCCACACTGTCGTGCTAGGAGAAGGGTGAGTCTTATCGGGCCCAAGTGGTCTCAGCACGATTATCACGTATCGCATGATGCAATAGCCGTAGTCCGCAAATGCGTACCGCGAATCGGCCTCGAGAACGACAGTAACTAGAAGTACATCACAAGTTACATAGTTAAATATATGATCAGCAAAAGGTGCGTGCAGGTCTTGAGCCTCGATTACACACCAGTAAAATAAAAACTTCCTGCGATGACATTGTCGCGGCTCACGCAGCCTTGCATAATGCAGGCAAAAAATTCGTGTGCGTTCAATTCCATTTCGCCAACCTTTTGCCCTTCTAATGCCAATCTGTTACAAATATCTTACACTATTTTTTCCTCCTCTCAATTCAGCGCTGTCTGCAGAATTTTCAATCTGATTAACCACGTTTAATCTAGGAGAATGATCAGCAGATGAAACTTGGCAAATCTCCAACTGGGTAGGTTCCGCAACACACAGTGCCACAAATGTATAATTTCTCGGTAAGGCTGTCCGCCGCGTGGCAACCATTCTTTTTGAAGTGCTTTAATACTGTGCGAGTATTGAGCCGTGACAGTTATCATGTCATCTCTGCAATGCCCCGCCAGTTTTCACTTAAAGTCTTTGACTACAACCCTGAGAAGATCGGCAAAGGTCTTTTCTGGTTTTGTACGTAGTTTTGCTCCACCGGTGATGTGGTTTGTTACGGAATTTGTGGATCGGGCGAGAGTAAGTACATGTGAAATATCCTCTGCGGAATCCGAAATTTTCATCACTCAACGTGCTGTGTATGCGCGCAGTGCTGCTCCCTCCGTCTGCCATACGCTCTCTCGCTGTCTTTAACCTCCGCTTCGCACCAGCACGGGAAAGAACTGCGGAATTCTGTTTCTATAGCCCTCCCAGTGACTACATACACAAGAATACACCCATATACTTATGTATAGCATCGGTTCGAAAACTTGGGAAAATTTGTCCATTCATTCTCATGCTATGAAGTTGACAACAAATTTTCGATTACATGCACTACTGGCCACATTGCGTGTATAAACATCAGTGAGCGAGAGGGACGATTTGATTTTGCAACAAACAATATAGCTAACAACACAAACTCATGGCTTATGAAAGAGTATACAACATTGCTCAACTGCGTAAGAAATTGGCACGGTGAACATTGCCGTTCTTCAGACTTCAGAACTTTCCGTCAGCTAAGTGGGAAAATGAGTTAAGAACATTCAAGGTTATGGTATATCAGACATAACGAACTTTGTCATGGAGTTCAAACAAAAAGAGTATCATTATTCACGGCAAAGTAAGAGCACTGGAAAATTACTTCAAGGAAGGCTAGTCGAAGATAATGAAATGAAGGGTGTGCAGATGAACACATACGCTCCATGACTTCATTGTAGCATAAACCGTATCGTTAAATTTGGAGCGGATCCCTGCTTGGCGCGAAAGGTGTAGGGAGTTATCTAAAGGGATGATGACTATCGATCGAAAGATTCCGCTCCCAGTAGCTGCTGAAGTGTGCTCTCTAAACATGCGGAAGCTCTGGTACTGAAGGCGCTAGACGATTCAGTAATGAACTGAAGAAATCCTTCCATATTGGCAGGATCGCATCACCAACTGTAACTCCATTGGTAGTGTTCAAGACAGAAGAGCATCTCTTTATCTTCCCACTATACTGCCGCAGCAATGTGTAGGCCTTCCTCGGATTCTTCTCCTCCCAAGCCTTCTCGAACTCCATAGCTCCACTCTCGCTCGCGGTCACTTTGAAGCTGCCGACGCAACTTTCTCCTCAGGCGCTTCTACTCCACGAAGTTCTATGCAGTTCGGAGAGCACCGACCTTGTTGTTTCCTCTGAGACGTGGGCAATTTTTTCTTAGGCTGTACACCCAGGAGTGCCTCTTTCAAAGCGTCCTGAGGCAGCATTAAGAATCACGGTAGCGCGCGCTACCACTGATTTTGGGCTACTATGCACCGCGGTATCTCATTCTTCTCACACTCCCTCCTCCGCTTAGCGCGTTTGCGCTTGTTCTGGCGCGCGCCACCACGATACTTCTACCGCCTCTGGATGCACTTGACATAAAAATCCGAGTCGCAAAGGTTCCTGTTTGTCCGTATTCCGACGTGAATAGAAACGCGTTTTCAAAAATTCCTTCAGCATTCTTCATCTCTGAGACTTGTTTTGTCAATCCTCTGGAGAGGCTGAGCCTCTAGCTTCCTCTTCCAAATCCTCTCAGTGAAGTTCAACAGAACAGGACGATGATCCGAACCGAATGCGACATCCCACGCAGCTCTACGAATGTCTGAAACTGGAATATTCCTCGTCAGAGCATAGTTGAGCTGTAGTTTAGAAGTTGTCATCTTCTGCTTCCGCAGCTCTTCAGGTGATAGCTGGGTTGGTTCCTGCCACGTAAGCTGATGGCGGCGATGATTCGTCTTGGATGTCGGTGCAATAATCAGACCACTGCTTTCACACAAGTCGACAAGGCGGTAGCCATTATCCGATGTTTGCTCCACTAGGTAGAACCATTTACCGAGTACTTCGGATTCCTTATCAAGTCCCATCTTCGCTTTTGCGTCGATCTCCACGACAACGGCATGTTGACAAGGTATTCTGGCTAGCATTGGGTTCCTCGTAGAAGGCATCCTTGGAATTGTCTTCGGCGGTTTCGGTGGGCGCACGAGCACTCACGATCCTCAGAGCACTCACTATCTATGTGATCCCGCGGTAACACAAATGCATTCCTACACGACGTTGAGCCGAATTCCTCGATCATACCATTGCAGTCCTTCCTTACAGCTATCGCACAGCCTCCTACTATACTATCGCCAGCGTTACCGCAGTAGATGGCGTACTCTCCGACGTTGATGATGGGTCTTTCCTTGAGGCGGGTTTCCTGCAGAAAGGGCCAAGCGGAGAGCTGCGTAATTTCTCGAAATCGGAGCGACCCCCCCAACCACCAATTTTTCCAATTCCAAAATCCAATTTTTTTCGATCCCCACCCCAACCCTCGACGCGCGATTCGAGGACAATTTATATTTGGTTACTAAAACCGCCTGACGCCAAAAATTCGTTCAGCAGTCGGGCTCAAGCGTTCAAAACCTTAGAAATGCTACGATCCTTACTTTTGTGACCACAAACATCGAGAGGTTTTGGGATATCTTCACCAAATTGTCATTTTAGAACCAAAAATTCTGCGATCCCTCACCCTGACCTTTATTTTCGGGCCAAAATTTTTGCGACCCCCTCACCCCCGTGGGGAAATCTCATAACCCCGCCTGAAACTGCCTGCAAATCAGCAAACGGTGCATGAAAATAGCTCAGAAGTCTGGATAGCGCAGTTTTTTGGATATCACTCGACAGCGATCGACAGTTCAGGGTGGCGAAATTGTGGCTTGTGGCCAAAGACTCCATGAACTCCTTATGCACGGATCCTAAGGTGTTTTGGACCAGAGGCCTTAGTGTGGCGGACGGCGACAACTTTATGCAATGTATGGGATATTTTTGAGATATAGTTGGGCACGCTATATCGCTCGAACGTTCCCTGTGTACACTCAAACGTCTGCTGGGTTCAGTTGATGCAGGGGCACCAACGAGCAGGTACCAACAAACCTGTATACACACCCCCCCCCATAATAAATTCATAATAGCATATAAGGACGAATATAGAAGGTTAGTGTACAGAAGCACATGAACGCTCGAGATGAGCTGTGAGGTAGGGGATGGAAGCACGGAAAAGTGTAGGGCGTCATCTTTGAATTAATCCAAGAGTTATATGCCAGTTAGTCAACCGATTTCACTTTGATTACCGCTAGCCGATCACGGTTCTTAAAGGCAGGGTTCTCGACAAAACTCGTTCTCGAGGTTTAAGTGTGAAACACTAAGTTGGCAGATGCTGGAGAGGATAAGGTCAAAGAAAGCTGCGAAAAAGGGCCAGAAATCATCAAAAGTTATCTCGTTGCGCCTGCCTATCCCGGTCCGCCCTCCCCCATTCGGGCGAGCTTGTGGCGCCGCATACGTCGCCGGCGAATTGCCAAGCATCTCTGCCGCGTCCAGCCTGATCGATTTGAGCAGATTTCGCGATTAGCGCAGCAGGACCCATTATTCTCGTCCACGCCCTCTAGGTATTATTTTAGCTTATTCTGAACGTTTTCTTCTCAGATTCTTTACTATTATTTACCTCAAGACCAAACATTCCCATTTTTGGGTCGAACTCGAGTACGATATTCATCGTAAACACTGCCTTCAATTGCGAGATGGGGTCAGTTTACTTCAGCCCTGGAATGGATGAATTCTTTCCAAAACGCTTCAACATGTAGCCACTCAATACAAAACCATTGCCATGTTCTTAGTATACTGCGTATCATAAAGATGGGACACCCGTTTTTGGCAAAACGCCTGTGATAACGACCCCCGCAACAACCCTTCTGAATAAGATCAAATGTTTGTGCACTTTTCTGAAATGAAATTCTGTTTTACGGTGCGTATCAAAAAGATAGGACACCCGTGGGTGAAATCGGTATTCTCGTTCGATAAAATTTTGTGGTCACAAATCTACTGGTCGATGGGCTCTCCTTACTCCCTTATCACACCAAGAACTTGATTTGGTATACCATCGACCAAGTTAACCAGCCTTCTCGAGTCGGTCTTGCTCAATTTCTCGGTTATGGCCTGTTGGAGCGCAGAAATCGAGAGATATCACCGGCGATTTGCTCAAACCCTGACGAACTGAAATATCCCAGAGATTTTTCATCCTGATTCAAGTTCTTCTCGTCAGAAATCATCGCCTATACACAAATAGCCGCTGTCTAATTCAGCCGTGAGAACTGCGAAGGCAGTTCTCCCATTTTCTATCAGAAGATTTCCTAGTCAAGGACGTCTACAGCTTGCAATCGCCAGCAGTCGGATGATTTCCAGTGAGTACCAGAGGATATCAGAGTAACACCCAAATTTCTTTTTTCATGTTTTCAGGTAAATAAGTTGCAGTTTCTAGCAAGACAACGAGAAAGTTCACGTGAGCACGCTAAGGTCGGCTTCTTTTCTCGGCAATAACGGTCTTGTCAAGAGTGGCTAGTCCACAGTCCTGATTCCAACAGAACGAAAAATTTATGGGGTGTTTCGGTTCGCCGTGTTTGAGCCCATGGCCGACGATATCCTTCGATTTCTGCGCTCCAACAGGCCATAAGCAAAGACTTGAGCAAGATCGACTCGTAAAGGCGGTTCGACTTAGTCTAAGGTATACCAAACCGAGTATTCGTGCATCGAAAGAGCAAGTAGGACCAATTGACCATTAGGTTTGTGATCATACAATTTCATCGAAAGGGAATTCCGTTTTTGCCCAGGGGGTCCTATCATTTTGATTCGTGTCGTAAAACTAAAAATTATTCTCGAAAAGTGCACAAACAATTTATCTTACTCAGAAGAGATTCACGAGGGTTGCTCTACATTCTGATCACAGAAGTATTGACGAAAAAGATCTATCTTGCTCAGCAAACACGAGACCGACAAACTCAGGGGGTGCCCTATCTTTATGATATGCAGTGTAGTGTACGAGTTACCTAGTCTGGGTGGATCAGTAGGTGTTCTCTTGTCGGGGTAACGAGCAGTCTTTTTCTTTTTTTCAATACCTCTAGACTATGGTTTCTGCATCAGAGAAAGTAAAATCAGCTCGAGTTCCACTGGTTGAAGGCGTCGTGTAGGCATCTAACACGGAAAACGGCAGAGTTGAAAAACTATCCTTTTGGGTTACTCATACTCACTCGATTCACCGCATGTAATTGGACTCTGGTTCTAAAAGAGGCGGAGACCTTAGGAAATTCATAATGTGATCTGTGAATACCTGTCCTTACGCAATGAACATTTTGGCCAGAAAACTCATCCGGAAAAGATAGATATTATGAAAAGATAGTTATTAGATAGATATAAGATATTATTTTTCGATTTTGAAAGTGAGTCTGTACTTCTGAAACGGCTTCTAAACAAATTTTCTAGGCTCGATGCCAGAAGTTACTTGATTTTCCTTTACTCCAAGTGAAATGTTGTAAACTGTCGGTTTTTGGCATGGCGGGTTCAGCGGTAATAACGCTTCCACTCGGAATGTTCGAGTAGCGGTTTAATTACAACTATCATAGAAAATTTACTTCTATCGCTAATTCAGGAACTTCTTCTAACCATTGTTTGAAGTTTCGTGAATCACAGCCCTACCTAAACTCAATAAGCGCGGATCCATAACTCTGCATCTTACTGCTTTTTGTAGTTTCATAGTAGACCCAACTCTGCAACCTTGCGACCTTTCATGAGTAGAGAAACAGTTTTTTCGTCTCTTCGTAGTCTCCATTAAGTGACTAATGAAGATTGAAATAATTGAGTGCTCTTCAAAGATCGACACCACCTCCGTAGCGGGGTTTGTGCTAAACCAGAGTGCGATAGCACGTGTTGGGACAGATGATAAAAGACAACCTGCCGTTTCTGCATTAATGTGGCGCTATTTCAACAGTTTTCCTTCTCTTTGATACACAGTTTTACACCAGATATTATAGTTGTGCCCTAGACGAAAAGACCAAATATCGAAAAGATTTGGATGACCCCTTTTTTAACGTCCCATTTTTGAATAGAATCGAATGGCCACTTTTTTGAGGTCCGATTTTCGAATATATTCGAATGACCCTCTTTCCCGAGGTCCGAATTTCGAATAAGCTCGAATAAATTCGATTCAAATATATTCGAACAAATTTTTGAATGTAGGCATGGAGTTTCTGGGAGAATGGCTCATCTTCGTTGGTTCGTTCTGACCTTCCCGGTGGCGCAACTGCACCAGATATGACTTCTGCCAGACCACTGTGATAGTTCATATTCGGAGCCATCGTAACGTGCCATTTTGTGATACATATTTTCACCCATCAGTCAATAAAAAAGACGTGGAAAAGCCAGAACATGTTCATAAGCATACACTCCCAGATTACGTTTGAGCAGATTAAAGGAAAAGATGAAATCATATAAAATTCAGTTTTTTCTAAATTTTTCGTTTGAGTTTGTGGACAGTGGTTTACGGTGAATAAAGGTGATATGTAAAATGAGCCCGAATCCCAACTTTCACCTTCGTGGCCGGCGTGCGTTTCGCCGGCAGATAGGGCGGACAACGACAAGTATACTCTGTTTACCTTGGATTGCACAAAACACTGTCCGCCAGTAGTCCTCTAATTGGCCCGCTAGTAGGGTAGTGTACGTCCACGACGCGTTCTAGGCAGACCCGTGTGTGTACCCGGTGTGCAGAGCAATCGATTCGTCAATGCCGTCACTCGGCCACCCACCCTGCCACCCGTGTCTGCTGAGGACGCGTCGTGGACGTACACTATGGTACTAGCGGGCCAATTAGAGGACTATTGGCGGACCGTGTTTTGTGCGATTTAAGATAAACAGTGTATAGATTGATTGATAAGAAAAATAATATAATGAGATGCACATCAGAGCCAGCACACTCCAATGATTGGCGTGCGCCGATTTTGGTACGTGAAAATGTGCACGAATACCGGCGCTTCTGCTCGTATTTTTTCGGTGACATACCTACACCATAAAGATTTTTGCTCGCGAATTACGCGCAGTTTGAAACAACACCGCCTGCGTCTCTTCGCTGGTACACTCTATCGCTCTGTGCCCGCCCCCAATCGCGCACGTTTTCACCTGCTGCTCTTTTCGCCAGTTCGACAAATTATTACTCCCTGCCGTCTCAACTAATTATTGACCCCATCATTCGTTGAATGATTTATGACTATGATTATGCTATACCATCAAGTCCCAAGTATTTTCGCAAATATTCAAAGTAAATGAAAAATGGTAGAGGACACTGTGGCTTTTTCTAACCAATGAGATATCCTAACAACATCTAACCATCATTAGTAGGCATAAGCGATCAACAACCAGCACCGCCCATTCATTTTATAGTGAACACTGCCTTTGCAGGTCCATCGCAACAAAAATGGCGAGAGGAAGCCTGAGCGAGTCAAAGACAGCCCTACGGCCAACAATGAAATATGAGGATAGGGCATAGCGCATACAGGTGCGAAGGCTGCGTAGGCCTCCTTAAATCGATTTCAGTCGTTCTTTAACCATCATTGTTGCAATGATCCGGGTACACTCGATTTCCCGTGAAAACTCGGAGATGGCTTTGATCATGAGCACTTCGTTTAACTACCACCTCCCTACAAATCTTCATGAAAAACGCCAAAAAGTCATCAATTTAAATGCGGATTAGTCTAACGTCTCGCGATTTTCTAGCGAAAGTTGGCGCACAGGAGCAAAATTTTGACAGTTTCTCAGACCCCTCCCAAGAAAGCGTTATTTGGTCAGTTTTTTTTTCGTAGTAAAATTTGAAGGTTGGTTGAAAAGTTTTGAAAGCAAAAGTTAAGGAATGTGAACTCTTGAATAAAATTAGTTTTTCATTCATTATAATCTCCCTCAACTTCAATGCTTTTATTCCAATGATCCTGCAATAGTTTTACACCATCTCTGTAATGGTTTTCTGGAAGCTCTGAAAAATACTGTTCCACGACTGAAATAGCTTTATTCTGATGAAAAAACGCTTTCACCTGATGGAATTGCTTCCAGTTTCTGAAGAGGCAGCCGCTAAGAGCCAAATCTGGTGAATACTGTGGATGTTCAAGCAAATCGTATCTTAATTTATTCAATTTTGCAATCGTCAGAGCACTTGTGTGAACACGTGCATGATAACGAATGCGGCACTAACTCCCCAAACAGCTTGTTCATACTTGAGTCTTCATGCAAAATATGGAGTACTAGTTCGACTGAGATGCCTATGGTAATAGCAATTTCACGCTAGGTCAAACTTGGATCTTCGCTAACAATATTATGCACTTGCTCAATGATTTCTGGTGTTGCTGCAGTTTTTGGCCGTCCACAAAGTGGTTCATCTTCTACGACCACGTTTAAACTCTAAAACCCATCAACGTACAGTCGAAAATGAAGGAGCAGATTCTTTTGACACGCTCACCATTTTTGTATGAGTTTATGTTGCTGATAAACTTCCCAAAACAAAGAATTTAATCACTGCATGATACTCAGTTTATTCCATTGTTAAAAATACACCGACACGTCGAATCCAAATGGCTAGAAAACAACGAACGAATTTACAGGTCGAAATAAAAATTTTTTTATGTTCATATGAGAGATAAAATGTCCAAATGGTGTAAGAATTTTCCTCAAAGAATGTCCTCTACTTCTCAAAGGCAGCATACACGCTCGTAAACTGGTTGAGATAACAACGTGAATAGAACCGTACGGCTTACAACATAGTGTCTATCCATTTTGAAGCGTCAAGAAAATTTGGCTTAGCTCGTATTTTCACGCCCCCTTTATTTGCCCTCATCAACCAACGCAAGGCTGTTGGGTCATCCTCACCATCGGTACTGTTGATGGACTGCGTAACACGCGAACCACAAAGCGTCACTGACGGCGAGGATGGGCCAGCACCCTTGTTTTGGAGGAGGACGCAAATACAGGGGTCGTGAAAATATTGGCGGGGCCAAACTTGCTACTCATGAAGCGGCATTACTTTTTTTGAGGTTCTTGACGCTTCAAAATGCGAAGGCATTATGTTGTAAGCCGTTCGGTTCTATTCACGTTGTTATTTCAACCACGTTTACGAGCCTGTAAGCTGCCTTTAATGGGTGTCGCATTCAGTAGTTTTCTACGAGCCTGTATTATCTCGAATTCTTCGTAAAAAAACTGAATGTAAGGAGTGTATACCCCATTCAGCGTTGTCCACTTGGTATCCCGAAGGAGCTCATATCCCCCCTCTTTTTACCCCATATCAGTTCAGCCCTGCTGTGAATATCCACACCCCGCGCCGTACCCTACTCAGGTGCCAAATATCGCGAACTCACTCCGAATTAAATAGAAAAAATACGAGAAAACCTTTCTTTTAGTTACACAAATTTCTTTTTTGAGGGCCTTCCAGTGACCACTGGAATAGAGTTGGAATTGTTCTGATCGTGTTTTGAGAAAATCGGCCTTGTTTTCAATAATACCGCAAAATCGTAATTGTTCTCCAAATTACACAACCTGTGCATTCAAGATCGAACTTTGAGTATAGGTCAGGTATGACAAGATGTTAAATCCAGACAATAACTTGTGCCTGATAACATTATGCAACGATTCGTGGTTTGTGCATAGGCGAGGGATACCCATGCTAATCCCCTACTACTTATCGAGCAGTTTGCGCTTTTTCTCTGATAACAAAGTATTTGTGACTCTGTCGATGTCAAAGTGGAGATAAGGGCAGAGACAACATTTATTTGCACTCACATACCCTCTCCTCGCTAACTGCTATGCCGTCTCTTTGAATGAGTTTGATGAAGATCTCACTTGTCAGTTCTTGAATATGGCGGCATTCTTACCATCTTCAAAGTAAGATATTGAATGATTCGTTTTCATGACCTTCTCATATGAGACAATCCAACTAAGAAGTGGGATAATCCGGGTACACAGAGAAAGATTGCGTTCTCCCGTATCAGATCGATGTAGAGTGCAGAACAAAGACACAATCTCACTTTCAAGATTCCCAAAAAAAATTCACATCCAATTCGCAATCCTTCAAGGTTGACCGTTCCTGTAGTTTTGTTTTTGCATAGATGTTCTAGGAAACGGATTTCTCTGTATGAAAATGTTATTTCAGGTGACAGGCTATAAGGAATCGATTGGCGTTAGCAGATTCAGGAGATTTCCGCTCTGTCAGTCTTTCAAACAAAAAATTCCAGAGGGTCTCTGATGCTTATTTGAACATGGATTGAATATAGCGCCGTAGCTGTTTCAGATTTTTTCAGAATAATCCATCATTCTGATTCTTTCATTAAAGCGGAACACGGTAAAATACCGTGCCGAAAACATGAGAAGGGTCCAGCGAAAAAAACCACTTTTAAGATTAAAGGAGGAGCGATATGGTGGGGTGAAGAATGTGAGAGTTCGTGGTAGAAGCCGCTCTTAACCACGGGTTTATCGTAGATGAATCGGGCATCGGATCCAGGGGTGTGCATATACCGTTTACCGATCTAACAATTTTCCGAATTTACAGGTGTGTTTCGGTAAATTTTCATCTACCAATTTAGCGAATCAAAGGCATCATACAAAATGTAAACTATAATTGGGTTTTTGGCGTTCTCGAGTTGGTATATCCCTATAGTGACTCGAGGTTGCAAAAAGCCCCCTCAAAAACGTCAACTTTTCAAGAAAAATCCATTCTAAAAATCTTCAAAATATATTTGAAGTTCCCACCGACATCAATTATGGATAGTTGGGCGGAAAACACAAGGAACACGTTTACGGTTCGTCTCATGACGCAGCGCTGGAAGGAATTCACCGAGGACGCCATTTAAAGGCTTTGGTCACGATGGAAAACGTTTCCGAAAAAACTACGAAAATCTACTTAGGATCGGAAATAGCTGAGAAACTATTAAGATTGCGCGGTGAAAATGGGCTAGAATTAAAAATTTAGGGCCCAAAGATATCAGTTCGTGCACACGTGCACAGCGCCGCCAAAAGATCACAGTCTCATGCCGAGCAGTCAGATATCATCGGACATTCAGAGAAAGAAAGAAATGCCAATTTACCTAAAAAAAGTTGATTAATTAAAGCAAGGACTTCAGTCAATGTTTCTGATAAGATGAGGACATAAATATATTGAAATTCAATTTCAAGCCAGCTGATGTTCTTGATATTAGAGATCATCGATGCCAATGATGTGGAGTGGGCTCGTCCACCATTAAAAGACAGGAAAGGGCGGGCTTGAAATTTGGGCCGAAACAACGGTTTTTCGCGATTTTTTCTCATAGATCCCGCTGCTCTAAACCCACAAAAGGGTTAAGAGAGGAAAAGAATACAATCATATTTTATCACGACCACTGCCTTTAACTAGGACATGAACGAAATTAAAATGTTTTACCAACCTGCTGCGTCCATTGCTATCGGCTGCTTCCAATCGATGCCAAATGTGAAATCGCCCGCCCTGTGCATTGCGCCCTACGACGCGTCAAGGCAAGCCCGTCGGCAGCCACCACTGAGTTTTGTTCCTTGTAACAACGGATCGGCCCCAAGGCCGGCCCCCCAAACCCAAGAAGCCGTTTTAAGGGGAGCAAAACTCAATTCAGAGGCGCTTTTGGAACATCAAACTTCCTGAGTGACCCTGTTGTGGCCCACTAGGCCGACTGTACGCAAAAGCTGGAATTTGGTTTCAATCGTGTACGATGCCTTCAATATTGAAATTTACCGATATTTTTACAGATAAATTTAATTCACTTTTTTCGCCCACTCGACACATTTCTCGCCTGAATTGGAAGAATAAACCCTATTAGAACTCACAGAGCCCATTAGAACATTTGTAGGCATTTCAACGCTACTGAATGGCGCGTTTTTCTTTCATGTAGCTTTTTCTATTTCCCTCAGGTGTTTATTCCTCCGAAAATATATCTTCGTGCCTTCATTTGTGTTAGGTCATACTCCTCATGGCCTATGGAGTCGGTTGAGAGTATGAATGAGTTGAAATTTTTCCGATCACGAAAAATTCTCTTTTTGTGCATGAGAGAAGAGGGAAGAATGTTTTCCTTACCAGCCTCAACGAAAGGATCGTGTCAGTAGAAATTCCGTATTGTTTTCCCGAAAGAACGCCCTGAAAAAACGTGACTCTTATTGCAGCGCAAACTTGCAAAGGATAGCTGAAAAAAGCATCAGAGCAAGTTAAAACGTCGTGTCAGTGCTGGCACTTCACCCTATTCGTAAATGCTAGTAGCGTTCCAATGGTACGCTCCGTTGGAAAAGAGAGACCGTGTTTCGACAGAGCCGGGAGGTCTGTCAATCTCAAGTTCGAAATTGAGGCGTTTCATATTATTCGCAACATGTTTTCCCGACACTGTTGTCAAGAAGATTAACCGAGGTGTTCTTCTATCCGAAAAACCTCAAAACTTTTTCAGTGCAAAACCCCGCTCTAAAACAACCGAAGAATTATTGAGAACCGAGCAATTCGTTAAGTCGTTTCTTGAAATATATCATCATTCCCTTGTGAGGAATCAGTGATTAAGTGGTTTACCATGTCGGGGTGTGTATACAAGTCTGTTGGTACCTGCTCGTTGGTGCCCCTGCTTCTACTGAACCCAGCAGACGGATGAGTGTACACAGGGAGCGTTCGAGCGATATAGCGTGCACAACTATATCGCGAAAGTATCCCACACATTGCATAAAGGTGTCGCCGTCCGGCACACTAAGGTCTCTGGTCCATAACACCTTAGGATCCGTACCTAGGGAGTTCATGGACTCTTGGCCACAAGCCACACCATGTCACATATTTGATACTACGTTCCTGCTTGCATAAAGTTTCATTGAAATTCGTATGGTTGCACGGGATATAGTGATAAATTCAGATCCAGAAATTTTTACCGAATTTACCGTTCTTATAATAATAATAATAATTCATTACGCCGTTAGAGACAGTCGTAGGATAATAAACAAGAAATTCAAATACACACCGATGATCATACATAATTCGCAGAATGCATAGTGAAACATATTAGTACGAAAGAATAGGTATGGAAGCCAATCGTTTGAAAGCCCCAAAGTTAGTCGGTATAGGATCAATGGTACTCCTCAACTCAACATAGGCAGAGCCAGCACGCACCGTAAAGACATGCGATCTGATTCCACTCTTCGGTATAGAATATGTGATTTTGATACTTCCTCCACGTGTTCGCGATGAAGTAAGTTGATAAAATGCGGAACGCTTGACACAAGCCATACCTTTTTCCGTAATTACCGAAAATTTTCTTCTCGTTTAAAATTTTACCGAAAAAGATTTACGGCACACCCTGGGGTTAAGGCTACCGCACTGAGCGTACTGTCGATTCTCGCGCTTAGCCAAACTTCGTCGTTGATCCTCCTAATAGCTGATATTATTTTAGATATGCTTTGATTTCCTCCTTTTTCGCTGTTTACATTTCATTTCTTTTTCTTTGTGGGGTTAAGTTTGCTCGAATTCTCGAAAGATTTTTTCTCAAATTTATCTTTGAGAATTGTAAAAAAACAATAGCTGATTTTGTGGGTTTCGTTTCACTGGAAAAAAGTAATGAAACATATCCTTGCAATTTTTGAATGGTTTAGTTGTTTAGCCAGATTTCGACTTGAGCTAGCAATTAAAATAGCTTTTTCATAATTTTATGTAGAAAAACGTTACCTCTCTCCCTATCAGACAGAGGACGTGGCAACCGCTGATGGATGAGAGTTGTATTATCATTCCTAATTACCTCCACGATAGTGCCGCTTCAAAGCCTGCTGGAGCCGAAGCGGCACCAACGCTGAGCTGCAGCGGCAAATTCCTACCAGAGGTTTACTTATTTGAATGACATAGACCAAGCGTATTTCTATGTTGGAAATGATTTTTTTATTATCACCATCATTGAATGTTGCAGGAAATGACATTGGATCTCACTCGACCAATGATGCCATATTTGAAACAAATATCACATGGAAGGATATCGAAGAGCAAATTCGGAATGAACTCAGTACCAGCGCAGCGATGGGTCCAGAGCGGCGAGTGCAACTCATCGGTGACGGCAATGTGAGGTTCCCTTGTATAAAACATCGTGTAAGCGCCATACCCAATTTCGCCGCAATATGCACTCCGTTAGCCAAACATACTTTGTGTGATTGGCGTAAGCGACGCGCAAAGGTTTTGTAAAAAGTACCCTGTCTCGACCCAGGAAGCTGATCAGGGGATTAACCATCACATGCAAAACTAGAGAAATCTGCCAGTTGCACACGAGGTAGAGGACCGTTACACCCATTTATCCCCGTGGCTCTAATTTCACCTTCGACGTAATGGTTGCCTCCTTTTGGTGCAATGTTAGCCATATTCGCGATAATAGTGAAATAATATCGAAGTCGATGGAGCTTGATCAGATACTACTCTTATCGGTGCATAATTCCTCTTTGAGGTTACGGGCAACTGCTGTTGCTGCATGCAGCACAATGATAATCGTACTGGGGCAGAGGACGGCACTGCATATACTCCAAATCAACAAACACTTTGGAAGACAGCCCAAAATATGACCGATAGGCACACATTTTCACCCATCCGCAAGCCGTCGAAAACGCCTACATATTCCTTTGTTCAGGGCAGGTATAGGCGTAGGCAGCTCCTCAGACAGCCGGGAAGGGAATTCGATTCAGCCACGATAGATTTTCGAATCGACTACAAAGCGGTGTGGACGACGATACGGCCGCGTACTTTCCGTGCGCGACGTTGCCTAATCGTCGCCGAAGTGAGAAGCACGTGTCGCAACACATAGCCGTTTCACTCGACTACGGTGCGCTTTTGATTCGACTACGGTGCAGTTTGGACGACGAAGGAGCAGGGGCACCATCCCATAGAAAGCGCAGTTGGTCGTTTCGGGCCGCTCCTGGAAGGTGACTACGAGTCATTTTCTCTACGATTTTTGTGTGTCGCCACGTAGCCCTATCGAACAGGCCACGTGCTTCAGCGTGGACATTAGGGTGCGGAAAAGTTATGCCTCGCTGCGCCACGTTGTCCTATCGAACAGGCCACGTGGTCTTCGAAGCAGCACGGGCTGCAACGGAAGTTCCTTTCAACTCGGCTAGGTATACGATTAGAAAGCCTATCGTGGCCAAATCGGACCTGCCCAGTATCTGAGTCTGTAGAACATGTTCGGATTCTTTGTTCAAAAAATGGTACCAAAGACAACATTCCATTCCTTCTGAGCCTCTTCAGCTTAAGGTGTTCACTAAACAATCATTATCAGTGAAAGTGTAAGAAAAAAGCTGTGACTGATATCTATGGAAACTCTATATATGTCATACTTATATTCCGATATTATGCTGTACTTGTAATCCTGCTGTATTTACAGGGCTTTATGTCCCGAGTCGCCATCATGGAGCCAGACATTCATGGAGCAGAAAGTAATCTGCCAGCTAAGTGAGAATTTTCATAAGCATACAAAGCGCCCACTTCTAATTTTTCTCGTCGAAGGTGTCAAGCACATCACAAGAATCAGTGACTCGTAACACCTATGCGCTTATAATATTCTTTCAGTAAGTCACAGGGAGCCGGCACTGAGTAAAATGAGGTGCTTAGATCAAGAAAGAGCTCGTACCTACCTGCCGGATCCTGAGGGTGCCCCCGCTGCACACGAAACATATTTGGGTGAATTGGGTTCCTCACCTTGGGTCACCTCGTGCATTACAAAGACGTTCAAGCATAGAATTGCCAAGAAACTTCTCAAAGCATAGTGCTGGTGCACTTCGCGTGACATGGTCTTGGTCTACTTTTCTCTAGGATTTCTTGTATCACTTCTTCTTCTACCACTATATGTTTTTATGACTGGCTAGTAATAATTTAATTCAAAGCAACTTTTCTCATTATTTCCCTAAACATCAAACAGAAATAAAAAAATAAAATACCAGAGTCCGCGCTTGACACAGCCGACGTGAAAAAAACGTTGAACAGAATTTGCTCAGAATCGTCGTGAAGTTGTTATCGCGAGTTGCCGGACGGGAAGTAGCCGATTCAATAAAAAGTCATGGTGACGATGAAGATCTATTTGCAGGCTATGACGAAAAAGTTAGAAAGGTCAGTGGAGCTGATTCCTTGACAAATGGAGCCATCAAAATCCTATACGTTTTCCAGCTTCATAATCGGGAGGTCAATTGCTATCGAATCTTTTCTCGATTTGATCGTTCTGTTTTGAAAATGCCGCAGCTATACTTTGCTCAAGAATACACAGACACCAACAAGGATAAGGGTGAGTGGAGCGAAGCGGGATTCGATGCCCCTTTGCAAAAGATTTATGCGACGCACTTCTGCGCCAAGACTCAGAGGTGGTAGTACTTAGGTGTGTAAACGCAAGGTAACCGCCAACCCTTCTTAGCAAATTTAACACCAGGGATGGTACTTAATGGGTTTGAAAACGCGACTAAACTGCGAGCTGACAGAGAACATGAAAATAGTGTATGAATGAAGAAAAAATACTGTAACATCCGAAGAAGTTCCCCGGAGAAATTTTCGATAGCTATCAACTTTTCTCTTCATTCATACACTACTTAAATCTTCTCTTTCAGATCATTCACTGGCTCTTCGCTAGATCTATTTGCTACGACCCCAGATGTCGTCGGTTCAAGTTCCCAAGTTTGCGGTACATGGCCCTGCCCAGCATCTGAAGGGCCCGTACAACCGCTGGCCGCCCCGATCGTGCTCAGCGCACTCACCGCATCGCGTGTCCATGTGCCGACCGCGTCGCGTACCGGAGTGCCGACCGATGCCGTTGTGTGCCTGTGAAAACACATCGTTGGCCTTTATTGTGGGCACTGCATTTAAAACGACCTTGATCGGCTTTTCTAGTAGTCGTTAGCAAAATTTTTAGTAATATCCGCTCCTTATGACGTGGAGAAACTCAATCCTAAACTGCGCTGCAGGTGCAAAACCTTGTTCAAATGGGTCGAAAGAGCGGAGTGGGCGACATTCTGATGTGAAAGCTGTACCAGTCGGAGCGGATTGCACGAAATGAAATCATGGTGACCTCAGTCCGATGTAAAAATGGCTTGTGGACTTTTAATGAAGAATTGATTACTTTATTTGAAATTGAACCACAGCACTACCACAACCTAGTACCGACAACGCGGTGGCGGTGTCCAAGATATCGATTAAAAGAATTCTAGCCAAACACTGTCCGTCTACAGAGCTCATCTTTTAGAGGGGCTAATAGTAGAGTTCTGGAAGCACATATTCTACGACGATCCACTGGCGGTGACTAACGAGACACATTCAGTTCAACTGCGCATCGTCGTTCAGTCCGCAAAGGGCACGCTCAATTCAATTCAATTCAATTCAATAGCTTTATCTGGCGACAAAGAAACATACAAAATGTATGTGAGATAGGTTTAAACAAGACAGCCTGGACATGCAGGCAAACAAAATTGTAGGCAAAGAAAACACTCGTACGAATAAGAGCACCCTGAATTTAAAGCTTTAGCAGAAAGCACGGCCATCGACCCCATGCAATGACCTGAGGTTGAAATGGGATAGCCTGCTTTTGAAAATCGGAAACTGCGCGGCCTCAACGATCTCTGAAGGTAATTTGTTCCAAACTGGGATGACTCTAAATGCAAAGGAATGCAGCACGTTGGACTTCGACGTAAATCTACGTGCGAGCTGAAAAGCGTGCTGGCGGGAGCGAGTACAGCGGCTGGTGAACACGAAAACACTCTCAAATGGGATGTCGCAAAGACCGTTAACGATTTTATAACATAAGTGTAAATCGAACTCGGTTCGCCGATATGTTAGGGTTTCGATCCCCAACATTTCAAGCCTTGCCGTATAGTCTGGTACTTCTCGCGTAGGAAATACTTTGACAAAAACGCGTTTTGAGTACCGCCTTTGCACGTTTTCAATTACTTCATTATCTTCGACAGAAGATGGTGACCAGACCTGCGTACAGTATTCCAAGAGCGGTCGGCAGTAGACAATGTATGCTTTCCTGTAATGTTCGAGACATGGGTTTTGCAGAGATCTCAGGATGCGATTTGCCACACGAGAAGCTTTCTTAGAGATTTCCTTGCAGTGGGA
Organism: Aplectana chamaeleonis; assembly: GCA_029168955.1. Classification (NCBI taxonomy): domain Eukaryota; kingdom Metazoa; phylum Nematoda; class Chromadorea; order Rhabditida; family Cosmocercidae; genus Aplectana; species Aplectana chamaeleonis. The sequence continues at coordinate 89,863 of JAPDOI010001956.1, forward strand.
TTCCCACTTAATGTCGGTGCTAATAAGCACACCAAGATCACTGACAGTCTCGCGTACGGGAAGCGCAACATCGTTTAGGCGTAGAAAGCACTCATGTTGGAAATTTATATGGAACAAGCTACATTTTTCTTCAGATATTTTTAGCTGCCATAGCTTGGACCAATTAGAAAGCCGGTTCAGGTCACACTGAAGCTCGTGAAAATCGATGGCGGGGTTGCGAAGGGGACGATATATCTTCAGATCATCAGCAAAAAGCTTGCATGTGCTCGACAATCCGTCAGAAATGTCGTTCACATAAATGAGGAAAAGCAAAGGACCCAGAACGCTACCCTGGGGAACACCGCTGACGATTGGGCAAGGATGAGAACAAAAGTCGCCAATTTTGACTATGAAGTCACGAGGTGTCAGAAAGGAATTCAACCATTTTAAAATGTCACCAGAAATGCCGTAGCCTTGAAGTTTCAGAAGTAGCTTTTGATGACTGACTGTATCAAAAGCTTTAGCATAGTCTATGTACACAACATCAGTTTGGTAGCTTTCGTTCACAGCCGAAGATCAGTCGTGAAACGCGGACACCAGCTGAGATAGCCTTGATCTTCCACGCAGAAAACCATATTGCGCCGGGCTCAGGAGGTTATTCGACACGAGATGGGATAGAACACAATCTTTGATAATGATTTCGAGAACTTTGCATACTGATGAGGTTAAACTGATGGGCCGATAGTTCGAGACCTGAACAGCTGGTGCCTTTTTCAGAAGCGGGGTTACAATCGCAGTATTCCATGCGGACGGAAGCGTTCCAAGAGCAAGACTATGTTTGAATATGCACGAGAGAGGGTAACATAACCCATTAGCAGCCCTTTGATGAAGTACGAGGGCACCGAGTCGGGGGAGTGAAGCGAAATCTTTGTCATTGAGCTTTTTATGGCACCCATTACAACCTCGCAGCTGATAGGGACGGAGCACAATTTCTGGGAACATCGGAGAGGAGAATAGTGGGGTCGCACCCTTGTCATGAGTAAATACCTTGGAGAAATATTCCGCGAACATTTCGCATTTTCGCTGATCATCGATAATGACTTCTGCCCCTCTTCATCTTTTAGAGATGTGATACCCTTACGCGTTTTCATCTTTGCATTCATGAACTTGAAGAAGTTTTTTCGATTTCCCGAGCAAATAAGCCGTTTTTCGCAGTTCTTGGCAAATCGTTTGCATTCTTTTTCAAAAATCCCAGCAACATTTGCTGAAGGCAACGCGCCCACTAGGCTGAAAGCGGTCACGCCAGAGGAAGTGCTTTTAGCGGCCAAGCGCTGCAGGTGCGGTGGAAGGTTTTTGGTCTCAGGGCCATGTTTCCGAAGTGGGACACATTTCTCTATTACAAGGTGGACACAGGAAATAAAGGCATCATACACCTCGTTTGTATTGCGGCACGTGCAAAAGAGTTCATCCCAGTTTGTTCCTATCAACCAGAGATTTACTTGGTCCCAATTGGCTCTGCGAAAATCAAAATTACGAGCTGTTTTGGGAACATCAGGTTGACATGCGATTTCAAAGGCTATGCTACAGTGGTCGCTTGTAGAGAAATTTGGCTGAACCTCCCAATCAGTAATTAAAGTGAGGTCATTGCATAAGATCAAATCCAGGACATTGCGCCCGTGAGTGGGCTCAAAATTCAGACATGATAGACCAGAACTGGTAAGAAAATTATCGAATGAAGCATTAAATAGCATACCGGAATCTTCAGAAGAACACGTATAATTGAAATCACCAACGACTATGGAAGGGAATTGCACCGTACACCAGTCAGCTACAGTCTCTAACAATTCGAGAGAGTCCTCACTACTCGTTGCTGGCCGCCGCTGCAATCAAGCGGAAACAGGGACCAAATTGAAACACAACATCAAGAAACAAAAGCTCACAACAGAAGTTAAAGGATTTGGGTATGGATTGAGCAACTCTAATAGTATTCTTTACAACGATTGCGACACCACCACCAGTAACGCCCGATATTCGGTCGCATCTATACACCACATAACAGCCATCTAGTGCTAGGAGCAAGTCCAGGTCGTCCTCAGTGAGCCAGGTTTCGGTTATAATAACTATATCGGGAGACGAATAGTTGAGCAGTGTGTTCAGAGGGGCTAATTTGTTCCTAATAGATCGAGAATTGAAGTATACACAGTTCAGGCTACCCTTTGCCACTGAGGCTGACTCGCTCACACTCACTGTGATGAGGAGAAGCGAGTGGGAGGGTGGGTCGCCCGAGGGGTGGAGATCTGATTGAGGCGGCCTCGTCCCCGCAGGCGGACTCGGCCCTCCCTTTGGGATCTCGCTTCTGCTCATCACCTTTCCTTTGTAAATCACCGCATCCTCGTCCGACCTGCGAGCTTCGCGGAGCTTAGCTCGCAACTCCGAACTGTACGACGGGCGTACGTATACATTTTCCCAGTCACTGGAACGTTTTAGCTTACAGCTGCTGCGTAGTAGTTGAATGGCGTCGTGATGATTAGCGAAGGCGACCTTCACCGGACGCTTCTTCTCCCTATCAAAGGATCCCATCCGGTACACAGTCGTCGGGATGGCGTCGACCTCCAGAAGATCGAGCAGGGCCCTCACTGTTTTCTCGTCGGCCTCCACTCCGGCTGTGTGCCCGGCAAATTGCTCTCCTCTACCATACCCATAATCACGACCTGAGAAGGAATCACACCTGCGGCGTAGCCGGAACGCTCGCTGAACTGCGTCACCGGCGGCAGGTGCTGGTGGCGCCACTCCTCTCATCTTCGTCAGCTCACCAACGCCTTCCGTTATCGAGCGAATCAGGGGCTGCAAGGCATCTGCGTTAGTCTTCGCCATTTTTTCGACCAGACCATTCATCGCATCCTTCACAGTCTCGTTGGTCATCTCTTCAATCTCGGCTCTCTGCTTGCCTTGCATAGTGACAGAATGCCTGATCGTACGACACCTCAAACTTGGGTAATTAAACTCATTGCGAAAGCGTGCTGCGGCGCGGTCGCGAGTAAACTCAGACAGGGGCGCTGGAATCAACCGGGTACCAAAGGCAAAAACCGCTCGGGTGACCCCACATCCCTGTCTGAGGATACTCGCAACCGCAACGCAGCACGATCTCGCAATCAGCGTGCACATTGCGGACTGAACGACAATGCGCAGTTGGACTGTAGCGGCCGCACGCGGCCCTGAGAGCAGGAATGAATGATGAAGTGGTTCGATTTTATCGAACACGAGCGTCAGGCAATCGTTGTAGGGCCGACCGCGCTAGAGGTCCTCGCGGAAGCGAAGCATTGCGCTTCCGCGACAGAAGGATCATAATTCTTGATCAGTACACGTCTGCGCCCGGGTCAGCTAGCCGGTAAAGTCGAAACTTCTTGCTCACGCAGATCTCGCTCAAGCTTCACCCTGATGTAGGAGTACTTCCCAGTTTCGGATTTTTCTGCAGGCGTGTTAAAATACCACTCCTCACTATGGCAGAAGTTTTCTACCTACTAGGGCTCTAAATCGCATTCCTTCGTGCTACTTCATCGTTGAAATAAGGTGCAAGGATTCCAGTTCTAGGTTTCCTGGGGATGGAGTTTGTCGAAGGTGTCGAGCTGCGTCACATTTTCCACAACGTAGCTGTGAAAGAGCTTTCAGAGGTTACTGCATTTCCCTAAAAGTTTTTCATTCCTCTGTAGAGCTGGCTGCCGTGGCCGGATTCGGTCATGGACTTCTGCCTTCATGGATCGAGTGAAATTCAGTAAGGTTTTAATTTCAGGCGCTCCGTGCTCTTGCCTATTTAGAAGCCGTCAGTCTTCAGCTTAGCGACGAGGATAAGCACAAAGTGGCAAGCAATCTGATCCCTGCTATCTATGGTCCTCTATTGCCCCCTCAGGTGCTTATTACTTCTGCTTCATATATGGTATTTGCAGAGTTAGTATAGATCGCACTGATACGTTGTTTTCCTTATCGTGCAGCGTATACTTGGCGTGCTATTTGATAACACCGAATCGGCGCTAACGCACAGTGAGGGAACGCGAAAGTAGCATTGCGATCTGCGGCGATTGTACTTTCGCGAAAATCAGTCAGCTCAACATTTGTTTAGGCTGTGAGACGAATGCTTTTAGACCTTGCCAGTCGATCTGAAATGTTCAAGGATAGCTGCGAAGAGCTCTCAGAAATGTCCGAGGAGCTATCCAATGTGAAACTGTCTGAAACACTGAATGCTGAGCTAGGTACAGTTGGTGTAAAGTAGCTCCTACTGGGTATTTTACCACAGACAGAAACACACACTCTATTTCGGAGCGAAAATCACTCCAAGGAGGTTTGCACACATAAGATGGAGTTTGAGATGCGATTTCAATATGTTCTAGGGGAGCACAGTGCTCCCATATTTCAAACTCGGAATCGGATAAATTCCTCAGAATCCTACAGGAGACTCCCAGAAGTGGGCACTTCCATAGCTTTGAAAGAGAAAAGGGCACAAAATCACAATTTTCAGGGCGTTCGAAAAATTGTCTCTGATTGAACCTAAAACTTGCTTCTGGAGGTTATTTTGGGTGCTGATTAAGAATCTGAGCTCATTTGTCGTTATTTGAGAAATTCTATCTGATTTGGTCCGAAGCTTCATAATGCTGGAAATTTTGCGGTCAAAAGGCGATTTTTGACCTCTGAGAATGCTTTATGACTGTCAAATTGCCTCAAAACTTGTACATAGAGGGCTGTTCGGGCTGCTCTAACACGAACCTGCAACCCGTTTATCAATTTTTATAAATCACAGTAGGTTACGGTGGGCATATGGTAGCTCGGTCAAAGTCCCAGATTTGCCTTCCAGATTTCACAGTGGTAAGTGGTTGGCTTGGGACGCTAAACTCGAATTTGAGGTCCACTTTTCAATTTTCGAATTTTTGAGGTAAAAATGCCCAGTTAAAAGCATTATGAATACCGTGACCTACAGTTACCCTCTCTGGCGGGGAACAAAACCCGGATTCGGGCTCCAGAGCCCTAAATAATCCACAATTGGAAGTTTTTAGACCAAATCTGAATTTTTTCTGAACGCCACGCCCCAAAATTCCCCGAAAAAATTTTCTTCTGAACAATTCCTTTCTTGTTCTGATAGACGCTGAGAAAGCTGATGCTCTCCAAAAAAAAATCGATTGTAAGTTCAAAAGATCAGTGTGTTGCCACTCTCAGGTGAAATACTCGATGTTGGAACACATTTGCTTATTCTTATGCCTGTTTTGACACGTTTGTTCCGTTCCGCTCCCAGAAAACTGCAGTCAAATGTTGACTAGCACAGTGTTAACAGAGAGGATCTTGCAACTTGTGTGGAAACGCAGATTCCACCTGAACTCACCACGTTTTGAGGCAGCATGCACGTTCGCAAAAGTTGTTGAGATAGATAACGTTGGCATGGATCGTGAGGGATGAGTTCGCGTCCACTGTTCAAGGTTGGCGCAAACTCGGTGCCATATGCTATACCATAGGTGCACCGAGTTTGCGCTAAGCTTCAATAGTGAACGCGACTCAGGCTCTGGTAGAGCGCTCAAGAAGTTGTTTAAATGACCGTAATTGAGCCGTATTGATTCGCCAAATCATCCTTTCTCCGCACGCTCGCCGATGCGGGCTCCGATTCTCAATACAAGTATTCATTGCTCGATAATCGTTATTTTGACTCGTTTTGACGCTTTTTAGAGCGCAAGTGTTCCAGTGAAGACCGTACGAGTGTGTCAGCGTCGTTATCCCAACCAGTTTGTCGCTAGCTTCGCTAATCCAGCCAATGCGGTCTAACTCGTCCGTTTCCGGACCAGTAAGGGAGGAACCGTTACATAGTTTGGTCCGCTTCTTCTTTCTTCCAAAAAACATTTGAATCTCACCCGCCGCTGGTTAGGGCCCGTGGCGTCCTCTCACCCGATAATCAATCCTTCCCGGGGGAAGAGCGCAGCTAATCAGCCTACCATACCGCCAGCCGACGATGAGATTTAAATGTTTTTTTCTTGAGGAAACAAGCCATAGAGCTAACTATACCTTCTTTTTATTAAATTTTATCCAATTTCCTGTCATTTCTCAGTACTAGCAGCTTCAGACCTTCGACGGATTCCATAAGATTTTAATCATTTTTGAGCGTGCATGCCGCCTTTAATTTGACAGAACGTTGCAGTGGCAATATCAATGAACGAAAGCTCAAGCTGCTTCCAAACATCCCTCAGGCCGGTGTCATACCTCTCGAGCAAACGCGACCATGCATACCACGCATATCGTTTTTTCGCCGATAATGATTACTCCAGACATTCGCTGTTATGGACTCGATACCAATAGCATATGTTCCGCCGGGCACCTGCAGGAACATATCGTATTGGTTGGCGGACAATAACAGTAGACACTTTCTGCTATGAACTCGATAGCGATAGCATATGTTCCGAGAACAAATACGTTTGGTTAGCGGAAGATAAAAGTTTCCACCTGCTCTCAGTTTTCCTTAGGTTTCCAAAACTGTTCTATATCACGAAAGCGTGATTTTTGACACCAAAACGTTGAACCACTCATCGCTATAATTGTACCTTGTTTTGAAGCGCTCATAAAGTCTTATTTCACAAAACATTCATTCTTCTCCGAATAAGTGTTCTACATAAAACCTGAATTCACCCTTCATACTATGCATGCTACTCTTCTCGATAATATATCGCACCGTTTTGTAGTATCCCCGGTGCTTCTCTCTCTAACATGCGGCAGAAAATCAAGAATTAGCCGTCGATTATGGCAGTGCCTCCGCAGTGGCGCACACAAGCAACCTACTCAACGGATAATTTTCAATCTTCTTCCCAATTTTGAGAATAAAAACACTGGTTGAGAAAAGTCAACTTCAAGAATAACCCACTTTAAGTGCCTGTAGAAGAAAAGGTTAAACGAAATTAATCAATAATTACAGCAAGGAGCGAGAAAATTGAAAAAGTATGCTTATAAAAGCAGAAAACAGAGAAACAAGGCATAAATAATAGAACGAAACAGAAATCATTCAAAACAATTCTTGTCTACGACGCTAGACGCTTACAGCATAAAAAGCGACCGGACCGATCACCGAAGACGTTTTTGGTTGGCGGATCATAACAGACAATCGTATTCGTTGGCGGTTCACAACAGCCTCTCACTGTTTCCACCAATTACCAACCCTATAGCAAACCACAATACACTGCGAACGTGGCCGCGCTTTGGTTTGCGGTAATCGATTTTGGTATCCTATTGGTTGGCGGTTGATAACTACTCTGGTTTTTGGTATCGAGGTCATAACAGCGAATGTCTGAGTATAACCAATCTGAATGCGTCGCTCATCGCGGTCAGTATGTTTCCGATTGTAGTCTCTGCTGTCCTAATAGTTTTCAGTAAACAGAAAAGGTTTAAAAGTTGTTGCAGGAATGAAAAATGTGATGATCCACGGCTATGATTTGTGGTCGGCTAATTTGCTGTGGAAGAAGAGTGCAGACGGTTTTGAGTTTGGAAGGTTAATAGATTTCCAGGTGTGTTAAATTATTCAGTTTCTAAGATGGAAAATGTTGGAAGAGCACAGAAGGGATCAGGTCCTCTCTATCTCAATCATTTTCCCAGTTAATTCCCTTTATCCGGAAACAACTACTTTTCTGGAGGCTTAAATATAAGAAAATAATTGCTGCTTTTGAAATTAAAAAGCTACCTCTTTTGCTTCATTTCGGTCTCACAGATACAGTGGAATACATACGTTTCTTGAAAGTATATATAGTTACTTTTTTCCTATTTCCTCTTATGTTATTTTCAATTACTCTCCTAGCGAAGATCACCGGAGAGGAGAAATCAGGCGAAAAGTTGTCGAGAAAGTGTCGAGAAGTGGTCGGCTTTTGGTCGCTAGTCTGCTGTAGCCTACACTGATTTTTCGGGAGAGGATATCGGGTCTGTGGTCCGCCCACACAAGGAGCTCGCTCGAGCACAGCTTGAATCAAGTCGGGGCTTTGGCCAGACTTATTAAGGAAAAATATCTCACATTCAACACTGAACCTCAAAGTTTACTTATGAACAAAGCTTAGGCGAAAAAATTTGCAACATTTGGTGTCCGAAAAGTGGAATGGTGTCCATTGTTATCCCCAGAGCTAATCAAAGTCTACAAATAGTCCAACATACCGAGTTCTTAAGAAGGCGTTGACTAGATAGTTGTCAATGGTTTTTTTTTTGAAGTTACAGCACCAAACACTCGAGCTCTCACCTTCGTTTTCGCAAATTTCGACACCAAAAATGTCACGGACGGATAAGCTTTTCAACACTTGTTGGAATTTCTCGAACAGAATAAAATTTACCGGATATCAGCTCTCTGTCTTAGTCGGCCGAAAGCTGGACTGAGCCATTCCTAGTGATTCTACGCCGTCCTGAGCCGTCCCTACTGATCCTACATTTGACGTCCTCCGACGTCCCTACTCAGAAAAATGAAAACAAGGTACATGTAATATGAATGTAAGTTTGTTGAATGTCTCAAGTAACTAACATTCATATTTCGTGTCACTAACGTTTATGCTACATGTGACTTACACTTATATTGACACCGTGGGTAGCCATTTCGCCACGCATACGGCTCGCGATGCAAGAAACGCGTCCGCACGCGGCCACGCTCTGATGCTACAAATAATATACTTGTTTCTTTTTCTGACTACTCAGAAAAATTGAAGCAAAGTTGCGTGAAGCCATCATGCAACTTGCGTAAACTCTCAGGTAACTTGTTCAGAAATTCCTGAGTAGTGGTCGGCTTTATGCCAGTCTATTAGGTGTTGCGTACACGAGTGCACTCTCAGGAAAATCAAAACAAGTTACTTGTAATATAAATGTAACCTACTTGAGTGCCTTGAGTAACTTACATTTATATTACATCTAGCATACACTTATATTACATTTAACTTAAATTTATATTGCATGTAAGTTACCCTTATGGCACATGTAACTCACATTTATATTTTCACCAGGGGCGGCCATCTCATGACGCAGACGACAAGCGACGCAGAGAGCGCGTCCCAGACCTACACACTACGCAAAAATGCTGTGCGGCGCCTTTACTCTGCTGGTGTGGGGTCAAGTACCTCAGACTTGGGTAATTGACGCCAGTCGTAAGCCTGACCCCACGGAGTGCGTCGTACATTCCCTTGGAAATATCTTCTCCCGACCGATTTATGTTACTTGCGACTTTTATTGCGCCATTTAAGTTACATGTAGCATATCGGAGGCGCACTGCGCACAGTGGCCTCTCAGGAAATGCGAAAACAAGTTACTTGTAACATAATTGAGCCGATATAAGTTACTTGCGACTTATCTAAGGTCATTTAAGATACATGTAACATATAGGAGGTGCACCTTACGCATAATCCCGCCGATATGTTTCGTGTTACTTAAATGACCTGAGATATGTTACAAGTAACTTGGTTTCAGCCTTTTATGTTACAAGTAACTTGTTTTCATTTTTCTGAGCTGCGGCCAGCTCAGTCCAGCCACAACGGGGGATTCTCCACCTCAACAATCAATGTATTGCATTCGTATCGGCACGGACGGCCAGAGCTGGTTTAGGCCAGACCAGCCGGATTCACGGCGGACACATCCGGAGGATTTTTTTTACCTGAATGCGTATTGACCGGGACGGCTCGGACGTGCTCAGTCCGGCAACAGCAGATGGACGTCCACACCATATTTACTGATGTAGGTGCTTATCTACTGGGCTGACTACGACCGATTGGTAGACTGTGACGGGCCTTAGAAATCGTGGAACTAAGATCGGAGTCAACTAGAATGTGGTTTCTGCAGTAAAAACGTCGATCTACCTTGGCGCGTGTGGAAATATGCCTGCTCTCCATGGTTAATGGAATGTTGTGCGTCATAATTTCAGATGGCTCATTTCGGATGCGCAGCTGAGGATTTGACTCGACTGTTCATCACAACATTGAGTGGAAAAGACCGACGAGATCATTGGGAGAGTCTTGTGGAGGAATTTCATGGGTATTTGGCCCATTACTGCAAGGGAGAACCACCCTACACACTCGGTCAAGTGAGAAGTTGGCCTTTTGTGTTTATTTACCCCAATAGGATCACTAAGTCTACGTAATTTCTCGTCTGTTTTCAGCTGAAAGAGTCCTATTGTCGGTTTTTCCCGCTAGCTGGTACGCTTCTACTGCCAGTCATTGACGCGGTTGCCAAAGTACGTTATCTTACTTTATCATCACCCTAGCGATAATGTAACTTGACTGCGTAAAACAAATGAGCCTCTACGTTTAGATTGGCGCCAGGAAAGTCGCCGACGAGGACAAAACTGCCACTCAGTCAACGCTCAGTGAGAAAATGCTAGCCTTGTTCGAGGATATGTTGTACTTCGCCAAGAAAAACCATGTGAAACATTAACCTCAGTGTGTTCCTTTGGGTTTCTATATTAATAAAATAGTGTTTGAGTGTACATAATGTGCAGCTGAATTTATAAATCTATCATGGCAGGCCTTCCTAAACTTCCTATAAGGAAGCAAACAGTGTGGTTATTGTTGTGTTGAAGTGTTTGTGTTATTGTTATTAGTACTATTTATTTTGACGCGGCAAGGTGTTCCATACGCCCTCGATAAGATCTACAACAGTCGCTTACAGCGATCGTATCGTACTGTCCTCGTCGGTCATCACTTCAGACCTCAGATTGAACTTGTCCCACTCGATGGCCTGTCGCTCACTTTTGATGCCCCTGTACAGCTTCTATCTACAACACTGGTGATAAATTTCGCGTTTGTTGCGAAAAGAAAAACGCAAAAAGCGCCGCTTTTTCCGCCCTTCTTTCATATCTCTGTTCAAGATGGTTCCTCTGGGAATCTGAATAGATATTGGGAATCTGCGCTTTGTGACCGTTTTTCTGGAATAGCACATGGCTTACTCTTCAACAAGACATATAGGCAAAATTAGACATAAAACAATAAACCCGAACACGCGTAAAACGCGATTTCGTTTATGAGCGAGTTTTACATCTTGTCGCGTCTACATGCTTGGTAAAAAGAACGCCTAGTAGCATGTCAGAATAGAGATTTTTCGATCCTGATTCTGACAAGAGAACCACAATAAGTCATAGTGACCATCCCAAATGAAACGTACTTTTCTAGAACCATTCTCGGACGAAAAGTCCGAATATGCCCATCGCAGCTGCCTAGGCCCACTCTGAGAAAAGTTATGAGCGTTTTTATAAGCTTCGCGGCAGGGTAAGGGTACCCCCATGCAATTTTCGGGGTGTTTTCAAATTTTTCTTGTGATTCCGCTATAAACATGTATGTGGGGGTAATCTGGGGTGCTGAACACGAATCTGGGGTTTGCTTGCCCAAATTTTAGGGTTTACTGTAGGTTATGGAAGGTAATATGCCATTTAGGAGGCAAAACTTACCTAAATATTCCGATGATCGACAAATGGACATCAAATTCTATCCAGCACCCCAAATAACCCCAACATAGAAACTTTGAGACAAATCTGAGACTTTGACCAAACTACCGTATACCCACCGTAATCTACCGTAAGCTGCCAAAAATCGATAAACTGACATCAGATTGGTGTTCAGCACTCCAAATAACTTAGAAGAAATAACCATATATTCTATAGAAGCACTCGGAAATCGTCAAAAGTCGCGATTTGCCATCAAATTCTCCCCTGATGGGAATCCGTGAACGAATACAATCGAAAATTTCGAAAAATCGATAAATGAACCTCAGATTCGTGATCAGCACCCCAAATAACCCCCCAGAACGAACTTTTAGTCGAATCTAGAATATTTTTCTAAAACGCTTCGAGAGCCCTCTAATTGGTAAAAATAAGCGCCCAACCGAAAATCCATACAAGTCCAAAACGCTCTTACTCTGCGCAAAGTTTGGAAAATGTTCATTCAACCTAACTTTGCTTAGTGGGGTAGTTTTGGGCGCTGAACACGATTATGAGGTCCATGTCCGGATTTTCGTAAAAATAATGCGCTTTTTGGAGGGTACATGAAGTACGAAAATCAGAGAAAAAATGCCTATAACTTTTTTCAGAGTGGGTCTCGGCAGCTGCGATGGGCTTATTCGGACTTTTCGTCCGAAAATGGTTCTAGAAAAGTACATTCCATTTGGAATGGTCACTATGACCTATTGTGGTTTCCTTGTGAGTATGTCTTTAGATTTCCAAATTGACCATCATGAACAGAGTTATGTCACAGAAGCTAAAAAGGAGCGCTTTTTTGCGTTTTTCGATGAAAACGGAAAAATTATTACCAGTACTGTTGAATTGTTCTAGCTGTCTTGTCTTTTTCCGTTTTCGATTCAGTCTGAAGCATGGACCAGGTGACTGGTCGTGCGTTGTTGGCGGCCTCACTGAAGAAAGGGGCTTCGATTCGTGGGGTAATCTAACGTCGCAGCTCCGTCCATTCATCAGACTATAACTGTTGCGCGAACTCTATGTAACGTTTTCAGATTTTGTCATACTTTAGATTCCAAAACACTATTGAAAGCCTATAAGGTCTACATCAGGTCATTATTGGAGTATGGTACACCAGTGTTCCAGCCCATGAAAACAAAGCGTATTCTTATGTTAGAAAAAGTTTTATAAAATCTCATGCTCTACAAAATTTGCCTCATCAAAGCAGACGACCCCTTTTGTGTGGCGCTGTAAAAGAATTCGTCGAAGTTTTCCGACTCTATTGACTGGCTCGTTCTCGTTACACTAGGTGTCTAAGGAGCTGAGGATGGCTTCGGAGCTCAGGACTGTCCTTGACCATGAACTGACCATGGATCGTGCTAGGTAGGGATTTTTTATGATGCAGTTCGAGCTCAGGCTTTGGTTACTGATATTGAAGGTTTTCTAATGACGTCACGGTCCCCATTTTCAATCTCATTATGGGGCCAGACTGTTGTCGCCTCTGCATGTTCTGTGTAACCGAAGCTGGATATAAATAGAGGTATCCTCGAAACCTTACCTTTGTAGTCGTTGTGACCTCTCCGTTGTTGACGAGGGTAGCTATGGCTTATCGGCGCAAGGATAACTTAACTCACCTATGCCTGCGATCGATTAAGCAATAGTGAGAGCAAGATTAGTAGTCCACTATCATTTTAGAAACTCTCGAAAAAATCCGCTTCAGAGCAAAAAAAAAATGTCTAGAAATGGGCGCTTGTACTTGTTGGCCGACCTGTATAAATGAGACCGTCTTCAATTTTAGTTCGCGCTGAAAACCTACCAAAATAGTTCTCAACGCGGACGGTCTGATTCCCTCTGCTTTCACTGGAAGGTGAAAAGTTGTGTAGGGATGCGAACGTTTGTCGCATCTCAATCAGCCACTCGCTCATCGTGTAGCGTCGATCTTTTTTTGCAGCGAACGCAGCCAGATTTCCACCCAATTGTGTTATGCCTCGCGAGGCGTCCCGAGAAGCACAAGGTACAGAAACCTTCAAAACTCTGTCAGGTCTCACTTATTACAACCGGCTTCACACTACGACTAGCCACTCCTCATCTTCCTGGATCTGCCTCTCGCGCTCGCAGGTTTCGTGTTTTTGTTCGCCATTTGTGCCTGTCAGATGCATCTCAAAATGAGTTCCGCTCCAGACGTGAGAGCCTACATTTGGTCAAGCCAGCGAAAATGCACGTTCGAGGCTAGGCCGTCACGACGAGTGCGAATCGCTCTGTTGAGCATTGCATGCCGAGGCTCTGAGGTTGAGCTCGTTATCTCTAGGTTGAAAGTGGAACGGTTCCCTATGCCGGACATGGAACGTCCTAAGGATTCCTCTTTTACTCGAAGGATCATCTTTGGGTCCCCTATAGGAAGCGCAGCGTTGGAGTGGTGGACTTGCTTGCAGGGACGTTTAGCGTTGGAGGAAGTAAAACGATTGAGCCGGGCTTCGGTGACTAACCGGGGATGTGCGTAATTGCGGTTTGCGATTTACGATTTCACGATTTACGGTGTTTTTTGATCTCGTAATCACGATTTACGATTTACGACATTTTGGACCGTAAGTCGTAATTTTTCGTAGATAAAAAATACATGCAATGGAAGTAAATCGCAAGATATCTCCAATTGACATGCTCTAATCCTACTTTGAGTACACTAATGTTTTGGTCGGGAGATGGGACCAATACTTCGCCCTTTTTTCTGAAACCTTCATCTCTCAAATGGGGTGTTCGGCTATATTTGTTATTGTTAACTGTGGGGACTAAACTACACAAATCGGCAAGAATTAGAAAGCGTTTCTTGTGCTTACGTTGCCTTTAATAATCTACAGCATCTTCTTACCATGAAGCTACGCTTCTGCAAGTAATTTAGTGATTAAATGAAAAAATAACTTGGCCTGGGCGACCGATTCTGTGCTCTAGATGGAGTTGCCTACGATCGGACTGATACTTTGCAGATCTCTGTTGAAGGTTGGCGCAAACTCGGTGCCATATTTTTAACATACGTGCGCACCTGAGTTCGAGCCAACCTCCAGTTAGGATCTCGAAGTACATATCAGTGCGATTCTTACCGACTGTCGATGATCGGTGTTGCGGCTTCGCCAGCGAATGCAAGGAGATCTCAAACTCTGCCGTTGCGAATCGCTCAAATACGGTCATATTGGCTCGTGTTACGCTTATAACAGCGTTTCAAGAGAGGCATTACGAGTATAACTAGTGCCCTCACTGCCCAGCAGATACGCGGACATCTGAATCGGACAGCCTGGTTTCATCAAGATCAGGGAAGAAGTTGTGGAATGAGTGATAAAGGAGAAGCTAGAAAATACTTGTAAAACAAGTGCAATTAAAGGCACTGTTCGCGATGGAAATCGCTTTTCTGCTTCTCCGCCTATCTTGAATACGGTCCCATGCTGATTCCTGCATGATGTTTTTTGAACAAAAAGGCACGCGCGTGGCGCCGCAAATGCCAGCCAGTAATCGTACAAGACTATCTGGGGAACGGAAGTTACTGGCCCTCAAAATTGTGCTAGGGAAAATGGTGGGTAGAGTTGTCTCGAGAGCTTATAACTAGTCTTTTTTGGAGCCGATGTATGCGAAAGCTGACCTGAGAGTAGAGAGAAGTTGAGATTGAAGGGGAACAACAGGGCTTTTGATCGTAAACCATCGCTCAACTCTTTGATTTCCCGAGTGTTCCTTTTTTCACGTCCCGAGGGGGCGAAAAGAGGCAGGACTTTGCCCACAATGGCGGGGTTTGCCCACTTTTCTAAGCCGTTTTGCGGCTCCTGGGTAGCTTTTCCTCCCGTTCTTTCGACGCTGCCCTGCTTCTGAGAGCCACGAGAAGCGGATGTCATTAAAAATTCGAGGATGAAGTTTATCGCGAACAGTGCCTTTCGTCCCCGAGTTTTTCACATAAAGTAATGCGTTGTCCGGTTGGATGAACATGTTCATGGTGCTTGACACCGGTGGCAAATTGGATCAATTGAAAATAGAATAATATTTCATGCGAGGCAGAATTAGTTAGGGCCCTAAGGAAGGAACGGAGTAATAGAGAGTAAAGAATTGCAAAGGACTGGTCCAATAAAGGTTTCATTGTCACAACAAACGCTTCCTGTGATACTTAAGAGGCGGGGTAATACTTAAAGACACAGTCCAACCTCAGAATCGATTTCTTGTTTTTCTGCATATCTTGGAGAAAATTTCACGCTAATCACAATGATGCCTTTAGAATCGCTCAGAACTCACTACGAACGGAGTTATGGTCCCTCAAATAGTCTTGGTTTTGAACGGCTAGAAATTCGCCGGACGAGGATTTGTCTTGCTTTGGAGCCTCATTTTTCTCGTTATCGCACCGCCATACTGTCTCTGGAGCATGCCACAATTTGAAGCCAGACCAGTAAATCAAATCCGAACATTGTTCCGAAGATTTCGAAGTCAATTTCTCGCGCTGTCTCTTCCTAATGAGGATTCAAAAGGAAATCCGACAGTGGGCGTCACCCATTTTTTCTTTTCAAGAGCGTGGCCAGACTTTTTCCCTGGCTTTTTCTCGCTTCTTTTTGAGCGAATTGAGATTTCGCGCCCTTGTGCGGGTTTGCTATAAGGCGGCGACCGGACCCTAATATCAAAAAATTACACTCTGAAGGTTGGACTGTACGCCTTTAAGGATTTCGTGTGCTTCTGGTGCGTTTTTCTCAAATTGTACGTCATTTTAAGTTCTACCTGGAGCCACTTAATCAACTCTAGCGGATAATCTCAAAATTGAAGATTATCGTGAAAGACACTGCCTTCGTAAGGGTATGGTATGACTTTTGCGAGGTACCGTTGGCGCTCTTCACAGCGACGAGCTTCGGCACATTTTCATTATGTCAGCCCCCTGCGACACGTCTCTGCGGCTCACGCGCGATAACTGATCCTGCGACAACCGATGTAGCTCCTATGGCCTAAGTGGCTTCAGCGCCGACAATGGGGAACACGTGAGGTGTCCAGAGTTGAAGTTGTGGCTTTTCTTATCAACGAGGAGCGGCAATGAGTATGCAATATCGATCACATTGGGCAGCGAAGGCGACCGACATTTCGGCAATGGCGAAGGGGGAAGGACCGCAGTGTTTTCACGCCGCGACAAATCTGTCACACGCGATGAGGACGAAGGACCTCATCGCGTGTGGCAAGCAACATGAAGGGGTCTGTAGAGCCGCAGAGAGCGGCGATCAGTCGCGAGCGTAACCCTTAACGCGGTCAAAATGTTTTTCAATAATTATCAACTTTTTTCAATAATTATTGGCGACGTTGATTGCAGCTCGCTGGCAGTGACGCAGGGTCGTCGCGGAGCCGAAACACTGCGGTCGCCCCTCGTCGCCTCTCACGCCGGATTGGACGCCGCCATCAAACAGTGTCATCTATAGGGGTCGAATTGCAGCGACCGGCGAGTCCTTTGTCGAGCGATCACCCATGACGAGGCGACAAACACATTTTCGAGCATTATATCGTCGCAGACTCGGTAGTCGCTCACTGGCGGTGACGCAAGGATGCCGCGGCGATCAAAGCACTCACCGGGCGCCGAATATATTATACCCTTCATGCTGTATCGGTCTCCCTAAACCATCGAAGATGCTTGATCGAAATTGCATCACCCAGCACTCTTCGCCGCTGCAAGCAACAAGGAGATCTTGAAGGCAGTGGTGGCTATGAAAAACTCTAAAAACCAGCTTACATAGAAAACAGCCGAAAAACTATGAAGGTAGCGCGGTGAAAAACAATCTAGAATTGGAGTTTCTAGGGCCCAAAGAAGCCAGTTCGAGCACATGTGCACAGCGCCGACCAAAAAGAACGCAGTGTCATGCCGAGCGGTCAAAAATCATCGACATTCAGAGGGAAGAAATACATGCAAATTTACTTTAATAGCCAAAACAGCGTTTAGCAATGAAAGAAAGCACTCCAGTTATAGTTTTTGACTAAATGTGCACATAAATCCGAAGGTTCATTGATTGAAATTCAATTTCAAGCCAGCTGATGTTCTTGATATAAGAGGTCATTGATGTCGATGATGTGGACTGGGCTCGTCCACCATCAAAAGATAAGAAAGTTCAGGCTTAAAATTGGGCCCCCAGCGGTGGTATTTTCTATGGTCGACTTTCTCATGGTCAACTATAGGACCCAGAAAGGGTTTACAGAAAAAGACGACAAGCATAGTTTCACCGCGACCACTGCCTTCAAAGTCTTAGGACATTAAAAAAATCAATTTTTAGATTTCTTGCTTATCTTATGGAGACAGCCACTCTCTGATCACAATGGTGTCTCTGAAATCGTCCAGAACCCCTACGAACGGAGATATGACTCCTTGAAAATGCCTGCAGGGGGTGGGGCGAAAATTTCTGAGAGCAAAGAAATTTCGTGAACCTTGAGTTGTCTCAGCCCTGTATTCCTCTTCATTCACCAATCGTGGCATAGGAAGCTACCGTGGGTGAGGAGGCTGATCCACGGCAATGAACTGAAGAACGACGAGATGTTGAGAATACATCAATCCATTAAACCGCTATCAAGTTCGTAACTCTGGTAGGGGGCTGGGCCTGTGGTGGTGAGCAGAAGCAGTTCGGGCCTGTGGTTGCTTATATCTCGCTTATTTGTAGGAATTGAGATCTCGCATTTGGCACATTATATACAAGGAGGGTCTGCTACATAATAAAACAAAAATCCCACCAAATTGCGATATCTGAGGGTGTACCTTGTAGACACAGAACACTTGAGAGAGTATTTTCAGTTTTCAATCTGATGTTGGGAGAGAGCCACAAGCTGATCACGAGGTATCCCTGAAATCTTTCAAGACCCCCTATAAACAGAGTTATGGCTACTCAAAGATGCCTATATTTTGAAGATGAAAAATCGGTGGACGAGTTGTCTCGGGCCAGTATTTCCTAAAATCGTGATTCTCGCGCGTGAGCAAGCCAGGAAATGGACATAGACGGTCCGGCAATAGATTGAAGAACGAAGACTCGTTGGGAATCCAGTCATCCATCCGCCACTATCAAGTTTTGAAAATCAGGAAGGGGTCGGGCATGGTGGTGAGTATTAAAGGAGTGAGATCTCGCACTTGGCACGTGTTCTACGAGGAAGGTCTACTACACAATCAAGTAAAAATCACGAAATTCATGTCTGAGGGTGTATTGTGCCTTTGGCCTATCTTATATTGCAACTCCCAGCATTGGCATGTCGCTGATCAACACCGCGATTTCAACTCTGCGGACCCTCGAACTACCGAGCACTTATGCTGTAACTGTCAAACGGGCATTGTGCTGCTTCTAAATTCACTTGATTCTGACGCGGATCCAGCCATCGATAGAGGTTCCATGCAATTGGGAAGTCAATACACTCCCTTAGATAAGCATAGTTCTCTAAAAACTAAGAATTTCAGAGAGAAGGTTTCCTACCTTTAAACATGGTGGAGGTATACTTCGTTGATCTAGTGACTACCAAATTCATGCTTGGTCTAGGTTGCAGTCAGGCTTTCCATGCAACTTGCACAGGTCCGAATGAAGCAGTGTTGAAGGCATCGGCACGCGCAGAAAACTTTGTATTCTTGTTCAATGCCTTTGTGTAGCTTAGCTTCTCTACTCAGACAGTAGGTGCGGGCGGATCGCTGGCTTTTGAGGGCGGATCGACATCCCCGCCATCCGCACGCCATTAACAAGCGATCCGCCAGGCGGTAGCCAGCGATCCGCCGGGCAGTAGCCAGCGATCCGCCCGGCAGTAACCAGCGATCCGCCCGGCGGTAGCCAGCGATCCGACCGGCGGTAGCCGGCGATCGCCCACCACCAGTAGCCAGCGATCCGCTCGGCGGTAGCCAGCGATCCGCCCGCAGTAGCCAGCGATCCCGCTCGGCGGTAGCCAGCGATCCGCCCGGCAGTAACCAGCGATCCGCCCGGCTTGGTAGCCAGCGAACCGCCCGCCATTAACCAGCGATCATTCCTGCAACATGTTGGTTTCCGGTGGTTTTCCCACCACGGTCTCCGTGTGCGGGATACCTCCCCTAACCGTGAGGACCATCCCCTCAGCTGACGAAAATCATCCTTCGGCCTCTGAGTGATCCTTCAGAGGTGACTTTGGAGTCACCATTCAGGATCGGCCTCGAAAGGCCGAGAGTGAGCCATCCGGTGCGATGGAGCGCAGCTGTACCCTTCGGTTTTGTTTACTCTGAGCGTGATACTGATAACAGAAAAGAACTTTGTCAATGATTGACAAGTTTCACCGATGTGAAATTTGAGCGGGCGGATCGCTGGCTATCAAAGCCTGGCGGGCGGATCGCTGGCAGGTTGTGGGCGGTTCGCTGCATCTCATACGGCTCAGCAGGTGGATCGCTGGCTATGAAAGCCCTTGCGGAGCGGATCGCTGGCAGGTTGCGGGCGGATCGCCGCTTCAGAGCTTGCCGGCGATTCGCCCGCCAGCGTGATAAGCTTTCCCAGGTGCCGCTATCCGCCCGCCAAAACGCAGCGACCCGCCCGTTGAGACGACGAGAGGTAGAAATCCGCCCGCCGAGGCCACGATGAGCAGCGATCCGCCCGCAACTTGCCGCCGTACTTTACCCGGAAGGCCTTGATTGCCAGCGGTCAGTCCGTAACTACTGTCTGAGTAGTGGTGAGAATGTCGAAGGGCCCATGAAAAACCTTCATTTTTAAAGAAAAGTCAATTGGAACACATTGTAAATATGCATTTAAATTTCTCGTCAAAAAAATTGTTTTTAGAGTTTTTCTGCATGTGGAGTTAACTGTTTTTCGTGTTGTTTGACGGTCGCATCAACATACTATGGAAAAGTGCTAGATGACTGGTGAGAACTAGTGGCGAATTCTCGTCTTTAACCCCGTCCAATCCATAACCCTACGTTTTTGAGTCGCCGAAGCTCACCGGTGTGATGTACCGGGCTCATCCACGAAGCAGAGATTGAAAAATGGAAATTGGTTTTTAAGAGCAAACGATACCTTTAATAACAGAATTTGTCTGGGTCATCAAAAGTAGTTCCATATATTGAACCTCGAAACACCGCCCTTCATATACTCCTAGCAACAGAACCAAACAACACATAGAACCATTTGTCTGCAGTGTAACACGGAACATACTAGAAGCTCTTTAAATAGGCAAGGGCAGCAATCGGCTAAGTGCAACTGCCACTCGTCAACTCTTGCACTCTTAGTCATCTCTTCTTTCTGCCATTGATCCTCTTGGAAATACTAGCTTACAAAAATTATCAGCAATTGAATGACCTGTTCCTCATTACGGTGAGACCTAGCCTGTTCGAGAACCTCTCACAGTCAAAGTCGAGAAAATAGGCGCTAAATGCCTGCTCGCCGCGTAATAGCCGCTAGATAGCCGCCAAATAATGCTCGCCGCAAAATAGCCGCCAAATAATGCTCGCCGCGAAATAGTCTCGAAATAGCCGAGTAAATAATGCTCTCCAGGTAGATATACGTAGCATTCCAGAGACATGATTGAGATGTCAGCACCTCCGTCGATTCAATTACCCAAGTTTGAGTGTGCCCGGACCTCGTTCAGCCCTGGAGATATTTACCCAACAGCCGGCGATGGTCGCGTCTTGGCTAATTTTGTTTACCTCTGAATATAACGCCCCTTCTCGGTTATATCTCCGTTATTTCTCCGCTTCTTCTCGTCCATTGTTCCGTGAAATGCCCAGAGAAATAGTCGCGAAAAACCGGGAGACAGCCTAACAGGAGCCGCTGCAGGAGCCTGGAGGGCTATTTATCAGCTATTTCGCGACTATATCTTCGGCCGAAAACTATTAGAGGATTAGTCCTAGAAAGTTCTATTAGATTACCAGAACAATATCGTTGCGAATATACAACACAATTTTTCTCCAATCTTTCATATGCTGTCCCTGACGGTGAATTTTTTTTTCGACTTATTCCTTGTATCATCTAAAGCTATCAGGATGTTTTTAGACGCTGTTCAGCGTCTTCCTTCTCGAACAACGAAGTAGCAAAGTCATCATCATGCTTAATGTTTTGAGGAAAATATTGTTAGCTTCCAGAACAGGTACACTTCTTCCCGACTTGAGGCTGGCGAAAACAATATCATTTTTTGCACTCCAGAAGAAAAACAATGCTGACTGCAAACACGTTTGTGAAGAAATTGGGACCCTATCCATCCGGTTACATGACAAACAATCCAGCTAGCATATTTAACCTTGTCTTACAACACTTTTCGTACAGTTCTGCTCAAAAAAATGAAAAACAAGTTACTTGTAACATAAAAGGTCAAAAACAAGTTACTTGTAACATATTTGAGCCGATTTAAGTTACTTGCGACTTATACAGACCATTTAAGTTACATGTAACATATCGGCGGGATACTGCGTGCGGTGCGCCTCCGTGTGTTACATGTAATCAAATGACTTGAGATAAGTCATAAGCTGCTGAAATTGACCCAGAAGATATTTCAACGTTTATGTACGACGCACTCGCGGGGTCACGCTTTGACTGGCGTTGCTGTTGGTTCAATTACCCAAGTTTGGTACTTGACGCCACACCAGCAGGAAGGCCCAACACATCATTTTTTTGCGTACCGTCTGGGACACGCCCTCTACGTCACCCATAGTGAAAATTCAAATGTAAGTTACATGCTTAACATAAGTGTAACTTACATGAAATATAAATGTAAAGTTACATGTAGTATAAATGTATATTTACATGTAATATAAATGTAAGTTACTTGAGACATTCCAAGTAAGTTACATTTATATTACAAATAACTTGTTTTAATTTACTAAATTTTGCGATTATCTGAGTTAAAAATTTCATTTGTTGGAACAAACTCCATTTATTGCCTTGACACCCGCTATGCAAGCAGGTCAGGCATGGCCATGCAGGGTCGGTCGGTGGAGAGTGCGATCCCCCAGCGGGTGGCTCAGATCTCCACTTCCCCCTCACCAAAAACGGACAAAAACTCAAATTTTCTCATTCGTTCTCTACTTTGCTTTATCGTTTCTTTTTTAAATGTACCAATACTTTTTTGTTTGCTGGCTAGGTCTCGGCTCAGTGAAGAGCTAAGGGGTCGCAAACTCGGGCTGTGAGAAGTAGTACTAGTGAGAAGCCTCAAGGAGCTTGAACCCCCAATGAACAAGATCCATGAGAATTTTTTTCTCATGCCTTACGGCAAACTCAAGTTCAGAAAAAAATTTTAGAAAATTTGACGCTAAAAAATGACATATTGACCTGCTTTTTTTCTCGGCTTTGATGTCAAATGGCAAGTTGCTCTCCACAAAAGTTATCCCGGAAGATGTCGCCGAGTCCCTTCTATGAAGGTATAACGCTTAAATTTTCTTTCACAATTAATTGGTTTAGCAGCGGTTTAAGAGGTCCAAAATCCCATTAGGCGAATCCAGACATCCCAGGGACTAGGGACACACTGAAAGAGCTTGGGGTCTCAAAGCTAGGGCTGTGAGTAGTAATATTGGAAAGCTTCAAAACAAACCCTATATGAACAGGATCTACTCGGAAAAAGTTTTTGTCTTACTTTCACTAAGTCCGAAGAAAAACCGAGAAAAAATTTTGGAGATCAAAAGTAGGTCCCTAAAATAATGCAAATGTTCGAAAATGATTTCTGTATAAATTGGGGAAACAGTATTTTCTTTGACCTTCCCCACCTCTGGGCTGTAATTACCTAAGATTTTTTTGGTACCAAAGACGTGGAGGTCCCAAATGGAAGCGAAATTTCTGAAAATCACTTCTGGCATAGGTAAGAAAACGACTTTTTCCCGACCTTGACCACCTCCGGTACGTTTTTAGATCACATCTTGTTAGTACAGAAACATTTCTTACCGCTTTACGGATGCAGATTTTTTCGAGCAGCCAGACAGTGGGATTAGAAAACGGTTTTTAATCTTAATCGCACATGTTTCACACCTTTATTTTCTACTTGTTTTCTAGTTGTTTACAGAACTTGTCTTCTACAAGTGAGGTGAAATACGTTTTCACTTCTTATTGTTACAAGCTATTTATCCATATTGCATCACTTCAGTATCTAAGAAACACATGGAATGTGCATGTCAATTTACACTTAACTACAATTTTTTAATGAAAATTTATATTTGTATGTTAACACTCCCGGGGCCAGAAATGAGAAAAAAAAATTGAGATGAAGGCAAATCTAAGCTCGAGGTTCCAAAAAGAAATATGGGAACCAGAACATTCTTCTGAACGGAGCAGATCATGCTTTTACTCGCACACGACCCAATTTTGCGCCATTCCCCTCTCTGCGCGGTCTGCCAAACTGCGACCCTCCCCCCCCCCACTTCCCACACTGGGAACATCCCAGTGTACGTTTGATCCTGCACCCAAGGTT
Source organism: Aplectana chamaeleonis (assembly GCA_029168955.1). NCBI lineage: Eukaryota > Metazoa > Nematoda > Chromadorea > Rhabditida > Cosmocercidae > Aplectana > Aplectana chamaeleonis. The sequence goes on from JAPDOI010001956.1 coordinate 113,627, forward strand.
ACCAGACGGGCGAGGTACTATACTTACGTCTAGTCGAGTTATTGAGTCTTAATATCGACGGAAACAGTCGACATCGGTACTCGACTACTCGATTTCTGGAAATTCTGAAAAATTGAGTTTCTCAAGAAACTCGATTGTTCGAAAATTTACAATTTCTGGTGAATCAAAAAACTCAATCATGTTTGCAAATTCATAATTTCTAGTTGCCCAAATCTCAATCACTAGGAAGTCTGAAAAAGACCGAGTTGATTGAAAAACTCGATTATTCGAGAGACCGAAATGGTGAGATCACAATCGAGAGCCGACTTTTCCCGAGTTACGAAAACATTAGTAAAAAAACTTACCTCGTAGAAATTCGCTTTCCAGAACAAGTGAGTTGGGTAACTGGAAGTTGACACAAGCATCGTTCTTTGGATAGTTGCGTGAGGAATGCGCGCATGTCACACGTCGATATGAAACTGTGTTGTGTAAAACTAGGAATGCCAAAACACTAAGCGCTATTTAATAGAAACAGCTTTCATAAATGTATATCGTAGAGCCACAACAGGATGCCTTCCGAACTTGCTCGTTTCAATCTTCCTTGGAGATTCAGGTGGTGCTGGAAGCATTTCCGTTGGAATTGGGTAATTTTTGACAGGGCTTGTTCAATATTTCCGCATAAATTCAAATTCCCCCGCGCGCGTGGTACCGACTGTAGTAACGGAATTCAGGCACTGCAACTTTAATAAAAAGCCAGGTACTATATAAGTTTATTACGAATGCGTAAAGGCAAACGTGAGAGAAAAAAACAAACAAACACTAATTAGGCAAACCACTATACACGACCATTTTCAGAAAACAAATAACACTAAGCTCTAGAAATAAAAAGCGCAGTTAGGTCAATCACACACAGCATGATCGCTGGATTCGGTTTTCTTGTATCAAGTTTACCACATGACGTTTGAATCGACTCAGAGATAGTGGTGGAGTGATACTCTTCGTCATTTTAAGGTACGCACTACCACCGCTCTGAACGCGAAGAAGCTTCGCCTGTAAAGCGAAGTGCGAGGGCGCTCCAAGATGAGTTTGGTTCCTTCTCCTCTTGTATGGAAATGACGTAATTTGAAAAAGTTATGACTTCCAAAGATATGCGAAGTAGTGCAACATTTTATAGACCATGCACAAGTCCGATACTTGACTTCGCGCCTCAAGTGACGGAAGACCTGAGTATTTATTCCTGATTCCAGCTCTAGGTATTTTTGGAATACAAGAAACCACCCACTCCTAACTAGTAGTTTTCGCGTAAAGTTGTTCTGAACCTTCTCAATCGCCTGTATATCCCTTGATTTCTTGGCTAGTACACAGTAGTACCCGATTCTAAAATTGGTCGAATGTAAAGTCTTGTAAGCTTCTGAGAAGAATGTTTTTGTTTCTAACGGACAATCCTTTGAAAAACTGGAATGTTCTATAGAGAGCCATTTTACAACGAAGGTGAATATGTTTGGAGGAATTCAAGTTGATCACTGTGAGTGGAAGCCTAGATCCCAGACAAATTCCACACGAGGTATATCAGTTGCACCTACTAAGTATAGAGGTCTCCGGAATGGATTCCACCGTTCCTACTCGCATGAAAATAGTCTTTTGCGGAGCTAGTGGTAACTGCCACGGCTCTGCCCACTTCCATATCTCATCTACAGCGAGCTGGAGGGATTTTGTGTAATCAGACGTAGATATGGTCCTATAGATTTTAATGTCGTCAGCATACATTTTACAGTTCACTCCGAAAGTTTCAGGACTGAAGGCAAGTCTGCAGTGAAAATGTTGAACAAAAATGGGAGACAGGACATACAGCTTGAGGTACCCAACTTTCAGCGCATTTTGCATCAGAATAAACCCCTCGAATTCTGACCTGAAAGCTTCTGTCGGTTAGATACTCAGTTATCCACTTCAAAAGAACAGGATGAATCTTGATTTTGTTCAGTTTGAAAGAAGCTTTGCATGAGACACTCGGTCGAATGCTTCCGCAAAATCAAAGTAAACGACGTCACTAACGCTCTTTACTGTCAATAGCTGCTGACCAGTCATCTAAACATTCCAAGGATTGGTCTCGACTTGATCGCCCCGGAACGAATCCCATGCTGATTCCTTGGTATAATATTCTGAGAGGCAAGATGCATGACTATATGTTGCTTCAAAACTTTTTCGAAAACTCTGCAAAAGATGGACGTGATGCTAACTGGCCGATAGTTTTCAGGATTGTAGGTAGGCTCCTTTTTCAAAGCAGAGGGTTTACAAACGAGTGCTTCCACCTTCTTGGAACTTCACCATACATTAGTGACTGTTCGAACAAATGAGATAAAGGCCCTGCAATAACATGCCACTTCCTTAATAAAGAAAAGCGGGATCTGATCGGGGTGGCTGGAGAAAGACTTGGGCCATTTGGTTATCAAATCATGAACCTTTCTAGGATCAAACCACGGGAAATCCAGCATTGGCTCACAGTAAGGAGATAATGATTCATCGATGAACCCATTGTCTTTTTGAAATGCAGCAGAGAACTGGTCGGCAAGCATATTAGCCTTGTCGATAGGAGTTGTCGCTAAAACATTCCTACTTCTCAAACAACCGATGTGCCGTTTTTGCTGAATTTTTATTATTCAAATATCTGTAAAACCCTGATTATCCGCAGATTCGTAAACCTTTTTCTCAGCATTACAATTATATTTAGCAAGCTGAGCAGCGAATTTTAGTGGCAAACTCATATATGTTCCCAGTTGTTGGTTCTTCTGGCTTCATGGAAACAAACAGTCTCGGTGCTCAAGCATTTTTGTAAGTACCCAGGTAGGCGGGTTGACTTCACAGATGAGACCATTTTTAAAGGGAACATGTGCTTCAATAGCAGCATGAATAATTGACGAAATAGCTCGTATTGGTCTTTTTGCATTCGACTGCGATTCAAAAAGATCAATCCAGCGCAATTGAGCTAGATAATTGCAGACTTCTCTAAAATCACAACCCGAAAAACACCCTGCGGAAGATTGGAAAGTCTGACTTTGGCAGCTACAGTATATCGAAGGATATACTGTAGCCAATCCTTCTGGCCAGTAAGGAGGCAGCACTTTAGTATCAG
>JAPDOI010001957.1:0-116720 GCA_029168955.1 Aplectana chamaeleonis
CCGACCCAGCGTTCGGCGGGGAAGCCGAACGAATACTGCGTAGATGGGGGGTGTCTAGAAAGCCGGTCCCATCGTTCAGCGCAGCCGAATCAGATACTACACGAGGGGTTGCCCCGCCAAGATGGCCCATCGTTCCGGCCAAGTCCGAACGGAAATGACTACACCGGAGGGTGACCGGCGAGGCCGGCCGCCGCCGTTCGACGAAGCCAAACAAAATACTGCGTAGATGGGGGGGGGTCCAGCTAAAGCCGGGTAATCGTTCGGACCACGAAGCCGGGAACAGATGCACCCACGGAGGGTGGCCCGCCAAGACGGTCCATCGTTCTGCGCGAAGTCGAACGAATACTACTGATGGCCCGTCAAGACGGCCCACATCGTTCGACGAAGAAGAACTATCACTACACGGAGGGTGACCCGCCAATGTGGCCCATCGTTCGGCAAAGCCGAACGAATACTACACGAAGGGTGGCCCGCCAAGCCGACCCATTGTTCGGCGAAGCCAAACGAATACGGCGTAGATGGGGGTCTGAAAGCCGGCCTGTAGTTCGGCGCAGCCAAACGGATACTACACGAGGTTCCCCGCCAAGATGGCCCATCGTTCGACGAAGCAGAACTATCACTACACGGAGGGTGACCCGCCAATGTGGCCCATCGTTCCGCAAAGCCGAACGAATACTACACGAAGGGTGGCCCGCCTAGCCGACCCATCGTTCGGCGAAGCCGAAACAATACTACACGGAGGGTGACCAGCGAGGCCGGCCCGCCGTTCGGCGAAGCCAAACGAATACTGCGTAGATGGAAGTCGGCAAAGCCGGTTAATCGTTCGGCGAAGCCGAACGGATACTACGGAGGTGGCCCGCCAAGACGGTCCATCGTTCGGCGAAGCAGAACGAATACTACACGGAGAGTGACCCGCCAAGACGGCCCATCGTTCGACGAAGCCGAACGAATACTACACGAAGGGTGGTCCGCCAATGAGGCCCATCGTTCCGCAAAGCCGAACGAATACTACACGAAGGGTGGCCCGCCTAGCCGACCCATCGTTCGGCGAAGCCGGAACAGATACTACACGGAGGGTGACCAGCGAGGCCGGCCCGCCGTTCGGCGAAGCCAAACGAATACTGCGTAGATGGGAGTCGGCAAAGCCGGTCCATCGTTCGGCGAATCCGAACAGATACTACACGGAGGGTGGCCCGCCAAGACGGTCCATCGTTCGGCCAAGCCGAACAGATACTACACGGAGGGTGGCCCGCCAAGACGGCACATCGTTCGACGAAGCCGAACGAATACTACACCGAGGTGGCCCGCCAAGCCGACTCATCGTTCGGCAAAGCCAAACGAATACTGCGTAGATGGGGGGATGTCTGAAAGCCGGCCTGTAGTTCAGCGCAGCCGAACGAATACTACACGAAGGGTGGCCCGCCAAGCCGACCCATCGTTCGGCGAAACCAAACGAATACGGCGTAGATGGGAGGGGTCTCTAGAAAGCCGGCCTGTAGTTCGGCGCAGCCGAACGAATACTACACGAAGGGTCGCTCGTCAAGATGGCCCATCGTTCGACGAAGCCAAACGAATAATACACGGAGGGTGGCTCGCCAAGCCGACTCATCGTTCGGCGAAGCCAAACAGATACTACACGGAGAGTGGCCCGCCAAGACGGCTCATCGTTCGACGAAGCAGAACTATCACTACACGGAGGGTGACCCGCCAATGTGCCCATCGTTCGGCAAAGCCGAACGAATACTACACGGAGGGTGGCCCGCCAAGCCGACCCAGCGTTCGGCGAAGCCGAACAGATACTGCGTAGATGGGGGGTCTAGAAAGCCGGCCCATCGTTCGGCGCAGCCGATCGAATACTACACGAGGTTGCCCGCCAAGATGGCCCATCGTTCGGCCAAGCCGAACGAATACTACACGGAGGGTGGCTCGCCAAGCCGACTCATCGTTCAGCGAAAGCCAAACGAATACTACACGAAGAGTGGCCCGCCAATACGGCCCATCGTTCGACGAAGAAGAACTATCACTACACGGTGGGTGACCCGCCAATGTGCCCATGGTTCGGCAAAGCCGAACAAATACTACACGAAGGGTGGCCCGCCAAGCCGACCCATCGTTCGGCGAAGCCGAACAAATACTGCGTAGATGGGGGGTCTAAAGCCGGCCTGTAGTTCGGCGCAGCCGAGCGAATACTACACGAAGGGTTGCCCTTCAAGATGGCCCATCGTTCGATGAAGCCAAACGAATACTACACGGAGGGCAGCTTCGCCGAACGAGTACTACACATAAGGTGGCCCGCCAAGACGGCCCATCGTTTGGCGATGCCGACCGAATACTACACGGAGGGTGGCCCGCCAAGACGGCCCATCGTTCGACGAAGAAGAACTATCACTACACGGTGGGTGACCCGCCAATGTGGCCCATCGTTCGGCGAAGCCAAACGTATACTGCGTAGATGGGGTGTCTGAAAGCCGGCCTGTAGTTCGGCGCAGCCGAACGGATACTACACGAAGGGTTTCCCGCCAAGATGGCCCATCGTTCGACGAAGCAGAACTATCACTACACGGAGGGTGAACCGCCAATGTGGCCCATCGTTCGCGCAAAGCCGAACAGAATACTACACGAAGGGTGGCCCGCCAGGCCGACCCATCGTTCGGCGAAGCCAAACGAATACAGCGTAGATGGGGGTCTAGAAAGCCGGCCTGTAGTTCGGCGCAGCCGAACGAATACTACACGAAGGGTGGCCCGCCAAAGCCGACCCATCGTTCGGCGAAGCCAAACGAATACGGCGTAGATGGGAGGGGGTGTCTAGAAAGCCGGCCTGTAGTTCGGCGCAGCCGAACGAATACTACACGAAGGGTTGCTCGTCAAGATGGCCCATCGTTCGACGAAGCCAAACGAATACTACACGGAGGGCGGCTTCGCCGAACGAGTACTACACGGAGGGTGGCCCGCCAAGACGGCCGATCGTTTGGCGAAGCCGAACGAATACTACACGGATGGTGACCCGCCAATGTGGCCCATCGTTCGGCAAAGCCGAACGAATACTACACGAAGGGTGGCTCGCCAAGCCGACTCATCGTTCGGCGAAGCCAAACGAATACTACACGGAGAGTGGCCCGCCAAGACGGCCCATCGTTCGACGAAGCAGAACTATCACTACACGGAGGGTGACCCGCCAATGTGGCCCATCTTTCGGCATAGCCGAACGAATACTACACGAAGGGTGGCCCGCCAAGCCGACCCATCGTTTGGCGAAGCCAAACGAATACTGCGTAGATGGGGGTGTCTGAAAGCCGGCCTGTAGTTCGGCGCAGCCGAGCGAATACTACACGAAGGGTTGCCCTTCAAGATGGCCCATCGTTCGATGAAGCCAAACGAATACTACACGGAGGGCGGCTTCGCCGAACGAGTACTACACATAGGGTGGCCCGCCAAGACGGCCCATCGTTTGGCGAAGCCGAACAAATACTACACGGAGGGTGGCCCGCCAAGCCGGCCCATCGTTCGACGAAGAAGACCTTTCCCTACACGGGGGGTGACCCGCCAATGTGGCCCATCGTTCGGCGAAGCCAAACGTATACTGCGTAGATGGGGGGGGGTGTCTAGAATGCCGGCCTGTAGTTCGGCGCAGCCGAACAGATACTACACGAGGGTTTCCCGCCAAGATGGCCCATCGTTCGACGAAGCAGAACTATCACTACACGGAGGGTGAACCGCCAATGTGGCCCATCGTTCAGCAAAGCCGAACAGATACTACACGAAGGGTGGCCCGCCAAGCCGACCCATCGTTCGGCGAAGCCAAACGAATACGGCGTAGATGGGGGGTCTAGAAAGCCGGCCTGTAGTTCGGCGCAGCCCAACGAATACTACACGAAGGGTGGCCCGCCAAGCCGACCCATCGTTCGGCGAAGCCAAACGAATACGGCGTAGATGGGAGGGTGTCCAGAAAGCCGGCCTGTAGTTCGGCGCAGCCGAACGAATACTACACGAAGGTTTGCCCGTCAAGATGGCCCATCGTTCGACGAAGCCAAACGAATACTACACGGAGGGCGGCTTCGCCGAACGAGTACTACACGGAGGTGGCCCGCCAAGACGGCCGATCGTTTGGCGAAGCCGAACGAATACTACACGGAGGGTGCCCCGCCAATGTGGCCCACCTTTCGGCATGGCCGAACGAATACTACAGGAGGGGTGGCCCGCCAAGCCGCCCCATCGTTTGGCGAAGCCAAACAAATACTGCGTAGATGGGGGGTCTAGAAAGCCGGCCTGTAGTTCGGCGCAGCCCAACGATAATACACGAAGGGTGGCCCGCCAAGCCGACCCATCGTTCGGCAAGAAAGCCAAACAGAATACGGCGTAGATGGGAGGGTGTCTAGAAAGCCGGCCTGTAGTTCGGCGCAGCCGAACGAATACTACACGAAGGGTTGCTCGTCAAGATGGCCCATCGTTCGACGAAGCCAAACGAATAATACACGGAGGGTGGCTCGCCAAGCCGACTCATCGTTCGGCGAAGCCAAACGAATACTACACGGAGAGTGGCCCGCCAAGACGGCTCATCGTTCGACGAAGCAGAACTATCACTACACGGAGGGTGACCCGCCAATGTGCCCATCGTTCGGCAAAGCCGAACAAATACTACACGAAGGGTGGCCCGCAAAGCCGACCCAGCGTTCGGCGAAGCCGAACGAATACTGCGTAGATGGGGGGGGTCTAGAAAGCCGGCCCATCGTTCGGCGCAGCCGATCGAATACTACACGAGGGGTTACCCGCCAAGATGGCCCATCGTTCGGCCAAGCCGAACGAATACTACACGGAGGGTGACCGGCGAGGCCGGCCCGCCGCTCGACGAAGCCAAACAAATACTGCGTAGATGGGGGGGGGTCGGCAAAGCCGGGTAATCGTTCGGCGAAGCCGAACGAATACTACACGGAGGGTGGCCCGCCAAGACGGTCCATCGTTCGGCGAAGTCGAACGAATACTACACGGAGAGTGGCCCGTCAAGACGGCCCATCGTTCGACGAAGAAGAACTATCACTACACGGAGGGTGACCCGCCAATGTGGCCCATCGTTCGGCAAAGCCGAACGAATACTACACGAAGGGTGGCCCGCCAAGCCGACCCATTGTTCGGCGAAGCCAAACGAATACGGCGTAGATGGGGGGGGGTCTAGAAAGCCGGCCTGTAGTTCGGCGCAGCCGAACGGATACTACACGAAGGGTTCCCCGCCAAGATGGCCCATCGTTCGACGAAGCAGAACTATCACTACACGGAGGGTGACCCGCCAATGTGGCCCATCGTTCCGCAAAGCCGAACGAATACTACACGAAGGGTGGCCCGCCTAGCCGACCCATCATTCGGCGAAGCCGAACAATACTACACGGAGGGTGACCAGCGAGGCCGGCCCGCCGTTCGGCGAAGCCAAACGAATACTGCGTAGATGGGGGGGGGTCGGCAAAGCCGGTTAATCGTTCGGCGAAGCCGAACGGATACTACACGGAGGGTGGCCCGCCAAGACGGTCCATCGTTCGGCGAAGCAGAACGAATACTACACGGAGAGTGGCCCGCCAAGACGGCCCATCGTTCGACGAAGCCGAACGAATACTACACGAAGGGTGGCCCGCCAATGAGGCCCATCGTTCCGCAAAGCCGAACGAATACTACACGAAGGGTGGCCCGCCTAGCCGACCCATCGTTCGGCGAAGCCGAACGAATACTACACGGAGGGTGACCAGCGAGGCCGGCCCGCCGTTCGGCGAAGCCAAACGAATACTGCGTAGATGGGGAGGGGGAGTCGGCAAAGCCGGTCCATCGTTCGGCGAATCCGAACGAATACTACACGGAGGGTGGCCCGCCAAGACGGTCCATCGTTCGGCCAAGCCGAACGAATACTACACGGAGAGTGGCCCGCCAAGACGGCACATCGTTCGACGAAGCCGAACGAATACTACACGAAAGGTGGCCCGCCAAGCCGACTCATCGTTCGGCAAAGCCAAACGAATACTGCGTAGATGGGGGGGGATGTCTAGAAAGCCGGCCTGTAGTTCAGCGCAGCCGAACGAATACTACACGAAGGGTGGCCCGCCAAGCCGACCCATCGTTCGGCGAAGCCAAACGAATACGGCGTAGATGGGAGGGGGTGTCTAGAAAGCCGGCCTGTAGTTCGGCGCAGCCGAACGAATACTACACGAAGGGTTGCTCGTCAAGATGGCCCATCTGTCGACGAAGCCAAAGGAAGAATGCACGGAGGGTGGCTCGCCGGACTCATCGTCCGGCGAAGCCAAACGAATACTGCACGGAGAGTGGCCCGCCAAGACGGCTCATCGTTCGACGAAGCAGAACTATCACTACACGGAGGGTGACCCGCCAATGTGCCCATCGTTCGGCAAAGCCGAACGAATACTACACGAAGGGTGGCCCGCCAAGCCGACCCAGCGTTCGGCGAAGCCGAACGAATACTGCGTAGATGGGGGGGGGTCTAGAAAGCCGGCCCATCGTTCGGCGCAGCCGATCGAATACTACACGAGGGGTTGCCCGCCAAGATGGCCCATCGTTCGGCCAAGCCGAACGAATACTACACGGAGGGTGGCTCGCCAAGCCGACTCATCGTTCGGCGAAGCCAAACGAATACTACACGGAGAGTGGCCCGCCAATACGGCCCATCGTTCGACGAAGCAGAACTATCACTACACGGAGGGTGACCCGCCAATGTGCCCATCGTTCGGCAAAGCCGAACGAATACTACACGAAGGGTGGCCCGCCAAGCCGACCCATCGTTCGGCGAAGCCGAACAAATACTGCGTAGATGGGGGGGGGGTCTAGAAAGCCGGCCTGTAGTTCGGCGCAGCCGAACGAATGGTACACGAAGGGTTGCCCTTCAAGATGGCCCATCGTTCGATGAAGCCAAACGAATACTACACGGAGGGCGGCTTCGCCGAACGAGTACTACACATAGGGTGGCCCGTCAAGACGGCCCATCGTTTGGCGAAGCCGAACAAATACTACACGGAGGGTGGCCCGCCAAGACGGCCCATCGTTCGACGAAGAAGAACTATCACTACACGGTGGGTGACCCGCCAATGTGGCCCATCGTTCGGCGAAGCCAAACGAATACTGCGTAAATGGGGGGGGTGTCTAGAAAGCCGGCCTGTAGTTCGGCGCAGCCGAACGAATACTACACGAAGGGTTTCCCGCCAAGATGGCCCATCGTTCGACGAAGCAGAACTATCACTACACGGAGGGTGAACCGCCAATGTGGCCCATCGTTCGGCAAAGCCGAACGAATACTACACGAAGGGTGGCCCGCCAGGCCGACCCATCGTTCGGCGAAGCCAAACGAATACGGCGTAGATGGGGGGGTCTAGAAAGCCGGCCTGTAGTTCGGCGCAGCCCAACGAATACTACACGAAGGGTGGCCCGCCAAGCCGACCCATCGTTCGGCGAAGCCAAACGAATACGGCGTAGATGGGAGGGGGTGTCCAGAAAGCCGGCCTGTAGTTCGGCGCAGCCGAACGAATACTACACGAAGGTTTGCCCGTCAAGATGGCCCATCGTTCGACGGAGCCAAACGAATACTACACGGAGGGCGGCTTCGCCGAACGAGTACTACACGGAGGGTGGCCCGCCAAGACGGCCGGTCGTTTGGCGAAGCCGAACGAATACTACACGGATGGTGACCCGCCAATGTGGCCCATCGTTCGGCAAAGCCGAACGAATACTACACGGAGGGTGGCTCGCCAAGCCGACTCATCGTTCGGCAAAGCCAAACGAATACTACACGGAGAGTGGCCCGCCAATACGGCCCATCGTTCGACGAAGCAAACTATCACTGCGTAGAGGTGACCCGCCAATGTGCCCATCGTTCGGCGCAGCCGAACGAATACTACACGAAGGGTGGCCGCCAAGCCGACCCATCGTTCGGCGAAGCCGAAACAAATACTGCGTAGATGGGAGGGTCTAGAAAGCCGGCCTGTAGTTCGGCGCAGCCGAACGAATACTACACGAAGGGTTTCCCGCCAAGATGGCCCATCGTTCGGCCAAGCCGAACGAATACTACACGGAGGGTGACCGGCGAGGCCGGCCCGCCGCTCGACGAAGCCAAACAAATACTGCGTAGATGGGGGGCAAAGCCGGGTAATCGTTCGGCGAAGCCGAACGAATACCACACGAAGGGTGGACCGCCAAGCCGACCTATCGTTCGACGAAGCAGAACTATCACTACACGGAGGGTGACCCGCTAATGTGGCCCATCGTTCGACGAAGCAGAACTATCACTACACGGAGAGTGACCCGCCAATGTGGCCCATCGTTCGGCAAAGCCGAACGAATACTTCACGAAGGGTTGCCCGCCAAGGTGGCCCATCGTTTGGCGAAGCCAAACGAATACTGCGTAGATGGGGGGTCTAGAAAGCCGGCCTGTAGTTCGTCGCAGCCGAACGAATACTACACGAAGGGTTTCCCGCCAAGATGGCCCATCGTTCGACGAAGCAGAACTATCACTACACGGAGGGTGAACCGCCAATGTGGCCCATCGTTCGGCAAAGCCGAACGAATACTACACGAAGGGTGGCCCGCCAAGCCGACCCATCGTTCGGCGAAGCCAAACGAATACGGCGTAGATGGGGGGGGGTCTAGAAAGCCGGCCTGTAGTTCGGCGCAGCCGAACGAATACTACACGAAGGGTGGCCCGCCAAGCCGACCCATCGTTCGGCGAAGCCAAACGAATACGGCGTAGATGGGAGGGGGTGTCCAGAAAGCCGGCCTGTAGTTCGGCGCAGCCGAACGAATACTACACGAAGGGTTGCCCGTCAAGATGGCCCATCGTTCGACGAAGCCAAACGAATACTACACGGAGGGAGGCTTCGCCGAACGAGTACTACACGGAGGGTGGCCCGCCAAGACGGCCGATCGTTTGGCGAAGCCGAACGAATACTACACGGATGGTGACCCGCCAATGTGGCCCATCGTTCAGCAAAGCCGAACGAATACTACACGAAGGGTGGCCCGCCAAGCCGACTCATCGTTCGGCAAAGCCAAACGAATACTACACGGAGGGTGGCCCGCCAAGCCGACCCATCGTTCGGCGAAGCCAAACGAATACTGCGTAGATGGGGGGGGGGTGTCTAGAAAGCCGGCCTGTAGTTCGGCGCAGCCGAACGAATACTACACGAAGGGATTTCCGCCAAGATGGCCCATCGTTCGACGAAGCAGAACTATCACTACACGGAGGGTGAACCGCCAATGTGGCCCATCGTTCGGCGCAGCCGATCGAATACTACACGAGGGGTTGCCCGCCAAGATGGCCCATCGTTCGGCCAAGCCTAACGAATACTACACGAAAGGTGGCCCGCCAAGCCGACTCATCGTTCGGCAAAGCCAAACGAATACTGCGTAGATGGGGGGGGGTGTCTAGAAAGCCGGCCTGTAGTTCAGCGCAGCCGAACGAATACTACACGAAGGGTGGCCCGCCAAGCCGACCCATCGTTCGGCGAAGCCAAACGAATACGGCGTAGATGGGAGGGGGTGTCCAGAAAGCCGGCCTGTAGTTCGGCGCAGCCGAACGAATACTACACGAAGGTTTGCCCGTCAAGATGGCCCATCGTTCGACGAAGCCAAACGAATACTACACGGAGGGCGGCTTCGCCGAACGAGTACTACACGGAGGGTGGCCCGCCAAGACGGCCGATCGTTCGGCGAAGTCGAACGAATACTACACGGAGAGTGGCCCGTCAAGACGGCCCATCGTTCGACGAAGAAGAACTATCACTACACGGAGGGTGACCCGCCAATGTGGCCCATCGTTCGGCAAAGCCGAACGAATACTACACGAAGGGTGGCCCGCCAAGCCGACCCATTGTTCGGCGAAGCCAAACGAATACGGCGTAGATGGGGGGGGGTCTAGAAAGCCGGCCTGTAGTTCGGCGCAGCCGAACGGATACTACACGAAGGGTTTCCCGCCAAGATGGCCCATCGTTCGACGAAGCAGAACTATCACTACACGGAGGGTGACCCGCCAATGTGGCCCATCGTTCCGCAAAGCCGAACGAATACTACACGAAGGGTGGCCCGCCTAGCCGACCCATCGTTCGGCGAAGCCGAACAATACTACACGGAGGGTGACCAGCGAGGCCGGCCCGCCGTTCGGCGAAGCCAAACGAATACTGCGTAGATGGGGGGGGTCGGCAAAGCCGGTTAATCGTTCGGCGAAGCCGAACGGATACTACACGGAGGGTGGCCCGCCAAGACGGTCCATCGTTCGGCGAAGCAGAACGAATACTACACGGAGAGTGAACCGCCAATGTGGCCCATCGTTCGGCAAAGCCGAACGAATACTACACGAAGGGTGGCCCGCCAAGCCGACCCATCGTTCGGCGAAGCCAAACGAATACGGCGTAGATGGGGGGGGGTCTAGAAAGCCGGCCTGTAGTTCGGCGCAGCCGAACGAATACTACACGAAGGGTGGCCCGCCAAGCCGACCCATCGTTCGGCGAAGCCAAACGAATACGGCGTAGATGGGAGGGGGTGTCCAGAAAGCCGGCCTGTAGTTCGGCGCAGCCGAACGAATACTACACGAAGGGTTGCCCGTCAAGATGGCCCATCGTTCGACGAAGCCAAACGAATACTACACGGAGGGCGGCTTCGCCGAACGAGTACTACACGGAGGGTGGCCCGCCAAGACGGCCGATCGTTTGGCGAAGCCGAACGAATACTACACGGATGGTGACCCGCCAATGTGGCCCATCGTTCGGCAAAGCCGAACGAATACTACACGAAGGGTGGCCCGCCAAGCCGACTCATCGTTCGGCAAAGCCAAACGAATACTACACGGAGGGTGGCCCGCCAAGCCGACCCATCGTTCGGCGAAGCCAAACGAATACTGCGTAGATGGGGGGGGGTGTCTAGAAAGCCGGCCTGTAGTTCGGCGCAGCCGAACGAATACTACACGAAGGGATTTCCGCCAAGATGGCCCATCGTTCGACGAAGCAGAACTATCACTACACGGAGGGTGAACCGCCAATGTGGCCCATCGTTCGGCGCAGCCGATCGAATACTACACGAGGGTTGCCCGCCAAGATGGCCCATCGTTCGGCCAAGCCTAACGAATACTACACGAAAGGTGGCCCGCCAAGACTGACTCCATCGTTCGGCAAAGCCAAACGAATACTGCGTAGATGGGTGTCTAGAAAGCCGGCCTGTAGTTCAGCGCAGCCGAACGAATACTACACGAAGGGTGGCCCGCGAGGCCGACCCATGGTTCGGCGAAGCCGAACAAATACTGCGTAGATGGAGGGGGGTCTAGAAAGCCGGCCTGTAGTTCGGCGCAGCCGAACGAATACTACACGAAGGGTGGCACGCGAGGCCGACCCATCGTTCGGCGAAGCCGAACGAATACTACACGGAGGGCGGCTTCGCCGTACGAGTACTACACGGAGGGTGGCCCGCCAAGATGGACCATCGTTCGGCGAAGGCGAATGAATACTACACGAAAGGTGGCCCGCCAAGCCGACCCATTGTTCTACGAAGCAGAACTATCACTACACGGAGGGTGACCCGCCAATGTGGCCCATCGTTCGGCAAAGCCAAACGAATACTACACGAAGGGTGGCCCGCCAAGCCGACCCATTGTTCGGCGAAGCCAAACGAATACGGCGTAGGGGGGGTCTAGAAAGCCGGCCTGTAGTTCGGCGCAGCCGAACGGATACTACACGAAGGGTTTCCCGCCAAGATGGCCCATCGTTCGACGAAGCAGAACTATCACTACACGGAGGGTGACCCGCCAATGTGGCCCATCGTTCCGCAAAGCCGAACGAATACTACACGAAGGGTGGCCCGCCTAGCCGACCCATCATTCGGCGAAGCCGAACAATACTACACGGAGGGTGACCAGCGAGGCCGGCCCGCCGTTCGGCGAAGCCAAACGAATACTGCGTAGATGGGGGGGGGTCGGCAAAGCCGGTTAATCGTTCGGCGAAGCCGAACGGATACTACACGGAGGGTGGCCCGCCAAGACGGTCCATCGTTCGGCGAAGCAGAACGAATACTACACGGAGAGTGGCCCGCCAAGACGGCCCATCTTTCGACGAAGCCGAACGAATTCTACACGAAGGGTGGCCCGCCAAGCCAACCCATCGTTTGGCGAAGCCGAAAGAATACTACACGAACGGTGGCCAGCGAAGCCGACCCATCGTTCGGCGAAGCCTAACGAATACTACACGGAGGGTGACCAGCGAGGCCGGCCCGCCGTTCGGCGAAGCCAAACGAATACTGCGTAGATGGGGGGGGGGAGTCGGCAAAGCCGGTCCATCGTTCGGCGAATCCGAACGAATACTACACGGAGGGTGGCCCGCCAAGACGGTCCATCGTTCGGCCAAGCCGAACGAATACTACACGGAGAGTGGCCCGCCAAGACGGCACATCGTTCGACGAAGCCGAACGAATACTACACGAAAGGTGGCCCGCCAAGCCGACTCATCGTTCGGCAAAGCCAAACGAATACTGCGTAGATGGGGGGGGGTGTCTAGAAAGCCGGCCTGTAGTTCAGCGCAGCCGAACGAATACTACACGAAGGGTGGCCCGCCAAGCCGACCCATCGTTCGGCGAAGCCAAACGAATACGGCGTAGATGGGAGGGGGTGTCTAGAAAGCCGGCCTGTAGTTCGGCGCAGCCGAACGAATACTACACGAAGGGTTGCTCGTCAAGATGGCCCATCGTTCGACGAAGCCAAACGAATAATACACGGAGGGTGGCTCGCCAAGCCGACTCATCGTTCGGCGAAGCCAAACGAATACTACACGGAGAGTGGCCCGCCAAGACGGCTCATCGTTCGACGAAGCAGAACTATCACTACACGGAGGGTGACCCGCCAATGTGCCCATCGTTCGGCAAAGCCGAACGAATACTACACGAAGGGTGGCCCGCCAAGCCGACCCAGCGTTCGGCGAAGCCGAACGAATACTGCGTAGATGGGGGGGGGTCTAGAAAGCCGGCCCATCGTTCGGCGCAGCCGATCGAATACTACACGAGGGGTTGCCCGCCAAGATGGCCCATCGTTCGGCCAAGCCGAACGAATACTACACGGAGGGTGACCGGCGAGGCCGGCCCGCCGCTCGACGAAGCCAAACAAATACTGCGTAGATGGGGGGGGGGTCGGCAAAGCCGGGTAATCGTTCGGCGAAGCCGAACAAATACTGCGTAGATGGGGGGGGGTCTAGAAAGCCGGCCTGTAGTTCGGCGCAGCCGAACGAATGGTACACGAAGGGTTGCCCTTCAAGATGGCCCATCGTTCGATGAAGCCAAACGAATACTACACGGAGGGCGGCTTCGCCGAACGAGTACTACACATAGGGTGGCCCGCCAAGACGGCCCATCGTTTGGCGAAGCCGAACAAATACTACACGGAGGGTGGCCCGCCAAGACGGCCCATCGTTCGACGAAGAAGAACTATCACTACACGGTGGGTGACCCGCCAATGTGGCCCATCGTTCGGCGAAGCCAAACGAATACTGCGTAAATGGGGGGGTGTCTAGAAAGCCGGCCTGTAGTTCGGCGCAGCCAGCGACAGATACTACACGAAGGGTTTCCCGCCAAGATGGCCCATCGTTCGACGAAGCAGAACTATCACTACACGGAGGGTGAACCGCCAATGTGGCCCATCGTTCGGCAAAGCCGAACGAATACTACACGAAGGGTGGCCCGCCAGGCCGACCCATCGTTCGGCGAAGCCAAACGAATACGGCGTAGATGGGGGGGTCTAGAAAGCCGGCCTGTAGTTCGGCGCAGCCCAACGAATACTACACGAAGGGTGGCCCGCCAAGCCGACCCATCGTTCGGCGAAGCCAAACGAATACGGCGTAGATGGGAGGGGGTGTCCAGAAAGCCGGCCTGTAGTTCGGCGCAGCCGAACGAATACTACACGAAGGTTTGCCCGTCAAGATGGCCCATCGTTCGACGAAGCCAAACGAATACTACACGGAGGGCGGCTTCGCCGAACGAGTACTACACGGAGGGTGGCCCGCCAAGACGGCCGATCGTTTGGCGAAGCCGAACGAATACTACACGGATGGTGACCCGCCAATGTGGCCCATCGTTCGGCAAAGCCGAACGAATACTACACGAAAGGGCGGCCCGCCAAGCCGACCCATCGTTCGGCAAAGCCAAACGAATCCTACACGGAGGGTGGCCCGCCAAGCCGACCCATCGTTCGGCGAAGCCAAACGAATACTGCGTAGATGGGGGGGGGGGTGTCTAGAAAGCCGGCCTTTAGTTCGGCGCAGCCGAACGAATACTACACGAAGGGATTTCCGCCAAGATGGCCCATCGTTCGACGAAGCAGAACTATCACTACACGGAGGGTGAACCGCCAATGTGGCCCATCGTTCGGCGCAGCCGATCGAATACTACACGAGGGGTTGCCCGCCAAGATGGCCCATCGTTCGGCCAAGCCTAACGAATACTACACGGAGGGTGGCTCGCCAAGCCGACTCATCGTTCGGCGAAGCCAAACAAATACTACACGGAGAGTGGCCCCCCAAGACGGCCCATCGTTCGACGAAGCAGAACTATCACTACACGGAGGGTGACCCGCCAAGACGGTCCATCGTTCGGGAAAGCCGAACCAATGCTACTTGGAGGGTGGCCCGCCAAGTCGGCCCATCGTTCGGCGAACCCGAACAAATACTGCGTAGATGGGGGGGGGTCTAGAAAGCCGGCCTGTAGTTCGGCGCAGCCGAGCGAATACTACACGAAGGGTTGCCCTTCAAGATGGCCCATCGTTCGATGAAGCCAAACGAATACTACACGGAGGGCGGTTTCGCCGAACGAGTACCACACATAGGGTTTCCCGCCAAGACGGCCCATCGTTCGACGAAGAAGAACTATCACTACACGGAGGGTGAACCGCCAATGTGGCCCATCGTTCGGCGCAGCCGAGCGAATACTACACGAAGGGTTGCCCTTCAAGATGGCCCATCGTTCGATGAAGCCAAACGAATACTGCGTAGATGGGGGGGGGTGTCTAGAAAGCCGGCCTGTAGTTCGGCGCAGCCGAACGAATACTACACGAAGGGTTTCCCGCCAAGATGGCCCATCGTTCGACGAAGCAGAACTATCACTACACGGAGGGTGAACCGCCAATGTGGCCCATCGTTCGGCAAAGCCGAACGAATACTACACGAAGGGTGGCCCGCCAAGCCGACCCATCGTTCGGCGAAGCCAAACGAATACGGCGTAGATGGGGGGGGGTCTAGAAAGCCGGCCTGTAGTTCGGCGCAGCCGAACGAATACTACACGAAGGGTGGCCCGCCAAGCCGACCCATCGTTCGGCGAAGCCAAACGAATACGGCGTAGATGGGAGGGGGTGTCCAGAAAGCCGGCCTGTAGTTCGGCGCAGCCGAACGAATACTACACGAAGGGTTGCCCGTCAAGATGGCCCATCGTTCGACGAAGCCAAACGAATACTACACGGAGGGCGGCTTCGCCGAACGAGTACTACACGGAGGGTGGCCCGCCAAGACGGCCGATCGTTTGGCGAAGCCGAACGAATACTACACGGATGGTGACCCGCCAATGTGGCCCATCGTTCGGCAAAGCCGAACGAATACTACACGAAGGGTGGCCCGCCAAGCCGACTCATCGTTCGGCAAAGCCAAACGAATACTACACGGAGGGTGGCCCGCCAAGCCGACCCATCGTTCGGCGAAGCCAAACGAATACTGCGTAGATGGGGGGGGGTGTCTAGAAAGCCGGCCTGTAGTTCGGCGCAGCCGAACGAATACTACACGAAGGGATTTCCGCCAAGATGGCCCATCGTTCGACGAAGCAGAACTATTACTACACGGAGGGTGAACCGCCAATGTGGCCCATCGTTCGGCGCAGCCGATCGAATACTACACGAGGGGTTGCCCGCCAAGATGGCCCATCGTTCGGCCAAGCCTAACGAATACTACACGGAGGGTGGCTCGCCAAGCCGACTCATCGTTCGGCGAAGCCAAACGAATACTACACGGAGAGTGGCCCGCCAAGACGGCCCATCGTTCGACGAAGCAGAACTATCACTACACGGAGGGTGACCCGCCAATGTGTGCCCATCGTTCGACGAAGCCAAACGAATACTACACGAAGGGTGGCCCGCCAAGACGGCCATCGTTCAGCGAAGCCGAGCGAATACTGCGTAGATGGAAGGGGTCTAGAAAGCCGGCCCATAGTTCGGCGCAGCCGAGCGAATACTACACGGAGGGTTGCTTGCCAAGATGTCCCATCGTTCGACGAAGCCAAACGAATACTACACAGAGGGTGGCCCGCCAAGACGGCCCATCGTTCGACGAAGCAGAACTATCACTACACGGAGGGTGACCCGCCAATGTGCCCATCGTTCGGCAAAGCCGAACGAATACTACACGAAGGGTGGCCCGCCAAGCCGACCCATCGGTCGGCGAAGCCGAACTATCACTGCGTAGATGGGGGGTCTAGAAAGCCGGCCTGTAGTTCGGCGCAGCCGAGCGAATACTACACGAAGGGATGCCCTTGAAGGTGGCGCATCGTTCGATGAAGCCAAACGAATACTACACGGAGGGCGGCTTCGCCGAAAGAGTACTACACATAGGGTGGCCCGCCAAGACGGCCCATCGTTTGGCGAAGCCGAACGAATACTACACGGAGGGTGGCCCGCCAAGACGGCCCATCGTTCGACGAAGAAGAACTATCACTACACGGTGGGTGACCCGCCAATGTGGCCCATCGTTCGGCGAAGCCAAACGAATACTGCGTAGATGGGGGGGGGGTGTCTAGAAAGCCGGCCTGTAGTTCGGCGCAGCCGAACGAATACTACACGAAGGGTTTCCCGCCAAGATGGCCCATCGTTCGACGAAACAGAACTATCACCACACGGAGGGTGAACCGCCAATGTGGCCCATCGTTCGGCAAAGCCGAACGAATACTACACGAAGGGTGGCCCGCCAAGCCGACCCATCGTTCGGCGAAGCCAAACGAATACGGCGTAGATGGGGGGGTCTAGAAAGCCGGCCTGTAGTTCGGCGCAGCCGAACGAATACTACACGAAGGGTGGCCCGCCAAGCCGACCCATCGTTCGGCGAAGCCAAACGAATACGGCGTAGATGGGAGGGGGTGTCCAGAAAGCCGGCCTGTAGTTCGGCGCAGCCGAACGAATACTACACGAAGGGTTGCCCGTCAAGATGGCCCATCGTTCGACGAAGCCAAACGAATACTACACGGAGGGCGGCTTCGCCGAACGAGTACTACACGGAGGGTGGCCCGCCAAGACGGCCGATCGTTTGGCGAAGCCGAACGAATACTACACGGATGGTGACCCGCCAATGTGGCCCATCGTTTGGCAAAGCCGAACGAATACTACACGAAGGGTGGCCCGCCAAGCCGACTCATCGTTCGGCAAAGCCAAACGAATACTACACGGAGGGTGGCCCGCCAAGCCGACCCATCGTTCGGCGAAGCCAAACGAATACTGCGTAGATGGGGGGGGGTGTCTAGAAAGCCGGCCTGTAGTTCGGCGCAGCCGAACGAATACTACACGAAGGGTTTCCCGCCAAGATGGCCCATCGTTCGACGAAGCAGAACTATCACTACACGGAGGGTGAACCGCCAATGTGGCCCATCGTTCGGCGCAGCCGATCGAATACTACACGAGGGGTTGCCCGCCAAGATGGCCCATCGTTCGGCCAAGCCGAACGAATACTACACGGAGGGTGACCGGCGAGGCCGGCCCGCCGTTCGACGAAGCCAAACAAATACTGCGTAGATGGGTGGGGTCGGCAAAGCCGGGTAATCGTTCGGCGAAGCCGAACGAATACTACACGGAGGGTGGCCCGCCAAGACGGTCCATCGTTCGGCGAAGTCGAACGAATACTACACGGAGAGTGGCCCGCCAAGACGGCCCATCGTTCGACGAAGAAGAACTATCACTACACGGAGGGTGACCCGCCAATGTGGCCCATCGTTCGGCAAAGCCGAACGAATACTACACGAAGGGTGGCCCGCCAAGCCGACCCATTGTTCGGCGAAGCCAAACGAATACGGCGTAGATGGGGGGGTCTAGAAAGCCGGCCTGTAGTTCGGCGCAGCCGAACGGATACTACACGAAGGGTTTCCCGCCAAGATGGCCCATCGTTCGACGAAGCAGAACTATCACTACACGGAGGGTGACCCGCCAATGTGGCCCATCGTTCCGCAAAGCCGAACGAATACTACACGAAGGGTGGCCCGCCTAGCCGACCCATCGTTCGGCGAAGCCGAACAATACTACACGGAGGGTGACCAGCGAGGCCGGCCCGCCGTTCGGCGAAGCCAAACGAATACTGCGTAGATGGGGGGGGGTCGGCAAAGCCGGTTGATCGTTCGGCGAAGCCGAACGAATACTACACGGAGGGTGGCCCGCCAAGACGGTCCATCGTTCGGCGAAGCCGAACGAATACTACACGGAGAGTGGCCCGCCAAGACGGCCCATCGTTCGACGAAGCCGAACGAATACTACACGAAGGGTGGCCCGCCAATGTGGCCCATCGTTCCGCAAAGCCGAACGAATACTACACGAAGGGTGGCCCGCCTAGCCGGCCGCATCGTTCGGCGAAGCCGAACGAATACTGCGTAGATGGGGGTCATCAAAGCCGGTCCATCGTTCGGCGAAGCCAAACGAATACTGCGTAGATGGGTGTCTGAAAGCCGGCCCTGTAGTTCGGCGCAGCCACCGAACGAATACTACACGAAGGGTGGCCCGCCGAGCCGACCCATCGTTCGGCGAAGCCAAACGAATACGGCGTAGATGGGAGGGGGTGTCTAGAAAGCCGGCCTGTAGTTCGGCGCAGCCGAACGAATACTACACGAAGGGTTGCCCGTCAAGATGGCCCATCGTTCGACGAAGCCAAACAAATACTACACGGAGGGCGGCTTCGCCGAACGAATACTACACGAAGGGTGGCCCGCCAAGCCGGCCCATCGTTCGGCAAAGCCAAACAGATACTGCGTAGATGGGGGGTGCCCGCCGAGATGGCCCATCGTTCGGCCAAGCCGAACGAATACTACACGAAGGGTGACCGGCCAAGCCGACCCGCCGTTCGGCGAAGCCAAACGAATACTGCGTAGATGGGGTCTAGAAAGCCGGCCTGTAGTTCGGCGCAGCCGAACGAATACTACACGAAGGGTTGCCCGCCAAGACGGTCCATCGTTCGACGAAGAAGAACTATCACTACACAAGGGTGGTCCGCCTAGCCGACCCATCGTTCGGCGAAGCCGAACAATACTACACGGAGGGTGACCAGCGAGGCCGACCCGCCGTTCGGCGAAGCCAAACGAATACTGCGTAGATGGGGGGGGGTCGGCAAAGCCGGTTAATCGTTCGGCGAAGCCGAACGAATACTACACGGAGGGTGGCCCGCCAAGACGGTCCATCGTTCGGCGAAGCCGAACGAATACTACACGGAGAGTGGCCCGCCAAGACGGCCCATCGTTCGACGAAGCCGAACGAATACTACACGAAGGGTGGCCCGCCAATGAGGCCCATCGTTCCGCAAAGCCGAACGAATACTACACGAAGGGTGGCCCGCCTAGCCGGCCCGCCGTTCGGCGAAGCCGACCGAATACTGCGTAGATGGGGGGGGGGTCGGCAAAGCCGGTCCATCGTTCGGCGAAGCCAAACGAATACTGCGTAGATGGGGGGGGGGTGTCTAGAAAGCCGGCCTGTAGTTCGGCGCAGCCGAACGAATACTACACGAAGGGTGGCCCGCCAAGCCGACCCATCGTTCGGCGAAGCCAAACGAATACGGCGTAGATGGGAGGGGGTGTCTAGAAAGCCGGCCTGTAGTTCGGCGCAGCCGAACGAATACTACACGAAGGGTTGCCCGTCAAGATGGCCCATCGTTCGACGAAGCCAAACGAATACTACACGGAGGGCGGCTTCGCCGAACGAATACTACACGAAGGGTGGCCCGCCAAGCCGACCCATCGTTCGGCGCAGCCGATCGAATACTACACGAGGGGTTGCCCGCCGAGATGGCCCATCGTTCGGCCAAGCCGAACGAATACTACATGGAGGGTGACCGGCGAGGCCGGCCCGCCGTTCGGCGAAGCCAAACGAATACTGCGTAGATGGGGGGGGGGTCTAGAAAGCCGGCCTGTAGTTCGGCGCAGCCGAACGAATACTACACGAAGGGTTGCCCGCCAAGACGGCCCATCGTTCGACGAAGAAGAACTATCACTACACAAGGGTGACCCGCCAATGTGGCCCATCGTTCCGCAAAGCCGAACGAATACTACACGGAGGGTGACCAGCGAGGCCGGCCCGCCGTTCGGCGAAGCCGAACGAATACTACACGGAGGGTGGCCCGCCAAGCCGACTCATCGTTCGGCAAAGCCAAACGAATACGGCGTAGATGGGAGGGGGTGTCTAGAAAGCCGGCCTGTAGTTCGGCGCAGCCGAACGAATACTACACGAAGGGTGGCCCGCCAAGCCGACCCATCGTTCGGCGAAGCCAAACGAATACGGCGTAGATGGGAGGGGGTGTCTAGAAAGCCGGCCTGTAGTTCGGCGCAGCCGAACGAATACTACACGAAGGGTTGCTCGTCAAGATGGCCCATCGTTCGACGAAGCCAAACGAATACTACACGGAGGGCGGCTTCGCCGAACGAGTACTACACGGAGGGTGGCCCGCCAAGACGGTCGATCGTTTTTCGAAGCCGAACGAATACTACACGGATGGTGACCCGCCAATGTGGCCCATCGTTCGGCAAAGCCGAACGAATACTACACGAAGGGTGGCCCGCCAAGCCGACTCATCGTTCGGCGAAGCCAAACGAATACTACACGGAGAGTGGCCCGTCAAGACGGCCCATCGTTCGACGAAGAAGAACTATCACTACACGGAGGGTGACCCGCCAATGTGGCCCATCGTTCGGCAAAGCCGAACGAATACTACACGAAGGGTGGCCCGCCAAGCCGACCCATTGTTCGGCGAAGCCAAACGAATACGGCGTAGATGGGGGGGGTCTAGAAAGCCGGCCTGTAGTTCGGCGCAGCCGAACGGATACTACACGAAGGGTTTCCCGCCAAGATGGCCCATCGTTCGACGAAGCAGAACTATCACTACACGGAGGGTGACCCGCCAATGTGGCCCATCGTTCCGCAAAGCCGAACGAATACTACACGAAGGGTGGCCCGCCTAGCCGACCCATCGTTCGGCGAAGCCGAACAATACTACACGGAGGGTGACCAGCGAGGCCGGCCCGCCGTTCGGCGAAGCCAAACGAATACTGCGTAGATGGGGTCGGCAGTTGGTTAATCGTTCGGCGAAGCCGAACGAATGGTACACGGAGGGTGGCCCGCCAAGACGGTCCATCGTTCGACGAAGCAGAACTATCACTACACGGAGGGTGAACCGCCATTGTGGCCCATCGTTTGGCGCAGCCGAGCGAATACTACACGAAGGGTTGCCCTTCAAGATGGCCCATCGTTCGATGAAGCCAAACGAATACTACACGGAGGGCGGCTTCGCCGAACGAGTACTACACATAGGGTGGCCCGCCAAGACGGCCCATCGTTTGGCGATGCCGAACGAATACTACACGGAGGGTGGCCCGCCAAGACGGCCCATCGTTCGACGAAGAAGAACTATCACTACACGGTGGGTGACCCGCCATCGGCTCATCGTTGGGCGAAGCCAAACGAATACTGCGTAGATGGGGGGGGTGTCTAGAAAGCCGGCCTGTAGTTCGGCGCAGCCGAACGAATACTACACGAAGGGTTTCCCGCCAAGATGGCCCATCGTTCGACGAAGCAGAACTATCACTACACGGAGGGTGAACCGCCAATGTGGCCCATCGTTCGGCAAAGCCGAACGAATACTACACGAAGGGTGGCCCGCCAAGCCGACCCATCGTTCGGCGAAGCCAAACGAATACGCCGTAGATGGGGGGGGGGTCTAGAAAGCCGGCCTGTAGTTCGGCGCAGCCGAACGAATACTACACGAAGGGTGGCCACCAAGCCGACCCATCGTTCGGCAAAGCCAAACGAATACGGCGTAGATGGGAGGGGGTGTCCAGAAAGCCGGCCTGTAGTTCGGCGCAGCCGAACGAATACTACACGAAGGGTTGCCCGTCAAGATGGCCCATCGTTCGACGAAGCCAAACGAATACTACACGGAGGGCGGCTTCGTCGAACGAGTACTACACGGAGGGTGGCCCTCCAAGACGGCCGATCGTTTGGCGAAGCCGAACGAATACTACACGGATGGTGACCCGCCAATGTGGCCCATCGTTCGGCAAAGCCGAACGAATACTACACGAAGGGTGGCCCGCCGTTGACTCATCGTTCGGCAAAGCCAAACGAATACTACACGGAGGGTGGCCCGCCAAGGCCGACCCATCGTTCGGCGAAGCCAAACGAATACTGCGTAGATGGGGGGGGGGTCTAGAAAGCCGGCCTGTAGTTCGGCGCAGCCGAACGGATACTACACGAAGGGTTTCCCGCCAAGATGGCCCATCGTTCGACGAAGCAAAACTATCACTACACGGAGGGTGAACCGCCATCGTTGGCGACCATCGCCGCGAAGCCAAACGAATACTACACACGCCCGTCAAGACGGCCCATCGTTCGACGAAGCCGAACTATCACTACACGGAGGGTGGCCCGCCAATGTGGCCCATCGTTCGGCAAAGCCGACCGAATACTACACAAAGGGTGGCCGGCGAGCCGGACCCATCGTTCGGGGAAGCCGAACGAAAACTGCGTAGATGGAGGGGGGTCTAGAAAGCCGGCCTGTAGTTCGGCGCAGCCGAACGAATACTACACGAAGGGTTGCCCGCCAAGATGGACCATCGTTCGGCGAAGCCGAACGAACACTACATGGAGGGTGGCCCGCCAAGACGGTCCATCGTTTGGCGAAGCCGAACGAATACTACACGGAGAGTGGCTCGCCAAGACGGCCGATCGTTCGGCGAAGCAGAAGTGACCCGCCAATGTGGCCCATCGTTCGGCGAAGCCGAACGAATACTACACGAAGGATTGCCCGCCAAGCCGACCCATCGTTTGGCGAAGCCAAACGAATACTGCGTAGAGGGTGACCAGAAAGCCGGCTGTAGTTCGGCGCAGCCGAACGAATACTGCGTAGATGGGGGTCAAGATGGCCCATCGTTCGACAGCCGAACGAATACTACACGGATCGCTACACGGAGGGTGGCCCGAAGCCGAACGAATACTACACGGATGGTGGCCCATCGTTCGGCGAAGCCGAACGAATACTACGAAGGGTGGCCCGCCAAGCCGACTCATCGTTCGGCAAAAGAACGAATACTATACGTGGCCTCGTGTCAGCGCAGCCGAACGAATACTACAGAAGGGTGCCGACACATCGTTCGGCGAAGCCAAACGAATGCTGCGTAGATGGGGGGGGGGTCTAGAAAGCCGGCCTGTAGTTCGTCGCAGCCGAACGAATACTACACGAAGAGTGGCCCGCCAAGACGGCCCATTGTTCGACGAAGCAGAACTGTCACTACACGGAGGGTGAACCGCCATTGTGGCCCATCGTTTGGCGCAGCCGAACGAATACTACACGAGAGGTTGCCCTTCAAGATGGCCCATCGTTCGACGAAGCCAAACGAATACTACACGGAGGGCGGCTTCGCCGAACGATACTACACATAGGGTGGCCCGCCAAGACGGCCCATCGTTCGGCGAAGCCGAACGAATACTACACGGAGGGTGGCCCGCCAAGACGGCCCATCGTTCGGCGAAGCCGAACGAATACTACACGGAGGGTGACCCGCCAAAGATGGCCCATCGTTCGGCGAACCCAAAGGAATACTGCGTGGAGGGGGGGGGGTGTCTAGAAAGCCGGCCTGTAGTTCGGCGGAGCCGAGCGAATACTACATGAAGGGTTGCCCGCCAAGATGGCCCATCGTTCGACGAAGCCAAACGAATACTACACGGAGGGTGACACGCCAATGTGGCCCATCGTTCGGCAAAGCCGAACGAATACTACACGAAGGGTGGCCCGGCCAAGACGGCCCATCGTTCGGCGAAGCCAAACGAATACGGCGTAGATGGGTCTAGAAAGCCGGCCTGTAGTTCGGCGCAGCCGAACGAATACTACACGAAGGGTGGCACGCGAGGCCGACCCATCGTTCGGCGAAGATGAACGAATACGGCGTAGATGGGAGGGGTGTCTAGAAAGCCGGCCTGTAGTTCGGCGCAGCCGAACGAATACTACACGAAGGGTTGCCCGTCAAGATGGCCCATCGTTCGACGAAGCCGAACCAATACTACACGGAGGGCGGCTTCGCCGTACGAGTACTACACGGAGGGTGGCCCGCCAAGATGGACCATCGTTCGGCGAAGCCAAACGAATACTACACGGAGGGTGACCCGCCAATGTGGCCCATCGTTCGGCAAAGCCGAACGAATACTACACGAAGGGTGGCTCGCCAAGCGATTCCATCGTTCGGCGAAGCCAAACGAATACTGCGTAGATGGGGGTGTCAGAAAGCCGGCGCAGTTCGGCGCAGCCGAACGAATACTACACGAAGGGTTGCCCGCCAAGATGGCCCATCGTTCGACGAAGAAGAACTATCACTACAACGGAGCCAATGTGGCCCATCGTTCCGCAAAGCCGAACGAATACTACACGGGGGCGGCCGGCCATCGTTCGGCGAAGCCGAACGGAATACTACACGGAGGGTGGCCCGCCAAGCCGACCCATCGTTCGGCGAAGCCAAACGAATACTGCGTAGATGGGAGGTGTCTAGAAAGCCGGCCTGTAGTTCGGCGCAGCCGAACGAATACTACACGAAGGGTTTCCCGCCAAGATGGCCCATCGTTCGGCGAAGCAGAACTATCACGTACACGGAGGGTGTCCCGCCAAAGCCGGTCTATCGTTCGGCGAAGCCGAACGAATACTACACGGAGGGTTGCCCGCCAAGATGGCCCATCGTTCGGCCAAGCCGAACGAATACTACACGGAGGGTGACCGGCGAGGCCGGCCCGCCAAGACGGTCGATCGTTTTCGAAGCCAAACAAATACTGCGTAGATGGGGGGTCGGCAAAGCCGGGTAATCGTTCGGCGAAGCCGAACGAATACTACACGGAGGGTGGCCCGCCAAGACGGTCCATCGTTCGGCGAAGCCAAACGAATACTACACGGAGAGTGGCCCGTCAAGACGGCCCATCGTTCGACGAAGAAGAACTATCACTACACGGAGGGTGACCCGCCAATGTGGCCCATCGTTCGGCAAAGCCGAACGAATACTACACGAAGGGTGGCCCGCCAAGCCGACCCATTGTTCGGCGAAGCCAAACGAATACGGCGTAGATGGGGGGGGGGTCTAGAAAGCCGGCCTGTAGTTCGGCGCAGCCGAACGGATACTACACGAAGGGTTTCCCGCCAAGATGGCCCATCGTTCGACGAAGCAGAACTATCACTACACGGAGGGTGACCCGCCAATGTGGCCCATCGTTACGCAAAGCCGAACGAATACTACACGAAGGGTGGCCCGCCTAGCCGACCCATCATTCGGCGAAGCCGAACAATACTACACGGAGGGTGACCAGCGAGGCCGGCCCGCCGTTCGGCGAAGCCAAACGAATACTGCGTAGATGGGGGGGGGGTCGGCAAAGCCGGTTAATCGTTCGGCGAAGCCGAACGGATACTACACGGAGGGTGGCCCGCCAAGACGGTCCATCGTTCGGCGAAGCCGAACGAATACTACACGGAGAGTGGCCCGCCAAGACGGCCCATCGTTCGACGAAGCCGAACGAATACTACACGAAGGGTGGCCCGCCAATGAGGCCCATCGTTCCGCAAAGCCGAACGAATACTACACGAAGGGTGGCCCGCCTAGCCGACCCATCGTTCGGCGAAGCCGAACGAATACTACACGGAGGGTGACCAGCGAGGCCGGCCCGCCGTTCGGCGAAGCCAAACGAATACTGCGTAGATGGGGGGGGAGTCGGCAAAGCCGGTCCATCGTTCGGCGAATCCGAACGAATACTACACGGAGGGTGGCCCGCCAAGACGGTCCATCGTTCGGCCAAGCCGAACGAATACTACACGGAGAGTGGCCCGCCAAGACGGCACATCGTTCGACGAAGCCGAACGAATACTACACGAAAGGTGGCCCGCCGACTCCATCGTTCGGCAAAGCGAATACTGGTGGCCCGCCAAGCGATCCATCGTTCGGCGAAGCCGAACGAATACTGCGTAGATGGGGGGGCCAGAAAGCCGGCTCCACCGTTCGGCGCAGCCGCTCGAATCCTCCACGAGGGGTTGCTCGTCAAGATGGCCCATCGTTCGACGAAGCCAAACGAATAATACACGGAGGGTGGCTCGCCAAGCCGACTCATCGTTCGGCGAAGCCAAACGAATACTACACGGAGAGTGGCCCGCCAAGACGGCTCATCGTTCGACGAAGCAGAACTATCACTACACGGAGGGTGACCCGCCAATGTGCCCATCGTTCGGCAAAGCCGAACGAATACTACACGAAGGGTGGCCCGCCAAGCCGACCCATCGTTCGGCGAAGCCGAACGAATACTGCGTAGATGGGGGGGGGGTCTAGAAAGCCGGCCCATCGTTCGGCGCAGCCGATCGAATACTACACGAGGGGTTGCCCGCCAAGATGGCCCATAGTTCGGCCAAGCCGAACGAATACTACACGGAGGGTGGCTCGCCAAGCCGACTCATCGTTCGGCGAAGCCAAACGAATACTACACGGAGAGTGGCCCGCCAAGACGGCCCATCGTTCGACGAAGCAGAACTATCACTACACGGAGGGTGACCCGCCAATGTGCCCATCGTTCGGCAAAGCCGAACGAATACTACACGAAGGGTGGCCCGCCAAGCCGACCCATCGTTCGGCGAAGCCAAACGAATACGGCGTAGATGGGAGGGGGTGTCTAGAAAGCCGGCCTGTAGTTCGGCGCAGCCGAACGAATACTACACGAAGGGTTGCTCGTCAAGATGGCCCATCGTTCGACGAAGCCAAACGAATAATACACGGAGGGTGGCTCGCCAAGCCGACTCATCGTTCGGCGAAGCCAAACGAATACTACACGGAGAGTGGCCCGCCAAGACGGCTCATCGTTCGACGAAGCAGAACTATCACTACACGGAGGGTGACCCGCCAATGTGCCCATCGTTCGGCAAAGCCGAACGAATACTACACGAAGGGTGGCCCGCCAAGCCGACCCATCGTTCGGCGAAGCCGAACGAATACTGCGTAGATGGGGGGGGGTCTAGAAAGCCGGCCCATCGTTCGGCGCAGCCGATCGAATACTACACGAGGGGTTGCCCGCCAAGATGGCCCATCGTTCGGCCAAGCCGAACGAATACTACACGGAGGGTGGCTCGCCAAGCCGACTCATCGTTCGGCGAAGCCAAACGAATACTACACGGAGAGTGGCCCGCCAAGACGGCCCATCGTTCGACGAAGCAGAACTATCACTACACGGAGGGTGACCCGCCAATGTGCCCATCGTTCGGCAAAGCCGAACGAATACTACACGAAGGGTGGCCCGCCAAGCCGACCCATCGTTCGGCGAAGCCGAACAAATACTGCGTAGATGGGGGGGGGGTCTAGAAAGCCGGCCTGTAGTTCGGCGCAGCCGAACGAATGGTACACGAAGGGTTGCCCTTCAAGATGGCCCATCGTTCGATGAAGCCAAACGAATACTACACGGAGGGCGGCTTCGCCGAACGAGTACTACACATAGGGTGGCCCGCCAAGACGGCCCATCGTTTGGCGAAGCCGAACGAATACTACACGGAGGGTGGCCCGCCAAGACGGCCCATCGTTCGACGAAGAAGAACTATCACTACACGGTGGGTGACCCGCCAATGTGGCCCATCGTTCGGCGAAGCCAAACGAATACTGCGTAGATGGGGGGGGGGTGTCTAGAAAGCCGGCCTGTAGTTCGGCGCAGCCGAACGAATACTACACGAAGGGTTTCCCGCCAAGATGGCCCATCGTTCGACGAAGCAGAACTATCACTACACGGAGGGTGAACCGCCAATGTGGCCCATCGTTCGGCAAAGCCGAACGTATACTACACGAAGGGTGGCCCGCCAGGCCGACCCATCGTTCGGCGAAGCCAAACGAATACGGCGTAGATGGGGGGGTCTAGAAAGCCGGCCTGTAGTTTGGCGCAGCCAAACGAATACTACACGAAGGGTGGCCCGCCAAGCCGACCCATCGTTCGGCGAAGCCAAACGAATACGGCGTAGATGGGAGGGGGTGTCCAGAAAGCCGGCCTGTAGTTCGGCGCAGCCGAACGAATACTACACGAAGGGTTGCCCGTCAAGATGGCCCATCGTTCGACGAAGCCAAACGAATACTACACGGAGGGCGGCTTCGCCGAACGAGTACTACACGGAGGGTGGCCCGCCAAGACGGCCGATCGTTTGGCGAAGCCGAACGAATACTACACGGATGGTGACCCGCCAATGTGGCCCATCGTTCGGCAAAGCCGAACGAATACTACACGAAGGGTGGCCCGCCAAGCCGACTCATCGTTCGGCAAAGCCAAACGAATACTACACGGAGGGTGGCCCGCCAAGCCGACCCATCGTTCGGCGAAGCCAAACGAATACTGCGTAGATGGGGGGGTGTCTAGAAAGCCGGCCTGTAGTTAGGCGTAGCCGAACGAATACTACACGAAGGGTTTCCCGCCAAGATGGCCCATCGTTCGACGAAGCAGAACTATCACTACACGGAGGGTGAACCGCCAATGTGGCCCATCGTTCGGCGCAGCCGATCGAATACTACACGAGGGGTTGCCCGCCAAGATGGCCCATCGTTCGGCCAAGCCGAACGAATACTACACGGAGGGTGACCGGCGAGGCCGGCCCGCCGTTCGACGAAGCCAAACAAATACTGCGTAGATGGGGGGGGGTCGGCAAAGCCGGGTAATCGTTCGGCGAAGCCGAACGAATACTACACGGAGGGTGGCCCGCCAAGACGGTCCATCGTTCGGCGAAGTCGAACGAATACTACACGGAGAGTGGCCCGCCAAGACGGCCCATCGTTCGACGAAGAAGAACTATCACTACACGGAGGGTGACCCGCCAATGTGGCCCATCGTTCGGCGAAGCCGAACGAATACTACACGAAGGGTGGCCCGCCAAGCCGACCCATTGTTCGGCGAAGCCAAACGAATACGGCGTAGATGGGGGGGGTCTAGAAAGCCGGCCTGTAGTTCGGCGCAGCCGAACGGATACTACACGAAGGGTTTCCCGCCAAGATGGCCCATCGTTCGACGAAGCAGAACTATCACTACACGGAGGGTGACCCGCCAATGTGGCCCATCGTTCCGCAAAGCCGAACGAATACTACACGAAGGGTGGCCCGCCTAGCCGACCCATCGTTCGGCGAAGCCGAACAATACTACACGGAGGGTGACCAGCGAGGCCGACCCGCCGTTCGGCGAAGCCAAACGAATACTGCGTAGATGGGGGGGGGGTCGGCAAAGCCGGTTAATCGTTCGGCGAAGCCGAACGAATACTACACGGAGGGTGGCCCGCCAAGACGGTCCATCGTTCGGCGAAGCCGAACGAATACTACACGGAGAGTGGCCCGCCAAGACGGCCCATCGTTCGACGAAGCCGAACGAATACTACACGAAGGGTGGCCCGCCAATGAGGCCCATCGTTCCGCAAAGCCGAACGAATACTACACGAAGGGTGGCCCGCCTAGCCGGCCCGCCGTTCGGCGAAGCCGAACGAATACTGCGTAGATGGGGGGGGGGTGTCTAGAAAGCCGGCCTGTAGTTCGGCGCAGCCGAACGAATACTACACGAAGGGTGGCCCGCCAAGCCGACCCATCGTTCGGCGAAGCCAAACGAATACGGCGTAGATGGGAGGGGGTGTCTAGAAAGCCGGCCTGTAGTTCGGCGCAGCCGAACGAATACTACACGAAGGGTTGCTCGTCAAGATGGCCCATCGTTCGACGAAGCCAAACGAATACTACACGGAGGGCGGCTTCGCCGAACGAGTACTACACGGAGGGTGGCCCGCCAAGACGGTCGATCGTTTTTCGAAGCCGAACGAATACTACACGGATGGTGACCCGCCAATGTGGCCCATCGTTCGGCAAAGCCAAACGAATACTACACGGAGAGTGGCCCGCCAAGACGGCCCATCGTTCGACGAAGCAGAACTATCACTACACGGAGGGTGACCCGCCAATGTGCCCATCGTTCGGCAAAGCCGAACGAATACTACACGAAGGGTGGCCCGCCAAGCCGACCCATCGTTCGGCGAAGCCGAACGAATCTAGACGTGCGGGGATGACCAGGTTGCCCGCCATGAGCGCAAGCTGTGAAAGTTCGGCGCAGCCGAACGAATACTACACGGAGGGTGGCCTGCCAAGATGGTCCATCGTTCGGCGAAGCCAAACAAATACTACACGGAGGGCGGCTTCGCCGTACGAGTACTACACGGAGGGTGGCCCGCCAAGATGGACCATCGTTCGGCGAAGGCGAATGAATACTACACGGAGGGTGACCCGCCATTGGTCCATCGTTCGGCAAAGCCGAACGAACACTACACGAAGGGTGGCAAAGCCGACTCATCGTTCTGGCGAAGCCAAACGAATACTACACGGAGGGTGGCCCGCCAAGACGGCCCATCGTTCGACGAAGCAGAACTATCACTACACGGAGAGTGACCCGCCCATCGTTCGGCAAAGCCGAACGAATACTACACGAAGGGTGGCCCGCCAAGCCGACTCATCGTTCGGCGAAGCCAAACGAATTCTACACGGAGAGTGGCCCGTCAAGACGGCCCATCGTTCGACGAAGCAGAACTATCACTACACGCAGGGTGACCCGCCAATGTGCCCATCGTTCGGCAAAGCCGAACGAATACTACACGAAGGGTGGCCCGCCAAGCCGACCCATCGTTCGGCGAAGCCGAACGAATACTGCGTAGATGGGGGGGGGTCTAGAAAGCCGGCCTGTAGTTCGGCGCAGCCGAACGAATGGTACACGAAGGGTTGCCCGCCATGATGGCCCATCGTTCGACGAAGCAGAACTATCACTACACGGAGGGTGAACCGCCAATGTGGCCCATCGTTCGGCGCAGCCGAGCGAATACTACACGAAGGGTTGCCCTTCAAGATGGCCCATCGTTCGATGAAGCCAAACGAATACTACACGGAGGGTGACCAGCGGCTTTCGTTCGGCGAAGCACGAGTACTACACATAGGGTGGCCCGCCAAGACGGCCCATCGTTTGGCGAAGCCGAACGAATACTACACGGAGGGTGGCCAGCCAAGATGTCCCATCGATCGACGAAGCCAAACAAATGCTACACGGAGGGCGGCTTCGCCGAACGAATTCTACACGGAGGGTGGCCCGCCAAGACGGTCCATCGTTCGGCAAAGCCCAACGAATACTACACGGAGAGTGGCCCGCCAAGACGGCCCATCGTTCGACGGAAAAGAACTATCACTACACGGTGGGTGACCCGCCAATGTGGCCCATCGTTCGGCGAAGCCGAACGAATATTACACGAAGGGTGGCCCGCGAAGCCGACCCATCGTTCGGCGAAGCCGAACGAATACTGCGTAAATGGAGGGGGGTCTAGAAAGCCGGCCTGTAGTTCGGCGCAGCCGAGTGAATACTACAGGAAGGGTTGCCCGTCGAGATGGCCCATCGTTCGACCAAGCCAAACGAATACTACACGGAGGGCGGCTCCGCCGAACGAGTACTACACGGAGGGTGGCCCGCCAAAACGACCCAACGTTTGGCGAAGCCGAACGAAAACTACACGGAGGGTGGCCCGCCAAGACGGCCCATCGTTCGACGAAGCAGAACTATCACTACACGGAGAGTGACCCGCCCATCGTTCGGCAAAGCCGAACAAATACTACACGAAGGGTGGCCCACCAAGCCGACCCATCGTTCGGCGAAGCCAAACGAATACGGCGTAGATGGGGGGGGGTCTAGAAAGCCGGCCCATCGTTCGGCGAAGCCGAGCGAATACTACACGAAGGGTGGCCCGCCAAGCCGACCCATCGTTCGGCGAAGCCGAACGAATACTACACGGAGGGTGACCGGCGAGGCCGGCCCGCCGTTCGGCGATGCCAAGCGAATACTGCGTAGATGGGAGGGCGGTCTAGAAAGCCGGCCCATCGTTCGGCGAAGCCGAGCGAATACTACACGAAGGGTGGCCCGCCAAGCCGACCCATCGTTCGGCGAAGCCGAACGAATACTACACGGAGGGTGACCGGCGAGGCCGGCCCGACGCTCGGCGAAGCCAAGCGAATACTGCGTAGATGGGGGGGGGAGGGGTCGGCAAAGTTGTTCCGTCGTTCGGTAGAATCACATGGCTGCCACGGACTAGTCTAAAGTAAGTTTAAAACATCTAGAAAACAAAAAGAAAAAGTTATGTCAAAAAGAAAACTTGAAATAAAAAAAAACTACCTCACGCGGTGACGAAATCGTCGGGGTCCTGAGCGATGACGCGGCTTCTCTCTGAAAAAAAAACGTAAAAAACTAAAAGGAATGGGCTTAAATCAATCCTTATACTTAAAGCAGTTATGTCCCGATGTGTGTGTGTGTGTGTGTGTGTATGTGTGTGCATGTGTCCCGCATATCTTAGGAATGGCCGATCAAAACTTGTATGAAATGGTACCAACATTTAGGTGGGTGCGACATTTATCGATTACCAAAAATCAGCCCAGAGTCACCTCTTACGTGCCTCAGGGCAACCGAGATTTGTCCGTGGAGCGCACTTTTGGGCGTGGGTCATGATAACTTCTGCGGGTCGTCTAGCGATGCAAAAATGCAGGGCGTCATAAAAGGAGTGCAGGACCCCAGTGAGGGGTGTGCAAGAAGTCATAGAAAGTGTGCAGGACCCTAATCGGGTGTGCAGGACGTCATAGAAAGTGCGCAGGCCCTAAGTAGGAATGTGCAGGACCCCAGCGGAAGTGTGCAGGACGTCATAGAAAGTGTGGAGGACCCCAGTGGGGTGTGCAGGGCGTCATGGAAAGTGTGCGGGACCCCAGGGAAGTGTGCAGGACGTCGTAGAAAGTGTGCAGGACCCCAGTGGAGTATGCACGACGTCATAGAAAGTGTGCAGGACCCCGGTGGAAGTGTGCAGGACATCATAGAAAATGTGCAGGTCTCCAGCGGGAGTGTGCAGGACGTCATTGAAAGTGTACAGGACCCCAAAGGAAGTGTGCAGGACGTCATAGAAATTGTGCAGGACCCCAGCAGAGTGTGCAGGACATCGTAGAAAATGTGCAGGACCCCAGAGGAAGTGTGCGGGACGTCATAGAAAGTGTGCAGGACCCCAGCGGGAGTGTGCAGGACGTCATTGAAGTGTACAGGACCCCAAAAGAAGTGTGCAGGACGTCATTGAAAGTGTACAGGACCCCAAAAGGAAGTGTGCAGGACGTCATAGAAATTGTGCAGGACCCCAGAGGAAGTGTGCAGGACGTCATAGAAAGTGTGCAGGACCCCGGTGGAAGTGCGCAGTGACATCATAGAAAATGTGCAGGTCCCCAGCGGGGTGTGCAGGACGTCATAGAAATTGTGCAGGACTGCAGCTGGAGTGTGCAGGACATAACAGAAAATGTGCAGGTCCTGGTAGGAGTGCGCAGGACGTCATTGAATGTGTGCAGGACCCCAACGCGAGGTGTGCAGCACGTCACAGATAGTGTGCAGGACCCAAATGGTAGGGTGCAGGACGTCATAGAGGGTGCGCAGGTCCCCAGTGGGAGTGTGCAGGGCGTCATAGAAAATGCACAGGTCACGAGTGGGAGTGTGCAGATCATCAAAAGTTAGCAGGACCGCAGTGGGAGGGTGCAGGACGTTACCAAGAGTGAAGAATTTGAAAAAAGTTTTTTTAAATTTTTTAATGCTAAATCTTAACCTTTTGTGGAGAAGAAAACAGATTAGAAAACATGAATTTTGAGAAGCGTGCGACGCGTTTCGAGATTGACGCAGAACTCCTGAGACATTTTCTTGCCAGTTTTAGGAAACAAGCAGCAGGTCCACTTCCGCACCTTCTCTGTTCGCCACTCATTGCAACCGCTCAGTCATTTCGATTCCCTAACTTCCAAAAACCAGTTTTTCATATGTTGCAAGTCTGAGCTTATCAAAATCTGCACCACAAAAACATAAACAAATACCTACTAATTTCATTCATTGAGAACAAGGGCATGACGTTGGTGAACTAGGGAAACATCATATAAAATGAGAATGCGTTTGTCCTTATCATGATAGAGACGGTAAGGCGAGATTAATAGCTTGTGAACTCTACCAATTGGAAGAAAGGGCAGTGGGTAGCGACGTACTCTGCCAATTCGAGACTTGATGCTTCGGCGAAAGCGGCCTTTATCACGCTTTGTTATCATAAGGCATCAAATTCACCTTTAGCGCCGTCATGAAAGCTTATCCGCGCAAAGGGTGAATTTGCTGAGCGGTTGGATATCAGTCAGCGCAAAGCGTGAAAATACCGCCTGCGCTAACATGTTAATGCATATCAGTTGTTGAGCGGCTGTATACCACTCAGCGCAAAGGGTGAAATGACCGCCGTTGTTCGGCATTCTGCTGCCGGCCCTGAAAGGTGACTTCGGGTCACTCTCCGGAGGCCAGCATAATTTTGGTTGCTGGGAGGATACAGTGGGTATCCTCACGACGGGGACGAGTTACGCCGGGGTCCGCAGAGGGTGGCTCCTCACCGCAGACCTCGGTGAAGATTACGCTCATGTTGCGGACAAGGGGGCTTCCTTGCTGTGGACCTTCAAATTCGTGAAATTTTCAGGAGTAAATTCACCCATTTTCAAGGTTAATTAACCTCATTTTCAGGGTAAATTAGACCCTCTCTCGCTGCCAGTTCGCACCATTTTCACGGGAAATTCACCTCATTCTCACCTCTCCTGGCGGCAAATTCACCCATACAGTGAATTTAGCGCGGCAAATTAAGACTTCATGCCGACTTGTACATGAGCATCAAGTCTCTTTTGCTGCGGCATCAAGTCTCGAATTGGCAGAGTAAGGAAGAAGTGCAGAAGGGGTTGTGAATTTTATGCCGGTAGCAACCGACGATTTACTGCTGGCTTCTTATGTTTTGCTTTTTGATCCCACATTGTGATACCCCCACGGCCTGCTGTAAATGTACGGCACCCTGCTCTGCTCAGGAGAGTCCATACCTACGTACAGCAACTTTCGGTTAGACGGAAGTCAGTCACCACCGTTCTAACTAACTAATCCGTCTCAGGTAGTTGGCTCACGCAAAAGTTTCTGTGAGCGAAAACTTCGCTAGGTCTCGCTAGTTTGAAGTAAGTTTCAAACATCTACAGAACAAAATAAAAACTTTCTTTAACAATAAAACTTGATAATTTAATAATCATTGAATAACGACATCTTGTTCTACAAACGATACATAGATGA
Organism: Aplectana chamaeleonis; assembly: GCA_029168955.1. Classification (NCBI taxonomy): domain Eukaryota; kingdom Metazoa; phylum Nematoda; class Chromadorea; order Rhabditida; family Cosmocercidae; genus Aplectana; species Aplectana chamaeleonis. The sequence continues at coordinate 35,408 of JAPDOI010001957.1, forward strand.
TGTATTCGCCATAGCTTCTACAGCTCATGAACTCGAAGTCGCACTAGCGCGCCTAAACGAATGTGACACCAACATTCGTTTCACGATGGACATCCCTGACGAGAATGGCATGCTTCCGTTCCTCAACGCAAAAGTTAGGATCACTGGCGGTGTCAAGCATCTAGTTTGGTATAAGAAGACAGCATCAAGAAGCATTATCCTCCACTCGCGGAGCGCACACCCGCTCTACATTAAAGCTAATGTGGTCAAGAATCTTCTGATGACAAAGAATAGGATGTGTTCTCAAGAAACGCCAGAGGTAGATGCTGAAATAGCTAGAATCCTAACTGAGAATGGATACACGACGTCAGTTCCCACGTCGTGGCGTCCCTCGTTCAGCATCGAAGGAACACCATTGGTCTTACCATTTGTGAACGAAGCTACCGCTAAGAACGTTGACCGAGTTGTGAAAGCGGCAAATTTACCTGTGAAGCTTATATTCCGGCCTCCCCTTAATCTGAAAAACCTTTTGACATGCTCGAGGATATACGAAGATAGGTGTGGCAGAAGAAATTGCAGATACTGTACTGATAAGAAAATCTGTCAACTTCGCGGTACAGTTTACATGATCACATGTGAAGGTTGTGGACAGAGGTATATTGGAGAGACGATGCGCCCGCTCCACAAACGTCTAGACGAACATCAACGAGCCTTTCGAAATCCTGCTTCTTATCCAAGAAATAGTTTTTCGAAGCATCGCACTCAACAACATGCCTATGAAGAACCCCCTAGTGTGAGAGTAACCGTGCTGCATCGATCTCTGGAGGCCCCGCTGGAAAGGAAGTTATATGAAGCACTAACGATCAAACGGCTGACCCCTGAGATCAACAACCGGGATGAGATGGCGGAGAGTCTGAAACTTATCGCGTAGTGCAGATCCCTCCTATCACCACTTATCACGACCAACGCTTATGCAGTAACAGTTAGTTGCGTAGGGAAGGGCGAGCGGTGAGGGTGCAGTTTACTCCATTCTCCATTTGTTCTGTATCACTGTCCATTTACAGACAAAAACCGTAAAGGCGCTGTAGTACACCTTTCTGGGAAAGTAGCAACCACTGGTGTGTCTTTTACAATTGTTTAGAATATGACTGAATTGTAAGAGGTAATAGGATATACTTCTAGGTTTGAGAAAGTCGTTAATACGATGAAAGCTCACCAATAAATTGGTAAGAAGAAGTCTCATACTATACAGAAGAAGAAATAAAACTTGAAATAAAAAAAGCTAACTCACGTGTGGTCGAATTCGTTGAGGTCCTGAGCACTGAAGCGGCTTCTCCCTGAAAAGAAGGTTTAAAATAAGTCATGTGTGCTGAAATCATGCTCGAATAATATTTAACGAATTAGAAAACAAAAAAAAGAAATTGTGGACAAAGGAAGCGAAGGAATAAAAAAACTAATCCACACGGTGTCAAACTTTCCAAGGTCCGCCTCCAACCGCCGGGCGAATCATCCCTGAAATAAAAGACATTCAGAAACAGTACTTTGATAGACGCTGCTACATAAAAAAGCATAAAAATACGAAAAATATAATTAAGGAATTGAAAAAAAAATGGTTAAAGTACTCACCTCATTGATTATCCGGCCGGATTGTTTCCGACGACGCGCCCGTCAACAAATTGTCCAACTCTTCCTTTCGCCCGCGCCACCGTCGGGGGCTCAAGCGCAACTCACCAAAAAGGAATCCGGCGCGAATTCAAACACTTAATTCTTGTTTATAAAAACTCGATTTTCTTTACAAATTGAGCTTTTTGAAGGAGGTTTTTGCAACTGTTGGCTACTTCTGGGGCATACCAACTCAAAAACGTCAGAAACCGAGATGCGATTTTAAGCGCGTACGATGCCTTTAAAGAATTCAAATTATTGATAGAGATGCAGGTTGTGATCGCAATAATTCATAGTTGCTGTCGAAATTTGTTTTGATGAAGCAATAAACACTACTCTGCTATCTTGTAGCAAGTAAGGATTGATGTGGTTTCATGTTTCTTTGGTACAACGCTCATTGATTACGCGGGTGGCTACCGATTCGAGGCAGAGATACAAAGACAGCGCCCAGGAAAGCTATCATTCAAGTTCAAAACAAGATTAGCGAACTGATGTATAGCCTAGGTCACTCATTTTGAGCCGGTCGAAGCAAGGCTTATCGGGCTTATCATGTCAAAATCTCCTTATCACTGTTTGATCCTGGGAAAAGTAGCGATTTGGTAATGGTCAAAAAAAAGTTTCAAAATGTCTTGAAATATTTTTAAAAAATGATTTGGCGTAAAATAGCATGGAGTAATAAAAAAGCTAGGAAATGAAGTGAAATAACCAAAAAATACGATTTGGTGGTCGATCATTTCACAACCTTCTCCGTTAAACTTATCAAAACGAAATCAAGCACGATATGGAATGGAGTTCGCCTAGCTTGACCTTGCTGATTCCCTTATTGTGGTGTGCGCGAAGCGCGCACCTGATTTGGAAAAGGATTGCTTCTGCGCACAGCCCTCATTCCAGAATCTTGGTTCGGGAGAAATCTTGAAACAAGGAAATTTCACAAAAGATAGAGCAGTAAGGGTTCTCAACATTACCCAAATTTCAGAAAATTTCCCGCAGTGGGTCTCGAGATATCAAAAAAATTGCGAATTTTAAAATGTGTGTGTGTGTGTATGTGTGTGTGTGTGTGTGTGTGTGTGTGTATGTGTGTGTGTGTGTGTGTGTGTGTGTGTGTGTGTGTGTGTGTGTGTGTGTGTGTGTGTGTGTGTGTGTGTGTGTGTGTGTGTGTGTGTGTGTGCGTGAGTCCGGTGAAACTTTTGAATGATAAGAAACATGGTTGGCCGATTGAGAGAAATGGAGTGGTATTGTGATAAGAGTGAATTGATTGCAAGCGTTAGAGTAGGTCTCTTTAGGCCCCGCTCATAGGTGGATGAGCCGACGCCTCCAGCCCGGTCGATACACACAGAATGAATTGGAAATGGGATGCAAAAATCACTCGGTGTATCCTCCGCACTTTCCGCACCCCCGGTCGATACGTATGAACAACATGGTGAGGTGAAGCTGAGAAAATCACTCGGTGTATCCCCTCTGCCTTCGCACCCCTTCAACACCCCCCGCACCCCCGGTCGATACGTATGTTTAAAAATGATGGAGTGGAGGTTGAGAAAATCACTCAATGTATCCGACGCGGTCGATATCCATGCAATACGTGGATGAGAAAATCACCGGGTGGGCGGGTCGAAGATAAAACATTGCGTATCACTAGAAAGCTAACCTTACTGCTACCTCCGTGACTTCACCATACTCGCCTTCACTATTTCTCTGAACAGGTGCAATCCTGTTGGCCACGTAATCATCGTCATATCTAGTTGGATGCATCGAGTGATTTTCTCAACCTCACTCCATCATTTTAAACATACGTATCGACCGGGGTGGTGTTGGGGGGTGTTGGGGGGTGCGGGGGGGTGTTGGGGGGTGCGGGGGGGATGCAGATGCAAATAGCACCAACTATGACCGGGGCCTTACGTCCATCAGGAACCGTATGCACACCGTTTATTGTGCGGGGTCCGAGTGGAAGTGTGCCATGCGCAAGGGAACGTGCGCGGTACCCAACTGGAAGTGTGCCAAACGCCACAAAACAAATGTGGGATCCGATTGGAAGTGCGCCAAGCGCCAGGAAACGTGCGCGGGACCCGAATGAAAATGCGCAAAGAGCAGGGGAGATAGTCCCAACCAAGAGTGCGCCAAGCGCAGGGAACGTGTGCGGGACTTGACTGAAAAGGCACCAGGCGCCCGTAAAAGTGTACAGGACCCAACTGTGAGTGCGCCAAGCGCCGGGGAACGTGTGCGGAACCCCAACGGAAATGTGGCAAGCGCCACGAAACGTGTGTGGGACCTGACTGGAAGTGCGCCAAGCGCCGGGGAACGTGTTTGCGACCCAACTAAAAGTGCGCCAAGGGCCGGGGAAAGTGGGCGGGATCTATCTGGGAGCACGCCAAGCGCCGGAGAACGTGTCAGGTCCGGATGGAAGTGCGCCAAGCGCCGGGAAACATATGCGGTGCCCAACTGGAAGTGTGCCAAACCCTACAGAACGTGTGTGGGACCTGACTGGAAGTGCGCCAAGCGCCGGGGAACGTATTTGCGACCCAACTCAAAGTGTGCCAAGCGACGGGGAACGTGTGCGAGACCCCAATTAAAAAGCGCCGAGCGCCGGGGAAAGTGGGCGGGATCTAACTGGGAGCACGCCAAGCGCCGGAGAACGTGTGCGGGACCCAACTTCGGGTGCGCCAAGCGCCGAGGAAAGCGTGAGGGACCCAACTGGGAGTGCGCCAAGCGCCGGGGAAAGTGTGTGGGACTCGACTGAAAAAGCGCCAGCACCGGGGAAAGAGGGCGGGACCCAACTGGGAGAATGCCAAGCTTTACGGATCGTGTGTTTGACCCAAGTGGGAGGACCGGCAAAGGAGTGAAAATCGAAAACGCGGTTGCAATTCATCCGTTCATCTAGAGACGATTATAAATTGCCACCGGCACAAATTTCTCACGGTAAACAAAATTGATGATAACCAGTTGATAAAGGGTAGGGTATGAAAGAAATCGAGAGCAGTGTGTTTTCATTCACACACCATCTTTCTCCGAAGGTGAGCGGCTGAAGCTGAACACATTAGGGATTAGGGAAACAGCCTCACCGATGATAGAGATAACACGATATTGGGGCCTACTCATGGAAAACTCTGGTAAGAAAAACTACTTCACTTCCGTGAGAATTTTGTACCGGTGGCAAATTGTGGTGCGCGCAAAGCGGCCACTATGATTTGGCTTTGATCTCTTCCCGCGCGGATGCCCTACAATGACATCACCTATTCATACCGTCACCAGAGGTATGAGCTGTACACCATTCGATGTGCTGAAAAAAATTACATATGTGTGCAACTTTTCATCCTAACTGGTCCCCGCTTTCTAAAGTTATGACCTCTCAAAGTACGCAAAAACGTTCTCCACCACCGCCTCCGCCACCGCCTCCACCTCCATCCGTCGAATTCCATTTTTTTGGAAGGCGTGGACCAAATCGCTCGAAAATTACTGACTAGAGGTAATCGGCCACGGGAATGCCGAAAATAATTGGCAGAACTCACCATAATCACGTCCGGGCCCCTAACGGGCGGTTCAAACTCGGAAACCGGCCTCACAAGATTAGTTTACGAAAATGATGGGTTTTTTCGTTATCAGTCGTTGTTTTCTTAGACTCCATATAAACACCTTGCTGTCTAGGGTGGTGTACTTTGAACGTCCGGCTCGGAAGAGGACGCTGTCCGGGAGGGATGTTCTTGAGCGCGGCGCGTAGTCGCTCCATGCGCACCATCGATAAGAAGGCGTCACAGGGTGTGCTGAAGTGTCGGTTGACTATGTGAGACCTCAGTAGGGGTGTGCAGGACGCCGTAGAATGTGTGCAGGACTTCAGTAGGAGTGTGCAGGACATCAAGGAACTTGTTCAGGACCCCAGTAAGGGTGTGCAGGTCGTAGTAGAATGTGTGCAGGACCTTAGTAGGAGTGTGCAGGACATTATGAAACCTGTGCAGGACCCCATTAGGGGTGTGCAGGACGTCGAAGAATGTGTGCAGGACCTTAGTAGGAGTGTGCAGGACATCATGGAACGTGTGCAGGACCTTAGTAGGAGTGTGCAGGACATCATGGGACCTGTGCAGGACCCCAGTAGGGGTGTGTAGGACGTCGTAGAATGTGTGCAGGACCTCAGTAGGAGTGTGCAGGACATCATGGAACGTGTGCAGGACCCTAGAAGGAGTGTGCAGGACATCATGGGACCTGTGCAGGACCCCAGTAGGGGTGTGCAGGACGTCGTAGAATGTGTGCAGGACTTCAGTAGGAGTGTGCAAGACATCAAGGAACTTGTGCAGGACCCCAGTAAGGGTGTGCAGGTCGTAGTAGAATGTGTGCAGGACCTCAGTAGGAGTGTGCAGAACATTATGAAACCTGTGCAGGACCCCATTAGGGGTGTGCAGGACGTCGTAGAATGTGTGCAGGACTTCAGTAGGAGTGTGCAGGACATCGAGGAACTTGTGCAGGACCCCAGTAAGGGTGTGCAGGACGTAATAGAATGTGTGCAGGACCTCAGTAGGAGTGTGCAGGACATTATGAAACCTGTGCAGGACCCCATTAGGGGTGTGCAGGACGTCGTAGAATGTGTGCAGGACTTCAGTAGGAGTGTGCAGGACATCGAGGAACTACTGCAGGACACCAGTAAGGGGGTGCAGAACGTAGTAGAATGTGTGCAGGACTTCAGTAGGAGTGTGCAGGACATCAAGGAACTTGTGCAGGACCCCAGTAAGGGTGTGCAGGTCGTAGTAGAATATGTGCAGGACCTCAGTAGGAGTGTGCAGGACATTATGAAACCTGTGCAGGACCCCAGTAGGGGTGTGTAGGACGTCGTAGAATGTGTGCAGGACCTCAGTAGGAGTGTGCAGGACATTATGAGACCTGTGTAGGACCCCCTTAGGGGTGTGCAGGACGTCGTAGAAGGTGTGCAGACCCTCAGTAGGAGTGTGCAGGACATTATGAGACCTGTGCAGGACCCCGTTAGGGGTGCTCAGGACGTCGTAGAATGTGTGCAGGACCTCAGTAGTAGTGTGCAGGACATCGTGGAACTACTGCAGGACACCAGTAAGGGGGTGCAGAACGTAGTAGAATGTGGGCAGGACATCATGGAACCTGTGCAGGACCCCAGTAGGGGTGTGCAGGACGTCGAAGAATGTGTGCAGGACCTTAGTAGGAGTGAGCAGGACATCATGGGACCTGGGCAGGACCCCAGAAGGGGTGTGCAGGACATCATGGAACGTGCGCAGAACCCCAGTAGGGATGAGCAGGACGTCATGGAATGTGTACAGGACCTGAGTAAAAGTGTGCAGGACATCAAGGAACTTGTGCAGGACCCCAGTAAGGGTGTGCAGGACGTAGTAGAATGTGTGCAGGACCTCAGTAGGAGTGTGCAGGACATCATGGAATGTGTGCAGGACCTTAGTAGGAGTGTGCAGGACATCATGGGACTTGTGCAGGACCCCAGTAGGGGTGTGTAGGACGTCGTAGAATGTGTGCAGAACCTCAGTAGTAGTGTGCAGGACATCAAGGAACTACTGCAGGACCCCAGTAAGGAGGTGCAGAACGTGGTAGAATGTGTGCAGGACCTCAGTAGGAGTGTGTAGGACATCATGGAACCTGTGCAGGACCTCAGTAGGAGTGTGCAGGACATCATGGAACGTGTGCAGGACCTCAGTAGGAGTGTGCAGGACATTATGAGACCTGTGTAGGACCCCCTTAGGGGTGCGCAGGACGTCGTAGAAGGTGTGCAGCAGGGGTGTGCGTTAATGAAAATTAATTTTTTCGTTAAGCGTTAATCGTTAATTTTGGGGAAAAAATCGCGTTAACCCGTTAATGCGTTAACACGTTAATTTTGCATTCCGTTAAACCATTAAAAAGAAAAACATCACCACGTCACAAGTCAATAAATTATCAGATATCCCATATCAATCGGTGCCATAAAGAGTTCGGCGCGGGATGGAGCCCCACAGGGGGTTTTGAGCTCCACAGGGGGTTTTGAGCTCCGGAGATGCCTGACCTTTGGAGGAAGACCCAATGGACAATTGTGTATGTGAGTGAAAAACGCCCGGAGCAGTTTTTCACATGGGATTCAACTATGCATTGCGATTTGACTGAAATGCTGTTTGAACTTAGTTGTGAGTGACGGTGTTCAATTAGGAAGCTTAGGGTGAAGTTATCGTGAAGGTGTTCCCAAAAGGATAGACAAGACATATGAATCCTCGATGTGAAGTGCCTAAAGCAGTTTGCCTACTTAATGCTGAATGATTTCTGCGAAAGATTTTTATGAGTCAGTAGAGTTGATATTTGAGTTGAGAGTGGTCGATTTACGCTGTGCAAAAAATTTCCTCGTTTAAGATTGAGGCCGAGCACGGCTAAAATATGAGGGCTAACACGTCTCTCAGGTGTGGTCCCGTCGGACGTCGGCAATTTTGAAAAGTAAGAGTCACGGGAGTAGTAGATTTGAGCCCAGCGTGGCTGATTTATTCTATGCTATGTTTCGGCGTCTAAAGTGAACGCCGAAGACCGCTACACTGATAGAGGAAGAAGACAAAAAACATCCAAGTTCACGAATCTAAACTAGGGTTTTAAAACTGCAGTAATTTAAGTTTTAAATAAGGTACCTGGAAAAAATCCTAGCTTTAGGAAACTACATTCTGTACCCCACCGTTTGAAGCCTACGAAACTCTGGAGTTTGCCCTTTGCGAAAACTTTCGTAATGTGGGTTCTGCGTCAATATTCGCGTTTTCTCAGTATTTACTTTGTCAGATGTGGACCCACAGTCCATTTTAGAGAAGAACCCACAACAGGTTAATGTTTTTAAAAGGCTCTCTTCAGATTTCAGAAGGTTGCAGACGGTAGAGTATAGTATAAAGTCTTGTTTCTCAAAGCCAGGATTTTTCCAAATAACTCATTTACTACTTAACTTTCTCACAATCAGACGGTGAAATTTCGTACGCAGGGTAAATCAGCGACGCTTGACTCAAATATCCTACTCTCGTGACTCATAGTTTTCAAAATTGTCGACTTCTGGCGGGACCACACCTGAGAAAGTGTGAGCCCGTATACTGTAGCAGTGTTCAACCTCCATCCTAGACGGTGAAAGTGTATACAAAGGGTGAATAGACCCTGCTTGAGTCAAATATCCTGCTATCGTGATCCGTACTTTGCATAACTATGAACTTCGAGAGGGAACGAACTCCCTTCCCCTCAAACATGCGCATTTTATTACACAGCACAGACTGCAACAAGCTGTAACGTAGTGCACCAAAAGTTGCACATCTAATTACCAATGAGGAGCTGTTGGTCAATGATTGATGCGCTTGAAACTCATGGCAGCACAACCGCTCTCGCTCAATCGGTGGCGAGCGTCTTGCATAGGAATTCATGAATATTGATCTGCCGGCCTCTTCTCATTGATAAGTACATGTATGAAATTTGCTGGACTGCACTATACATACACTTTTGCACTTACAGGCTATAAAACGGCAAAATTCACATGGTTCCTACGCGTGCTGGTGCGGAGCGGAGGTTAGAGACAGTGAGAGAGCGGCGGGCAGACGGAGGCCCAGGCGTCGCGCGCGCCGCTCGCGCCTCGAATGATGTGAATTACGACGTTTTATAGAGGGTAAAAGGCACAGTACACCCTCAGATACGAATTTCGAGATTTTTTTTGTAATTGTGTAGAAGACCCCTCCTGTATAACAGGTGCCAAATGCGAGATCTCAATTCCTCCAAATAAGCGAGAAATTAGCGACCACCACGGGCCCGACCCCCTCCGGCGACCACCACAGGCCCGGCCCCCTTCCTGATTTTCGATCTCAATAGCAGCTAGATAGATGGATGATTTTACACCGAGTCGTCGTTCTTCACTCCCTTTCCGGTCTACCTCCTCATCCTATTTGCTCTCGAGCCGCGACTGCGAGTCAAGAGAAATACAGGCACGAGACAACTTGTCCACCAAATTTTTGCCTTCAAAATACAGGCATTTTCAAAGAGCCATATCTATGTGCGTAGGGGGTCTTGTACCATTTCAGAAATATCGTTGTGATCAGAGTGTGACCCTCTCCAAGATAAGGATGGAACCTAAAAAAAAATTATTGGGTGTCCTGTGCCTTTAAGCTCCTCTCTACATAAATGCGATGGGTGCTGTTCGTCCTTGCAAACATCCGCACTTTTTTCGCATAGCACTATGTATTATAGCTTCACCAATTTAATACGACAAGAGTAATTTAAAGGCAGTGTCCACGATAAAAACCATGTCTGTTTTTTTTGGTGGAGATCGGCAGACGCAGGACCTAGTGCAACCCTAACGTTGAAAAAACTAAGAAAAATGAGCTCGGAACGGTCCCCTACGGGCCCAAAGTTGGACACCCGTCAGCTCGTCACCCCCAGATGCACTTTCCACGCCCACCGACGTGAACAAATGAAAGCTCGAGATCGTGAGATGAGCGATGATTTCCAGTCATTAGCCCCGTTCTTCCCTTCATTCTCAAGTTCTCTCTTTACTCAGATCAGCTCGCATACATCGGCTGCAAAAGACGGAAGTTACAAGCCTCGGACCACTCGTCCACCATGTTTCCTTAGCTCAATTTTTGAGGGACAATAACTCCGTTTCTAGAAAGTCTTGTACGATTCCAAAAACATCATTCGAATCAGCTTGGGACCGTAGGCGGAAAAGCAGAAAAACGATGCTTATCGTGAGCACTGCCTTTAACTGCAATCAAACACTAGAGGCAAACCTGCTGGATAAACATTGTTTGAACCCATCAGCTCTAGGTGGGGAGATAAAAGGGGTAGAACATGGTCAAAGCTTGACCTTCTCACGCTCCTGGGGAAAGGTTCTGAGCGAAATTGACATTGGAGTGGGGGTTCCGACCCGCACCTCAAGCAGTAACGTGGTGCCATAAATCTACGACAATTAACGAATTATAAATTAACGTGATTTCAAGAATTTTTCGTTAAGAGTTAATCGTTAATTCTCGAGAAAAAACCGCGTTAGCCCATTAATGCGTTAACACGTTAACGTTATAACGCACAGCCCTGGTGTGCAGGACCACAGTAGGAGTGTGCAGGACATTATGAGACCTGTGCAGGACCCCATTAGGGGTGCTCAGGACGTCGTAGAGTGTGTGCAGGACCTCAGTAGTAGTGTGCAGGACATCAAGGAACTACTGCAAGACCCCAGTAAGGGGATGCAGAACGTAGTAGAATGTGTGCAGGACCTCAGTAGGAGTGTGCACGACATCATGGAACCTGTGCAGGACCCCAGTAGGGGTGTGCAGGACGTCGAAGAATGTGTGCAGGACCTTAGTAGGAGTGCGCAGGACATCATGGGACCTGGGCAGGACCCCAGAAGGGGTGTGCAGGACATCATGAAACGTGCGCAGAACCCCACTAGGGATGAGAAGGACGTCATGGAATGTGTACAGGACCTCAGTAAAAGTGTGCAGGACATCATGAAGCTTGTGCAGGACCCCTGTAAGGATGAGCAGCACGTCATGGAATGTGTGTAGGACCTTAGTAGGAGTGTGCAGGACATCAAGGGACGTGCGCATGACCTCAGTTTAATGTCCAGGACACCATATGCAAGCCATGCCTCCGAATCAACAAGAACGAAAGTTAAGTGCGCCAGAACAGAGCTACCGTAATCTCACTCGAGTTGGATCTGAAATTTTCTGAGTTTACACTCCACTTTCGCTACTTCTTCACCACCGGTGGTGCTGTTTTCCTGCTTTGTAGTCCAGGCAGATCCTCAACTGCTGACCTCTGGAGAAGGACGGTGTGTGAATGAAGACACGCCGCTCTTCACTTCTTTTATACTTTTTACACGATTTTTGGATGTTTTTTGCCGTAACTGCAGTTCAACGTCGCAGTGCACGTCTTTTATACTTTACCCGTGATCGATTGGGTATCACCAAATTTGTTTACGAGAGCCGAATAACATCATTCTTAAGATTACGGTAGTCCTCTTCTGGCGCACTTGAAGGCAAGGGTCAAATTTTGACACTACCGAAATTTGGGGTTAAATAGATTGGGTTGGCCTAGCTGAAAATCGTCTGAACGTTTCACAAACTCTGAGTCCTTAGTTCTGGAGAGAACAGCCTCAATGTCAGGGATTACGGTATTCGCAGCATGATAATCATGGCTGGAATGACCGATAATTACACAGCACTTTTGAAGAATGCGTGGACAACCGCTAAAATATGGATGATGGCCACACTTTCCTGACTTTTCTGGATCATCGGCTAACGGAAGTTGCTGGAATAACTTGAAGAAGACTTGTTTTTACGCAGTTTTCGCATGTTCCTTGGGACTACCTGTAGCAAGAGCACCGATTTAGCGGGAAATCTTAAAATCGAAATTCTGCCTGGACCCTGCCTTTAAAGGCAGTGTTCACGATAAAAATCGTTTTCTGTTCTCCCGCCTATCTTGGAAACGGCCCCATGCTGATGGATTCCAATGATATCTCTGAAATCGTACAAGACCTTCTGGGAAAGGAGTTATGGTCCCACAAAAATTTAGCTAAGGAAACATGGTGGACGAGTTGTCCGAGGCTTGTAACTTCCGTCTTTTGCAGCCGATGTATGCGAGCTGACCTGAGTAAAGAGACAAGTTGAGAATGAAGGTAAGAACGGGGCTAATGATTGGAAATCATCGCTCATCTCACGATCTCGAGCATTCATTTTTTCACGTCGGTGGGCGTGTGTTTCGCTTTTGGGGTTTGCCTCGTGCTCGAAGTGGCAACTACGGGCTTTTTTGGAGCTTTTCCTGGCTCGTTTTCGTGCGTTCTTTCGACGTCAACGTTACAGTGTGCCCCTCCACTACCCATTCCTAGTGGAAACTGAAACACATTTTCTATCGTGAATACTGCCTTTAACTATCGTTCTTGTTCCTAATCAGACATATGGGCCGGCGCAGACGAGCCACATCAGCATGAACCGGTGACGTTCGGCTAGAGCGGCTGACCTTGGGTCTATCCTAGACGTGGTGGGGCCACCCAAGATTTACTCATAGAAATGATGAAAAACTCTGATAAAAGATGCCTGTTACTGCGCTATCAATCATTGTTTTTATAAGGGCTCTATGGAAATACTTCGACTGGTAGCCTTACCAATTGGCGATTCATTCCATTTCTGTCTTGAATGGTGGGTGCCCCCCCCCCCGTCTAGGATAGTGCCTAGACCCTGTACAATTGGGTCATTTTAAAACCCATTTCTTCATTTTTTCGACTTTTAAATTTAAAAAGTATATGCCTTGCATCTTATTTGTAGGAAGCCGCATTGCAACTATTACATATCTTGCAGTCTTAGCAGCGGAGCGGTTGTTTCTTCATTTCTACCACCATGTTTTCAAAAAAAAAACAACTTGACTTTCAGAACTTGACGATATTGTAGAAGGGAAACCCTTGTAAAAAGTTGTGGAATTTCTGAAAGTTTGGCTCCGCAGAAAAGGTCAAGGATTTGGCATTGCTCTAAAATGTCGTGAAATTGTTCCATTAGATTTGGCTATCAAACTGATTTCCTAAATGTAGTGAAGTTGTTGAATCGATTTGGCTGTTGTTGGTATATGCTGATAACATAATCATTCAATGTAGTGAAATTGTTGCAAACGAATTTGGCTGGAGCTCTATGAATTATCACAGTCAAATCACGCGTCAGAAGGGGTTTTTCTTGAAGCGCACATTGAATCGAATGAGAACAAGAATAACTCTAGCAGCAAAAACGTTTCCGTACAATGTGAACCGTGAAAGCGTTGAGGACACGAACACACAGCGTAAGTAGCTAATAAATTGTGTTAGAATTCGTTTTCATGATTTTTATCTAATCGGAGAGGGAAGGTCTGGTACCTTAGTGGGAGCTACACTGAAAAGGCAGATTAACATTCGAAAACCTTATTTCTAGCCCATAAGGCGACATTTCGCTCAGCAGTAATTAAGAAGTAGTTTTTTTTTAAATTTTGTCTTTATTTGCTCGCCAGAGGACATTCTGACGCGTGATTTGACTGTGATAATTCATAGAGCTCCTGCCAAATCCGTTTGCAACAATTTCACTACATTTAATGATTATGTTGTCTGCATATTCCAACAACAGCCAAATCGATTCAACAATTTCACTACATTTAGAAAATCAGTTTGATAGCCAAATCTAATGGAACAATTTCACGATATTTTAGAGCAATGCCAAATCCTTGACCTTTTCTGCGGAGCCAAACTTTCAGAAATTATAATCCTGTTTCATCTAGTCATTGGGTTTGGAAACCATGAAAAAGGGTGTGAACTGTGGTGGTACTAGAAGGGTGGGCAAGTGTGACGCAAGAGGGGTCTACTACACAACTGCATGGACATATGAAAATCATATCTGAGGGTGTAATGTGCCTTTAAAAGGGAACTTTTGCTAAAATAAAGTGAAATTATCTAACTGTTTTGCTTTGCTACGGATTAGTATGATTTGGAAATGAAACATTTGTGAGAAACTCGTTAAAAGAAGTGAAATGTCTTATGCTACTGATTTGGCATGGGAATAAACTCGAAAGAAGCGCTAAAAACTCAGTGAAATGATTCATGGTTGATTTGGCTGTACACTTGTTTACTCAACAACAAAAACTGAGTGTGACATTGAAAAACCAAATCACGCACTTCTTACTGAGCATTTATGTATTCGTGTGACAGCAGTTCCCTTAGTTGACGACATTTGCATAAGCACACTACCTGATGTTATTTCCACTTTCATTAATTGATAGTCAATCGGAAGCGAACGCGTCAAATAATTTAGTAATGCTTGAAAATCAATATTTCTGAATGATTGAGTTGGGAGACACAACATATTTTTGCAAGGACCTGAGACTTGTTAACCTAAACTGCAAGCGTTAGGTTGATTTCAGAAGAGAAGCGCGTGATTTGGTTTTTCAATGTCACACTCAATTTTTGTTGTTTAGTAAACAAGTGCACAGCCAAATCAACGATGAATCATTTCACTGAGTTTTTAGCGCTTCTTTCGAGTTTATTCCCATGCAAAATCAGTAGCATAAGACATTTCACTTCTTTTAACGAGTTTCTCACAAATGTTTCATTTCCAAATCATACTAATCCGTAGCAAAGCAAAACAGTTAGATAATTCACCTTTAGCGCCGTCATGCTACTATCAGATCGCGTCTAATTCCCAATAACTAATGTGAGGATCTCCTTCCGATCTGAAGCTACTGAACACGTTGCAAAGCCATAACCGTGAGATTAACGTAATTCGTCTCGTGTGCTTCTTTTAATAGTTCTATTCAAAACTAGGCATACTTTCAATATAACCAGTCGTTCCGTTTCCTGTTGGTTTTCGTTAAATTGCATGTTCTTCTCGACTGGAATGAATAAATGAAATGAAATGAAGTCATCAAAGATTATCCGCGCAAAGGGTGAATTTGCTGAGCGGTCGGATATCAGTCAGCGCAGAGTGAAAATACCGCCAGCGATAACATGTTAATGCTTAGCAGTTGTTGAGCGGCTGGAGACTAAAATGCGATTGTTTCGAGCGCTAATAATTCCGATTCTACTATATGGTTCGGAAACATGGACACTAGTGAAGCCAGACCTTGTCAAGCTGGAAGTCTTCCAGTTGCGGTGCCTGCGACAGATTCTTGGGATCACGATTCGTGACCGTATTTGCAACGATAACATAAGAAGAAGCTGTATGGATCAACCGCTGGTTGAAGAGCAACTGAAGACTAGAAGATTACGGTGGTTTGGACATGTATGTCGAATGGATGCTGGCCAGCTCCCGTACAGTATGCTGTGGCGGAAGCGCCCGCCATCGTGGAAGATCCAGAGAACGGCCCCGAAGAAGACGTGGCTCAAGCATATAGAAGAAGATCTAAAAACTCAGCGGTGCAGTGTTCTTAACGCTAAACTTATTGCTGCAAACCGTACTGAATGGAAGCGTATCGTTCAGGCCGCACGAGCTCCTATGGCACCTACAGCAGCTCAGGCAAACCATCGCTCCGAGCGGGACCGGCTCCTCCCAATTATGACGTCATCGCCCGGACAGCGGCGGAGGGGCCAATTGGCACCGAGGTCCCTGTCCGGTGCCAGTTCGCCCCTGGGCCGCTGTCCGGTCGCTCTCGGGGCCACAGTAGTGCGAGCAGTATTAGCCAGACCGTCACTTTGTACACTGCAATCACGGACCCAGCATGGAATTCCACTGCCAATTGCAGTACTCACGCCTTTGAAAGCTTCAGCTATCCTCCTTCCTTATCCTCCGTGATCGAATCTCCGCGTTGCAAAATGTGGGCGGGGTTAGTGGTGCGTGCAGCACTGTGGAGAGGTAGAGAGCGTTCCATAAGAAACTTGCGTAGCATCACGGAAAACGAGTAGCCATTAGTGCGGAGCGCGTACCGAGTCATTGCAAATGGCAATCGCTTCATGAGAAGCGCGCTCCGCGTTATGAAAAATGAGCCGCGCTTCATGAGAAGCGTGAGCCGCGTCATGGAAAATGAGTCGTGCATCATATGAAGCGTGATCCGCGTCATGGAAAATGAGTCGCGCACTGTAGGAAGCGTGCTCCGCGTCATGGAAAAAGAGTCGCGCACCATGAGAAGCGTGAGCCGCGTCATGAAAAATGAGTCCTGCACTTTGGGAAGCGTTCTCCGCGTTTTGGAAAATGAGTCGCACATTATGAGAAACGTGCGCCGCGTGATTGAAAACGGGTCGCGCATTATCAGAAGCGTCCTCCATGTCATGAAAAATGAGTCGCGCACTATGAGAAGCGCGCGCCGCGTGATGGGAAATGAATCGCGCATTATGACAAGCGTGCGCCGCGTCATGGAAAATGAGTATCGCTCCATAGACAGCGTGATTACCATGCGGAGCGTTCTTTGCTCATCTCGATCAATCGCCTAATTTCTAACTTTTATTCACGCTCACCCAAGTTTTGAGAAGGATACGTTTTGATAGAAGCCCGGCATTCACAGTACACCGAAACCCAAGTTCTGCTATTTTACCCACTAGTTTAGTTCTCAACATGTTCCAATCTTGCGTTGAGTAATCTTCTCATCTAGGGTCGCATGGTCTAAGTATTCCGGAAGAATATTTGGAGAAATACCAGTGTGCGTTAGCCATTAGGCTAACGATGACATTGATAATCTTAGTGACAGCCGCTACTGCTGCGCTGCCCCCCACCGGCAGTAGCGACTGTCACTAATATTATCGATACCATCGACTCATGTCGTCCTCGGGCACGTTGCATGCGCCGGGTCCCTGTTTACTCGTCTTGTGTTTCTATCTAACGCTATTGTTCAACTGGTCTGAAGCCTGTTTTTTCTTGCGAAATATATGCTATAATTCAGTGATAATCCTTAGTACTGGGCCTATGTATTTACTGGATATCACTCAGCGCAAAGGGTGAAATTACCGTCGTTGCTGGCATGTCAGAAATTTCTAAACAAGTGAAAACATCTCAGCGAAAACATGATAAAACGATTGATCGCGTTTCGATGTGTTTACCATGAGCATAGCCGGTATAAAAGCCGCCTCATCTCACTAGAGTCCTCATTCGGCATTCTGATGCCGGCCCTGAAAGGTGACTTCGGGTCACTCTCCGGAGGCCAGCATAATTTTGGCTGCTGGGAGGATACAGTGGGTATCCTCACGGCGGGGGGGGGGGGCGAGTTACGCCTCGGTCCGCAGAGGGTGGCTCCTCACCGCAGACCTCGGTGAAGATTACGCCCATGTTGCGGACAAGCTGTGGACCTTCAAATCCGTGAAATTGTCGAGGTAAACTCACCCATTTTTCGAGGTAATTTCACCTCATTTTCGGGGTAAATTGGACCCTCTCTCGCTGCCAGTTCGCACCATTTTCACGGGATATTCACCTCAATCTCACATATGCTAGCGGCAAATTCACCCACACAGTGAATTTAACGCGGCAAATTAAGACTTCATGCCGACTTGTACATGAGAATCAAGTCTCGAATTGGCAGAGTGCGACGCCTTCTTATCGATGGTGCGCATGGAACGAATCGCGCCGCGCTCAAGAACATCCCTCCCGCACAGCGTCTTTTTCCGAGCCGGACGTTTAAAGTACACCGCCCTAGAGAGCAAGGTGTTTATATGGAGTCTCTAAGAAAACAATGACTGATAACCAAAAAACCCGTCATTTTTATAAACTAATCTTGAGAGGCCGGTTTCCGAATTCGAACCGCCCGTTAGGGGCCCAGAAGTCATTATGGTGAGTTCTTCCAATTAATTTCGGCATTCCTGTGGCCGATTACCTCTAGTCACAAATTTTCAAGCGATTTGGTCCACGCCTTCCAAAAAAATTTAACTCGACGGACGGAGGTGGAGGCGGTGGTGGAGAACGTTTTTGCGTACTTTGAGAGGTCATAACTTAAGAAAGCGGGGACCAGTTAGGATGGAAAGTTGCACACATATGTAATTTCTTGCAGCGCATCGAATGGTGTACAGCTCATACAGTACCGAGCATATTTTTTGCAAAAACGGCGTTTTGCGGCGTTTTTTGAGTTCACAAAGCGCCGCATCGCCATAACTCGCTTCAAAGTTGACTAAATGAGTTTTTTCAGATAGTTTTCGTGTTCCTCTCAGTAAGGCGAATGTAATGGTATGTGTTGAAAGCTCTTTTAACTCTAGCATTTTGTTGAAAAATGTGTATTTCCTTCTAAAACTCACATCGACCACAGGTCGAAAAATGACAGATTTCTGTTATCATGACCGTCTGATCAGTTCATTATAAGGGGTTTAGAGGTGCAAATATGCATATTTCGATAAACTTTTGGAGTTGAATCTATTCTTTTGGAACACTATCGTATAGGACTAAATGGAAGCAATCAAGAAATGACTTTAGAATTGAAATTGGACCACTTTGAAGCAAGTTATGGCGTTGCGGCGCTTTGTGAGCGCAAAAAACGCCGCAAAACGCTTTTTTTGCAAAAAATTTGCTCGGTACTGTACCTCTGGTGACGGTATGAATAGGTGATCTCATTGTAGGGCCTCCGCGCGGGAAGAGACCAAAGCCAAATCCTGGTACGCGCTTCGCGTGCACCACAATTACAGTAATGATCAAGTGAAGGAAGTGCTGATAACTGAGTTGATCGCTTCTTCGCACTGATAGGTGTCATCCTTCTAGCGGTCAATTCCTCCACGCTCGAAAATCAACGTAAACAAGGGAGGGCCTATTTAGGCTCAGAAACGCGTCTTTCGTGTAATTTTGAGCATGCCTTGCTATATAGGGAACCAGACCTTTCGTAAACCGTGGAGATATCGGAAGTGAAATTTATCGTGAACACTGCCTTTAAAATTCTCTCAGGGCGGTTTTTCGGGGCGCTGATCACGAATCTAAGGTTTTTTGCCGATTTTCCAAAGTTTTCAGCTGAATTCGCTCAAAGCATTCCACCGGGGGAAAATTTTGATGGCAAAACTCCACTATCGAGATTTCCGGATTCCTTCAATAGATGTCTCAAAATTGTGGTGAGCGCGAAGCGCTCACCAGATTTGGCTTTGATTCGCCATCGCGCAACCCCCTGATCTCGGTATCAGGGTCCAGAGTAAACGTAGAAAAACCGTTCTTTTTGCATTTAATATACTTTAGAAAGGTGAATAACTGTTCAAAAAATGGTCTGAAATGGTTACCTGAGATGCGAGAGAAAAGTGTCAAAAACCACGTCATTTTGGTCGAAAAATGTTCATCTCCTTTTTTTCAGTTGGCGTTCACAATCTTGTTGGAACACTTATCCTTGAGCTAGAGAGCTCATTTTTGGTCAGGGAGCTGGTTTTGTTTGCACCTAGCTCCTGTCAAAATTTGAAGTTGGTAGCTCAATTTTTGTGGAACCTCAAAATTGAGGGTCAGGAAAGACAAAAACACGTAAACATCCTTCCATATAATAAAAGAATCGGAGCACAAAGTACGACCACCTGGGCCTCCATCACTATAGCACTATTTCGTCACATCTCTAACCACTCCAAAACAGTATTGAGGTGTATGTGCATTTCAGTTCACCAAAACCTTCAAAGTTTAGTTAGGCTCATACGATTGTGCACTCATTTAGGGGAGGTTGGGGGATTACGTTTTTCGGTTCTCAACATTCTGCCATCGAAACAGCCAAAAAATCTGCGAGCAGTTCGAGTTCCTTTCCTTTCTTCAGCCAAACGACTTCACCCTCATCACGTGGAGGAGATTCAATTCTCGGCATCACCTGGGGTCACGACCTTCGTGCGTTGGTGACACTACAACATCATCGACGTGACTTAGAACCACCTCCCGGACTTATACCCCGCCCCAAACCCCGATGAACCGTTATCAAAATTTTTTCAAGCAGCTCCAAAATCTATTAGAGGATGTCTGTGTAGCCTAAAAACCTTCTTCAACGACGACAACTTCGCGGATTTAATCTGCAAAAGTAATCAAGGAGTATTCTTTTACCACCGGTCGGATAACCCTTCAAATTCTGATACTACACAACATCCCCAACCCAAACTCACTCCATAACTCTTTAACGAGACTTTTGAATGCAAAATTGATAGCAAATTCGTGATCAGCGCGTCAAATACCCATTGGACATCAATTTCGCATCGTTTACTGCATCGGGAAAGAAGAAATTTTTTTTTGGCCTGAAAAATCATCAGGCTTATCCTTCCATATAATAAAAGAATCGGAGCACAAAGTACGACCACCTGGGCCTCCATCACTATAGCACTATTTCGTCACATCTCTAACCACTCCAAAACAGTATTGAGGTGTATGTGCATTTATGTTCACCAAAACCTTCAAAGTTTGGTTAGGCTCATACGATTGTGCACTCATTTAGGGAGGTTGGGGATTACGTTTTTCAGTTCTCAACATTCTGCCATCGAAACAGCCAAAAAATCTGCGAGCAGTTCGAGTTCCTTTCCTTTCTTCAGCCAAACGACTTCACCCTCATTACGTGGAGGAGATTCAATTCTCGGCATCACCTGGGGTCACGACCTTCGTGCGTTGGTGACACTACAACATCATCGACGTGACTTAGAACCACCTCCAGGACTTATACCCCGCCCCAAACCCCGATGAACTGTTATCACAATTATTACAAGCGGCACCAAAATCTATTAGAGGATGACTGTGTAGCCTAGAAAGCTTCTTCAACGACCACAACTTCACGGATTTAATCTGCAAAAGTAATCAAGGACTATTCTTTTACCACCGGTCGGATAACCCTTCAAATTCTGATACTACACAACATCCCCAACCCAAACTCACTCCATAACTTCTTTAACGAGACTTTGAATGCAAAATTGATAGCAAATTCGTGATCAGCGCGTCAAATACCCATTGGACATCAATTTCGCATCGTTTACTGCATCGGGAAAGAAGAAATTTTTTTTGGCCTGAAAAATCATCAGGCTTATCCTTCCATATAATAAAGAATCGGAGCACAAAGTACGACCACCTGGGCCTCCATCACTATAGCACTATTTCGTCACATCTCTAACCACTCCAAAACAGTATTGAGGTGTATGTGCATTTCAGTTCACCAAAACCTTCAAAGTTTAGTTAGGCTCATACGATTGTGCACTCATTTAGGGGAGGTTGGGGATTACGTTTTTCGGTTCTCAACATTCTGCCATCGAAACAGCCAAAAATCTGCGAGCAGTTCGAGTTCCTTTCCTTTCTTCAGCCAAACGACTTCACCTCATTACGTGGAGGAGATTCAATTCTCGGCATCACCTGGGGTCACGACCTTCGTGCGTTGGTGACACTACAACATCATCGACGTGACTTAGAACCACCTCCCGGACTTATACTCCCGCCCCAAACCCCGATGAACCGTTATCAAAATTTTTTCAAGCAGCTCCAAAATCTATTAGAGGATGTCTGTGTAGCCTAAAACCTTCTTCAACGACCACAACTTCACGGATTTAATCTGCAAAAGTAATCAAGGACTATTCTTTTTACCACCGGTCGGATAACCCTTCAAATTCTGATACTACACAACATCCCCCAACCCAAACTCACTCCATAACTCTTTAACGAGACTTTTGAATGCAAAATTGATAGCAAATTCGTGATCAGCGCGTCAAAGACCCATTGGACATCAATTTCGCATCGTTTACTGCATCGGGAAAGAAGAAATTTTTTTTTGGCCTGAAAAATCATCAGGCTTATCCTTCCATATAATAAAAGAATCGGAGCACAAAGTACGACCACCTGGGCCTCCATCACTATAGCACTATTTCGTCACATCTCTAACCACTCCAAAACAGTATTGAGGTGTATGTGCATTTCAGTTCACCAAAACCTTCAAAGTTTAGTTAGGCTCATACGATTGTGCACTCATTTAGGGGAGGTTGGGGATTACGTTTTTCGGTTCTCAACATTCTGCCATCGAAACAGCCAAAATCTGCGAGCAGTTCGAGTTCCTTTCCTTTCTTCAGCCAAACGACTTCACCCTCATTACGTGGAGGAGATTCAATTCTCGGCATCACCTGGGGTCACGACCTTCGTGCGTTGGTGACACTACAACATCATCGACGTGACTTAGAACCACCTCCCGGACTTATTCCCCCACCCCAAACCCCGATGAACCGTTATCAAAATTTTTTCAAGCAGCTCCAAAATCTATTAGAGGATGTCTGTGTAGCCTAAAAACCTTCTTCAACGACCACAACTTCACGGATTTAATCTGCAAAAGTAATCAAGGACTATTCTTTTACCACCGGTCGGATAACCCTTCAAATTCTGATACTACACAACATCCCCAACCCAAACTCACTCCATAACTCTTTAACGAGACTTTGAATGCAAAATTGATAGCAAATTCGTGATCAGCGTCAAATACCCATTGACATCAATTTCGCATCGTTTACTGCATCGGGAAAGAATAATTTTTTTTGGCCTGAAAAATCATCAGGCTTATCCTTCCATATAATAAAAGAATCGGAGCACAAAGTACGACCACCTGGGCCTCCATCACTATAGCACTATTTCGTCACATCTCTAACCACTCCAAAACAGTATTGAGGTGTATGTGCATTTCAGTTCACCAAAACCTTCAAAGTTTAGTTAGGCTCATACGATTGTGCACTCATTTAGGGAAGGTTGGGGGATTACGTTTTTCGGTTCTCAACATTCTGCCATCGAAACAGCCAAAAATCTGCGAGCAGTTCGAGTTCCTTTCCTTTCTTCAGCCAAACGACTTCACCCTCATTACGTGGAGGAGATTCACCTCGGCATCACCTGGGGTCACGACCTTCGTGCGTTGGTGACACTACAACATCATCGACGTGACTTAGAACCACCTCCCGGACTTATACCCCGCCCCAAACCCCGATGAACCGTTATCAAAATTTTCAAGCAGCTCCAAAATCTATTAGAGGATGTCTGTGTAGCCTAAAAACCTTCTTCAACGACCACAACTTCACGGATTTAATCTGCAAAAAGTAATCAAGGACTATTCTTTTACCACCGGTCGGATAACCCTTCAAATTCTGATACTACACAACATCCCCAACCCAAACTCACTCCATAACTCTTTAACGAGACTTTTGAATGCAAAATTGATAGCAAATTCGTGATCAGCGCGTCAAATACCCATTGGACATCAATTTCGCATCGTTTACTGCATCGGGAAAGAAGAATTTTTTTCGGCCTGAAAAATCATCAGGCTTATCCTTCCATATAATAAAAGAATCGGAGCACAAAGTACGACCACCTGGGCCTCCATCACTATAGCACTATTTCGTCACATCTCTAACCACTCCAAAACAGTATTGAGGTGTATGTGCATTTCAGTTCACCAAAACCTTCAAAGTTTAGTTAGGCTCATACGATTGTGCACTCATTTAGGGAGGTTGGGGATTACGTTTTTCGGTTCTCAACATTCTGCCATCGAAACAGCCAAAAATCTGCGAGCAGTTCGAGTTCCTTTCCTTTCTTCAGCCAAACGACTTCACCCTCATTACGTGGAGGAGATTCACCTCGGCATCACCTGGGGTCACGACCTTCGTGCGTTGGTGACACTACAACATCATCGACGTGACTTAGAACCACCTCCAGGACTTATACCCCGCCCCAAACCCCGATGAACCGTTATCAAAATTTTTTCAAGCAGCTCCAAAATCTATTAGAGGATGTCTGTGTAGCCTAAAAACCTTCTTCAACGACCACAACTTCACGGATTTAATCTGCAAAAGTAATCAAGGACTATTCTTTTACCACCGGTCGGATAACCCTTCAAATTCTGATACTACACAACATCCCCAACCCAAACTCACTCCATAACTCTTTAACGAGACTTTTGAATGCAAAATTGATAGCAAATTCGTGATCAGCGCGTCAAATACCCAGCGGACATCAATTTCGCATCGTTTACTGCATCGGGAAAGAAGAATTTTTTTTTGGCCTGAAAAATCATCAGGCTTATCCTTCCATATAATAAAAGAATCGGAGCACAAAGTACGACCACCTGGGCCTCCATCACTATAGCACTATTTCGTCACATCTCTAACCACTCCAAAACAGTATTGAGGTGTATGTGCATTTCAGTTCACCAAAACCTTCAAAGTTTAGTTAGGCTCATACGATTGTGCACTCATTTAGGGGAGGTTGGGGGATTACGTTTTTCGGTTCTCAACATTCTGCCATCGAAACAGCCAAAAAATCTGCGAGCAGTTCGAGTTCCTTTCCTTTCTTCAGCCAAACGACTTCACCCTCATTACGTGGAGGAGATTCAATTCTCGGCATCACCTGGGGTCACGACCTTCGTGCGTTGGTGACACTACAACATCATCGACGTGACTTAGAACCACCTCCCGGACTTATACCCCGCCCCAAACCCCGATGAACCGTTATCAAAATTTTTTCAAGCAGCTCCAAAATCTATTAGAGGATGTCTGTGTAGCCTAAAAACCTTCTTCAACGACCACAACTTCACGGATTTAATCTGCAAAAGTAATCAAGGACTATTCTTTTACCACCGGTCGGATAACCCTTCAAATTCTGATACTACACAACATCCCCAACCCAAACTCACTCCATAACTCTTTAACGAGACTTTTGAAAGCAAAATTGATAGCAAATTCGTGATCAGCGCGTCAAATACCCATTGGACATCAATTTCGCATCGTTTACTGCATCGGGAAAGAAGAAATTTTTTTTTGGCCTGAAAAATCATCAGGCTTATCCTTCCATATATTAAAAGAATCGGAGCACAAAGTACGACCACCTGGGCCTCCATCACTATAGCACTATTTCGTCACATCTCTAACCACTCCAAAACAGTATTGAGGTGTATGTGCATTTCAGTTCACCAAAACCTTCAAAGTTTAGTTAGGCTCATACGATTGTGCACTCATTTAGGGGAGGTTGGAGGATTACGTTTTTCGGTTCTCAACATTCTGCCATCGAAACAGCCAAAAAATCTGCGAGCAGTTCGAGTTCCTTTCCTTTCTTCAGCCAAACGACTTCACCCTCATTACGTGGAGGAGATTCAATTCTCGGCATCACCTGGGGTCACGACCTTCGTGCGTTGGTGACACTACAACATCATCGACGTGACTTAGAACCACCTCCCGGACTTATGCCCCGCCCCGAACCCCGATGAACCGTTATCAAAATTTTTTCAAGCAGCTCCAAGATCTATTAGAGGATGTCTGTGTAGCCTAAAAACCTTCTTCAACGACCACAACTTAACGGATTTAATCTGCAAAAGTAATCAAGGACTATTCTTTTACCACCGGTCGGATAACCCTTCAAATTCTGATACTACACAACATCCCCAACCCAAACTCACTCCATAACTCTTTAACGAGACTTTTGAATGCAAAATTGATAGCAAATTCGTGATCAGCGCGTCAAATACCCATTGGACATCAATTTCGCATCGTTTACTGCATCGGGAAAGAAGAAATTTTTTTTGGCCTGAAAAATCATCAGGCTTATCCTTCCATATATATAATAAAAGAATCGGAGCACAAAGTACGACCACCTGGGCCTCCATCACTATAGCACTATTTCGTCACATCTCTAACCACTCCAAAACAGTATTGAGGTGTATGTGCATTTCAGTTCACCAAAACCTTCAAAGTTTAGTTAGGCTCATACGATTGTGCACTCATTTAGGGGAAGGTTGGGGGATTACGTTTTTCGGTTCTCAACATTCTGCCATCGAAACAGCCAAAAAATCTGCGAGCAGTTCGAGTTCCTTTCCTTTCTTCAGCCAAACGACTTCACCCTCATTACGTGGAGGAGATTCAATTCTCGGCATCACCTGGGGTCACGACCTTCGTGCGTTGGTGACACTACAACATCATCGACGTGACTTAGAACCACCTCCCGGACTTATGCCCCGCCCCAAACCCCGATGAACCGTTATCAAAATTTTTTCAAGCAGCTCCAAGATCTATTAGAGGATGTCTGTGTAGCCTAAAAACCTTCTTCAACGACCACAACTTCACGGATTTAATCTGCAAAAGTAATCAAGGACTATTCTTTTACCACCGGTCGGATAACCCTTCAAATTCTGATACTACACAACATCCCCAACCCAAACTCACTCCATAACTCTTTAACGAGACTTTTGAATGCAAAATTGATAGCAAATTCGTGATCAGCGCGTCAAATACCCATTGGACATCAATTTCGCATCGTTTACTGCATCGGGAAAGAAGAAATTTTGTTTTGGCCTGAAAAATCATCAGGCTTATCCTTCCATATAATAAAAAGAATGGGAGCACAAAGTACGACCACCTGGGCCTCCATCACTATAGCACTATTTCGTCACATCTCTAACCACTCCAAAACAGTATTGAGGTGTATGTGCATTTCAGTTCACCAAAACCTTCAAAGTTTAGTTAGGCTCATACGATTGTGCACTCATTTAGGGAAGGTTGGGGATTACGTTTTTCGGTTCTCAACATTCTGCCATCGAAACAGCCAAAAAATCTGCGAGCAGTTCGAGTTCCTTTCCTTTCTTCAGCCAAACGACTTCACCCTCATTACGTGGAGGAGATTCAATTCTCGGCATCACCTGGGGTCACGACCTTCGTGCGTTGGTGACACTACAACATCATCGACGTGACTTAGAACCACCTCCCGGACTTATGCCCCGCCCCAAACCCCGATGAACCGTTATCAAAATCTTTTCAAGCAGCTCCAAGATCTATTAGAGGATGTCTGTGTAGCCTAAAAACCTTCTTCAACGACCACAACTTCACGGATTTAATCTGCAAAAGTAATCAAGGACTATTCTTTTACCACCGGTCGGATAACCCTTCAAATTCTGATACTACACAACATCCCCAACCCAAACTCACTCCATAACTCTTTAACGAGACTTTTAAATGCAAAATTGATAGCAAATTCGTGATCAGCGCGTCAAATACCCATATGACACCAATTCCGCATCGTTTACTGCATCGGGAAAGAAGAAATTTTTTTTTTGCCTGAAAAATCATCAGGCTTATCCTTCCATATATAATAAAAGAATCGGAGCACAAAGTACGACCACCTGGGCCTCCATCACTATAGCACTATTTCGTCACATCTCTAACCACTCCAAAACAGTATTGAGCTGTATGTGCATTTCAGTTCACCAAAACCTTCAAAGTTTAGTTAGGCTCATACGATTGTGCACTCATTTAGGGGAAGGTTGGGGGATTACGTTTTTCGGTTCTCAACATTCTGCCATCGAAACAGCCAAAAAATCTGCGAGCAGTTCGAGTTCCTTTCCTTTCTTCAGCCAAACGACTTCACCCTCATTACGTGGAGGAGATTCAATTCTCGGCATCACCTGGGGTCACGACCTTCGTGCGTTGGTGACACTACAACATCATCGACGTGACTTAGAACCACCTCCCGGACTTATGCCCCGCCCCAAAACCCCGATGAACCGTTATCAAAATTTTTTCAAGCAGCTCCAAGATCTATTAGAGGATGTCTGTGTAGCCTAAAAACCTTCTTCAACGACCACAACTTCACGGATTTAATCTGCAAAAGTAATCAAGGACTATTCTTTTACCACCGGTCGGATAACCCTTCAAATTCTGATACTACACAACATCCCCAACCCAAACTCACTCCATAACTCTTTAACGAGACTTTTGAATGCAAAATTGATAGCAAATTCGTGATCAGCGCGTCAAATACCCATTGGACATCAATTTCGCATCGTTTACTGCATCGGGAAAGAAGAAATTTTTTGGCCTGAAAAATCATCAGGCTTATCCTTCCATATAATAAAAGAATCGGAGCACAAAGTACGACCACCTGGGCCTCCATCACTATAGCACTATTTCGTCACATCTCTAACCACTCCAAAACAGTATTGAGGTGTATGTGCATTTCAGTTCACCAAAACCTTCAAAGTTTAGTTAGGCTCATACGATTGTGCACTCATTTAGGGAAGGTTGGGGATTACGTTTTTCGGTTCTCAACATTCTGCCATCGAAACAGCCTAAAATTCTGCGAGCAGTTCGAGTTCCTTTCCTTTCTTCAGCCAAACGACTTCACCCTCATTACGTGGAGGAGATTCAATTCTCGGCATCACCTGGGGTCACGACCTTCGTGCGTTGGTGACACTACAACATCATCGACGTGACTTAGAACCACCTCCCGGACTTATGCCCCGCCCCAAACCCCGATGAACCGTTATCAAAATTTTTTCAAGCAGCTCCAAGATCTATTAGAGGATGTCTGTGTAGCCTAAAAACCTTCTTCAACGACCACAACTTCACGGATTTAATCTGCAAAAGTAATCAAGGACTATTCTTTTACCACCGGTCGGATAACCCTTCAAATTCTGATACTACACAACATCCCCAACCCAAACTCACTCCATAACTCTTTAACGAGACTTTTGAATGCAAAATTGATAGCAAATTCGTGATCAGCGCGTCAAATACCCATTGGACATCAATTTCGCATCGTTTACTGCATCGGGAAAGAAGAAATTTTTTTGGCCTGAAAAATCATCAGGCTTATCCTTCCATATAATAAAAGAATCGGAGCACAAAGTACGACCACCTGGGCCTCCATCACTATAGCACTATTTCGTCACATCTCTAACCACTCCAAAACAGTATTGAGGTGTATGTGCATTTCAGTTCACCAAAACCTTCAAAGTTTAGTTAGGCTCATACGATTGTGCACTCATTTAGGGGAAGGTTGGGGGATTACGTTTTTCGGTTCTCAACATTCTGCCATCGAAACAGCCAAAAATCTGCGAGCAGTTCGAGTTCCTTTCCTTTCTTCAGCCAAACGACTTCACCCTCATTACGTGGAGGAGATTCAATTCTCGGCATCACCTGGGGTCACGACCTTCGTGCGTTGGTGACACTACAACATCATCGACGTGACTTAGAACCACCTCCCGGACTTATACCCCGCCCCCAAACCCCGATGAACCGTTATCAAAATTTTTTCAAGCAGCTCCAAAATCTATTAGAGGATGTCTGTGTAGCCTAAAAACCTTCTTCAACGACCACAACTTCACGGATTTAATCTGCAAAAGTAATCAAGGACTATTCTTTTACCACCGGTCGGATAACCCTTCAAATTCTGATACTACACAACATCCCCAACCCAAACTCACTCCATAACTCTTTAACGAGACTTTTGAATGCAAAATTGATAGCAAATTCGTGATCAGCGCGTCAAATACCCAGTGGACATCAATTTCGCATCGTTCACTGCATCGGGAAAGAAGAAATATTTTTTGGCCTGAAAAATCATCAGGCTTATCCTTCCATATAATAAAAGAATCGGAGCACAAAGTACGACCACCTGGGCCTCCATCACTATAGCACTATTTCGTCACATCTCTCACCACTCCAAAACAGTATTGAGGTGTATGTGCATTTCAGTTCACCAAAACCTTCAAAGTTTAGTTAGGCTCATACGATTGTGCACTCATTTAGGGGAGGTTGGGGGATTACGTTTTTCGGTTCTCAACATTCTGCCATCGAAACAGCCAAAACATCTGCGAGCAGTTCGAGTTCCTTTCCTTTCTTCAGCCAAACGACTTCACCCTCATTACGTGGAGGAGATTCAATTCTCGGCATCACCTGGGGTCACGACCTTCGTGCGTTGGTGACACTACAACATCATCGACGTGACTTAGAACCACCTCCCGGACTTATGCCCCGCCCCAAACCCCGATGAACCGTTATCAAAATTTTTTCAAGCAGCTCCAAGATCTATTAGAGGATGTCTGTGTAGCCTAAAACCTTCTTCAACGACCACAACTTCACGGATTTAATCTGCAAAAGTAATCAAGGACTATTCTTTTACCACCGGTCGGATAACCCTTCAAATTCTGATACTACACAACATCCCCAACCCAAACTCACTCCATAACTCTTTAACGAGACTTTTGAATGCAAAATTGATAGCAAATTCGTGATCAGCGCGTCAAATACCCATTGGACATCAATTTCGCATCGTTTACTGCAT
The DNA here is from genome assembly GCA_029168955.1 of Aplectana chamaeleonis. Taxonomy (NCBI): domain Eukaryota; kingdom Metazoa; phylum Nematoda; class Chromadorea; order Rhabditida; family Cosmocercidae; genus Aplectana; species Aplectana chamaeleonis. Next base: position 65,452 of record JAPDOI010001957.1, read on the forward strand.
CGGGAAAGAAGAAATTTTTTTTGGCCTGAAAAATCATCAGGCTTATCCTTCCATATAATAAAAGAATCGGAGCACAAAGTACGACCACCTGGGCCTCCATCACTATAGCACTATTTCGTCACATCTCTAACCACTCCAAAACAGTATTGAGGTGTATGTGCATTTCAGTTCACCAAAACCTTCAAAGTTTAGTTAGGCTCATACGATTGTGCACTCATTTAGGGGAGGTTGGGGGATTACGTTTTTCGGTTCTCAACATTCTGCCATCGAAACAGCCAAAAAATCTGCGAGCAGTTCGAGTTCCTTTCCTTTCTTCAGCCAAACGACTTCACCCTCATTACGTGGAGGAGATTCAATTCTCGGCATCACCTGGGGTCACGACCTTCGTGCGTTGGTGACACTACAACATCATCGACGTGACTTAGAACCACCTCCCGGACTTATGCCCCGCCCCAAACCCCGATGAACCGTTATCAAAATTTTTTCAAGCAGCTCCAAGATCTATTAGAGGATGTCTGTGTAGCCTAAAAACCTTCTTCAACGACCACAACTTCACGGATTTAATCTGCAAAAGTAATCAAGGACTATTCTTTTACCACCGGTCGGATAACCCTTCAAATTCTGATACTACACAACATCCCCAACCCAAACTCACTCCATAACTCTTTAACGAGACTTTTGAATGCAAAATTGATAGCAAATTCGTGATCAGCGCGTCAAATACCCATTGGACATCAATTTCGCATCGTTTACTGCATCGGGAAAGAAGAAATTTTTTGGCCTGAAAAATCATCAGGCTTATCCTTCCATATAATAAAAGAATCGGAGCACAAAGTACGACCACCTGGGCCTCCATCACTATAGCACTATTTCGTCACATCTCTAACCACTCCAAAACAGTATTGAGGTGTATGTGCATTTCAGTTCACCAAAACCTTCAAAGTTTAGTTAGGCTCATACGATTGTGCACTCATTTAGGGAAGGTTGGGGATTACGTTTTTCGGTTCTCAACATTCTGCCATCGAAACAGCCAAAAAATCTGCGAGCAGTTCGAGTTCCTTTCCTTTCTTCAGCCAAACGACTTCACCCTCATTACGTGGAGGAGATTCAATTCTCGGCATCACCTGGGGTCACGACCTTCGTGCGTTGGTGACACTACAACATCATCGACGTGACTTAGAACCACCTCCCGGACTTATGCCCCGCCCCAAACCCCGATGAACCGTTATCAAAATTTTTTCAAGCAGCTCCAAGATCTATTAGAGGATGTCTGTGTAGCCTAAAAACCTTCTTCAACGACCACAACTTCACGGATTTAATCTGCAAAAGTAATCAAGGACTATTCTTTTACCACCGGTCGGATAACCCTTCAAATTCTGATACTACACAACATCCCCAACCCAAACTCACTCCATAACTCTTTAACGAGACTTTTGAATGCAAAATTGATAGCAAATTCGTGATCAGCGCGTCAAATACCCATTGAACATCAATTTCGCATCGTTTACTGCATCGGGAAAGAAGAAATTTTTTTTTGGCCTGAAAAATCATCAGGCTTATCCTTCCATATAATGAAAGAATCGGAGCACAAAGTACGACCACCTGGGCCTCCATCACTATAGCACTATTTCGTCACATCTCTAACCACTCCAAAACAGTATTGAGGTGTATGTGCATTTCAGTTCACCAAAACCTTCAAAGTTTAGTTAGGCTCCATACGATTGTGCACTCATTTAGGGAAGGTTGGGGATTACGTTTTTCGGTTCTCAACATTCTGCCATCGAAACAGCCAAAAAATCTGCGAGCAGTTCGAGTTCCTTTCCTTTCTTCAGCCAAACGACTTCACCCTCATTACGTGGAGGAGATTCAATTCTCGGCATCACCTGGGGTCACGACCTTCGTGCGTTGGTGACACTACAACATCATCGACGTGTCTTAGCACCACCCTCCCGGACTTATACCCGCCCCAAACCCCGATGAACCGTTATCAAAATTTTCAAAGCAGCTCCAAGATCTATTAGAGGATGTCTGTGTAGCCTAAAAACCTTCTTCAACGACCACAACTTCACGGATTTAATCTGCAAAAGTAATCAAGGACTATTCTTTTACCACCGGTCGGATAACCCTTCAAATTCTGATACTACACAACATCCCCAACCCAAACTCACTCCATAACTCTTTAACGAGACTTTTGAATGCAAAATTGATAGCAAATTCGTGATCAGCGCGTCAAATACCCATTGGACACATCAATTTCGCATCGTTTACTGCATCGGGAAAGAAGAAATTTTTTGACCTGAAACTTCATCAGGCTTATCCTTTCATATCATAAAAGACTCGGAGCACAACGTACGCCCACCTGGGCCTCCATCACTATAGCACTATTTCGTCACATCTCTAACCACTCCAAAACAGTATTGAGGTGTATGTGCATTTCAGTTCCACCAAAACCTTCAAAGTTTAGTTAGGCTCATACGATTGTGCACTCATTTAGGGAAGGTTGGGGATTACGTTTTTCGGTTCTCAACATTCTGCCATCGAAACAGCCAAAAAATCTGCGAGCAGTTCGAGTTCCTTTCCTTTCTTCAGCCAAACGACTTCACCCTCATTACGTGGAGGAGATTCAATTCTCGGCATCACCTGGGGTCACGACCTTCGTGCGTTGGTGACACTACAAGAAATCATCGACGTGACTTAGAACCACCTCCCGGACTTATGCCCCGCCCCAAACCCCGATGAACCGTTATCAAAATTTTTCAAGCAGCTCCAAGATCTATTAGAGGATGGCTGTGCAGGCTAAAAACCTTCTTCAACGACCACCACTTCACCGATTTTATCTGCAAAAAAAGTAATCAAGGACTATTCTTTTACCACCGGTCAGATAACCCTTCAAATTCTGATAGGACACACAACATCCCCAACCCAAACTCACCCATAACTCTTTAACGAGACTTTTGAATGCAAAATTGATAGCAAATTCGTGATCAGCGCGTCAAATACCCATTGACACTGAATTTCGCATCGTTTTTCATCGGGAAAGAAGAAATTTTTTTGGCCTGAAAAATCATCAGGCTTATCCTTCCATATAATAAAAGAATCAGAGCACAAAGTACGACCACCTGGGCCTCCATCACTATAGCACTATTTCGTCACATCTCTAACCACACTCCAAAACAGTATTGAGGTGTATGTGCATTTCAGTTCACCAAAACCTTCAAAGTTTAGTTAGGCTCATACGATTGTGCACTCATTTAGGGAAGGTTGGGGATTACGTTTTCGGTTCTCAACATTCTGCCATAGAAACAGCCAAAAAATCTGCGAGCAGTTCGAGTTCCTTTCCTTTCTTCAGCCAAACGACTTCACCCTCATTACGTGGAGGAGATTCAATTCTCGGCATCACCTGGGGTCACGACCTTCGTGCGTTGGTGACACTACAACATCATCGACGTGACTTAGAACCACCTACCGGACTTATGCCCCGCCCCAAACCCCGATGAACCGTTATCAAAATTTTTTCAAGCAGCTCCAAGATCTATTAGAGGATGTCTGCGTAGCCTAAAAACCTTCTTCAACGACCACAACTTCACGGATTTAATCTGCAAAAGTAATCAAGGACTATTCTTTTACCACCGGTCGGATAACCCTTCAAATTCTGATACTACACAACATCCCCAACCCAAACTCACTCCATAACTCTTTAACGAGACTTTTGAATGCAAAATTGATAGCAAATTCGTGATCAGCGCGTCAAATACCCAGCGGACATCAATTTCGCATCGTTTACTGCATCGGGAAAGAAGAATTTTTTTTTTGGCCTGAAAAATCATCAGGCTTATCCTTCCATATAATAAAAGAATCGGAGCACAAAGTACGACCACCTGGGCCTCCATCACTATAGCACTATTTCGTCACATCTCTAACCACTCCAAAACAGTATTGAGGTGTATGTGCATTTCAGTTCACCAAAACCTTCAAAGTTTAGTTAGGCTCATACGATTGTGCACTCATTTAGGGGAGGTTGGGGGATTACGTTTTTCGGTTCTCAACATTCTGCCATCGAAACAGCCAAAAAATCTGCGAGCAGTTCGAGTTCCTTTCCTTTCTTCAGCCAAACGACTTCACCCTCATTACGTGGAGGAGATTCAATTCTCGGCATCACCTGGGGTCACGACCTTCGTGCGTTGGTGACACTACAACATCATCGACGTGACTTAGAACCACCTCCCGGACTTATGCCCCGCCCCAAACCCCGATGAACCGTTATCAAAATTTTTTCAAGCAGCTCCAAGATCTATTAGAGGATGTCTGTGTAGCCTAAAAACCTTCTTCAACGACCACAACTTCACGGATTTAATCTGCAAAAGTAATCAAGGACCATTCTTTTACCACCGGTCGGATAACCCTTCAAATTCTGATACTACACATCATCCCCAACCCAAACTCACTCCATAACTCTTTAACGAGACTTTAGAATGCAAAATTGATAGCAAATTCGTGATCAGCGCGTCAAATACTCATTGGACATCAATTTCGCATCGTTTACTGCATCGGGAAAGAAGAAATTTTTTTTGGCCTGAAAAATCATCAGGCTTATCCTTCCATATAATAAAAGAATCGGAGCACAAAGTACGACCACCTGGGCCTCCATCACTATAGCACTATTTCGTCACATCTCTAACCACTCCAAAACAGTATTGAGGTGTATGTGCATTTCAGTTCACCAAAACCTTCAAAGTTTAGTTAGGCTCATACGATTGTGCACTCATTTAGGGGAAGGTTGGGGGATTACGTTTTTCGGTTCTCAACATTCTGCCATCAGAACAGCCAAAAAATCTGCGAGCAGTTCGAGTTCCTTTCCTTTCTTCAGCCAAACGACTTCACCCTCATTACGTGGAGGAGATTCAACTCTCGGCATCACCTGGGGTCACGACCTTCGTGCGTTGGTGACACTACAACATCATCGACGTGACTTAGAACCACCTCCCGGACTTATGCCCCGCCCCAAACCCCGATGAACCGTTATCAAAATTTTTTCAAGCAGCTCCAAGATCTATTAGAGGATGTCTGTGTAGCCTAAAAACCTTCTTCAACGACCACAACTTAACGGATTTAATCTGCAAAAGTAATCAAGGACTATTCTTTTACCACCGGTCGGATAACCCTTCAAATTCTGATACTACACAACATCCCCAACCCAAACTCACTCCATAACTCTTTAACGAGACTTTAGAATGCAAAATTGATAGCAAATTCGTGATCAGCGCGTCAAATACTCATTGGACATCAATTTCGCATCGTTTACTGCATCGGGAAAGAAGAAATTTTTTGGCCTGAAAAACCATCAGGCTTATCCTTCCATATAATAAAAGAATCGGAGCACAAAGTACGACCACCTGGGCCTCCATCACTATAGCACTATTTCGTCACATCTCTAACCACTCCAAAACAGTATTGAGGTGTATGTGCATTTCAGTTCACCAAAACCTCCAAAGTTTAGTTAGGCTCATACGATTGTGCACTCATTTAGGGTAAGGTTGGGGATACCGTTTTTCGGTTCTCAACATTCTGCCATCGAAACAGCCAAAAAATCTGCGAGCAGTTCGAGTTCCTTTCCTTTCTTCAGCCAAACGACTTCACCCTCATTACGTGGAGGAGATTCAATTCTCGGCATCACCTGGGGTCACGACCTTCGTGCGTTGGTGACACTACAACATCATCGACGTGACTTAGAACCACCTCCCGGACTTATGCCCCGCCCCAAACCCCGATGAACCGTTATCAAAATTTTTTCAAGCAGCTCCAAGAACTATTAGAGGATGTCTGTGTAGCCTAAAAACCTTCTTCAACGACCACAACTTAACGGATTTAATCTGCAAAAGTAATCAAGGACTATTCTTTTTACCACCGGTCAGATAACCCTTCAAATTCTGATACTACACAACATCCCCAACCCAAACTCACTCCATAACTCTTTAACGAGACTTTTGAATGCAAAATTGATAGCAAATTCGTGATCAGCGCGTCAAATACCCATAGGGACATCAATTTCGCATCGTTTACTGCATCGGGAAAGAAGAAATTTTTGGCCTGAAAAATCATCAGGCTTATCCTTCCATATAATAAAAGAATCGGAGCACAAAGTACGACCACCTGGGCCTCCATCACTATAGCACTATTTCGTCACATCTCTAACCATTCCAAAACAGTATTGAGGTTTATGTGCATTTCAGTTCACCAAAACCTTCAAAGTTTAGTTAGGCTCATACGATTGTGCACTCATTTAGGGAAGGTTGGGGATTACGTTTTCGGTTCTCAACATTCTGCCACCGAAACAGCCAAAATCTGCGAGCAGTTCGAGTTCCTTTCCTTTCTTCAGCCAAACGACTTCACCCTCATTACGTGGAGGAGATTCAATTCTCGGCATCACCTGGGGTCACGACCTTCGTGCGTTGGTGACACTACAACATCATCGACGTGACTTAGAACCACCTCCCGGACTTATGCCCCGCCCCGAACCCCGATGAACCGTTATCAAAATTTTTTCAAGCAGCTCCAAGATCTATTAGAGGATGTCTGTGTAGCCTAAAAACCTTCTTCAACGACCACAACTTAACGGATTTAATCTGCAAAAGTAATCAAGGACTATTCTTTTACCACCGGTCGGATAACCCTTCAAATTCTGATACTACACAACATCCCCAACCCAAACTCACTCCATAACTCTTTAACGAGACTTTTGAATGCAAAATTGATAGCAAATTCGTGATCAGCGCGTCAAATACCCATAGGGACATCAATTTCGCATCGTTTACTGCATCGGGAAAGAAGAAATTTTTTTTGGCCTGAAAAATCATCAGGCTTATCCTTCCATATAATAAAAGAATCGGAGCACAAAGTACGACCACCTGGGCCTCCATCACTATAGCACTATTTCGTCACATCTCTAACCATTCCAAAACAGTATTGAGGTGTATGTGCATTTCAGTTCACCAAAACCTTCAAAGTTTAGTTAGGCTCATACGATTGTGCACTCATTTAGGGGAAGGTTGGGGGATTACGTTTTTCGGTTCTCAACATTCTGCCACCGAAACAGCCAAAAAATCTGCGAGCAGTTCGAGTTCCTTTCCTTTCTTCAGCCAAACGACTTCACCCTCATTACGTGGAGGAGATTCAATTCTCGGCATCACCTGGGGTCACGACCTTCGTGCGTTGGTGACACTACAACATCATCGACGTGACTTAGAACCACCTCCCGGACTTATGCCCCGCCCCGAACCCCGATGAACCGTTATCAAAATTTTTTCAAGCAGCTCCAAGATCTATTAGAGGATGTCTGTGTAGCCTAAAAACCTTCTTCAACGACCACAACTTAACGGATTTAATCTGCAAAAGTAATCAAGGACTATTCTTTTACCACCGGTCGGATAACCCTTCAAATTCTGATACTACACAACATCCCCAACCCAAACTCACTCCATAACTCTTTAACGAGACTTTTGAATGCAAAATTGATAGCGAATTCGTGATCAGCGCGTCAAATACCCATAAGACATCAATTTCGCATCGTTTACTGCATCGGGAAAGAAGAAATTTTTTTTTGGCCTGAAAAATCATCAGGCTTATCCTTCCACCAGCGGCGCCGGCCGGCTGACGCCGGCCTGCGCCGCTGGTCGTTTGGCTGCGCCAAACGGGGGGGCCGGCTTCGCCGGCCCCATTTACGTCGTCGGCGGGCTGCCGCCGCCCAACGCCGCAGGTCGTTTGGCTTCGCCAAACGAGGGGCCGGCTTCGCCGGCCCTTTCCTTCAATCATAGGCAGTAATCTTCTGGCTTAATGAACAAAGGGTCTTGTTCGCCGAAGCTTCTGACAAAATTGAAGGAACGTTGTGTTGAAATCATGCGGGGATTGAAAGCTATTGCTCGCTTCAGTTCACCGACATAAGCGAAGGTAGCCTTGAATTAAGATACTTCAATCGCAATGCAAAAGCCTCGCGTGTTGGAGAAGTTGCTTGAGAAAAACACTTCATAATCTACTCAAGTAATATACAACAGTTGACATGAAAACCAATAATTAGATATCTCAGGATGTGTCATGAAGACCCTCTTTGACTGTATATGTTTTTATGCGGAAGTAAGCATGGGCGCACTGAAATATTTGCCTGTGAAAAAATTCATATGGACGCGAAGGTCTAGAAGGTAAAAATTACTTACACAAAACTTGGTGGAATTTCGAATTTTCTGCGCATATCACACAGAATTTCTCAGGGTTTTCTTCATTGTGGTGGTGTAAACGGAGCTATAGCCCTCGAAAATACTATAAATTTCATTTGAGGGGATGAGGATATCGCCAACAATACTGAAAAAAGCTCTATGCATCGAGAAATCAAAAATTTCAGATTTTCTGTGCATATCTCACAGAATCTCTCAGGATATAGCCCTCGAAAATACTATAAATTTGGTTTGAGGGGATGAGGATATCGCCAACAATACTGAAAAAAGCTCTATGCATCGAGAAATCAAAAATTTCAGATTTTCTGTATGAAAAATTTCAGATTTTCTGTGCATATCTCACAGAATCTCTCAGGACATAGCCCTCGAAAATACTATAAATTTGGTTTGAGGGGATGAGGATATCGCCAACAATACTGAAAAAAGCTCTATGCATCGAGAAATCAAAAAATTCAGATTTTCTGTATGAAAAATTTCAGATTTTCTGTGCATATCTCACAGAATCTCTCAGGATATAGCCCTCGAAAATACTATAAATTTGGTTTGAGGGATGAGGATATCGCCAACAATACTGAAAAAAAGCTCTATGCATCGAGAAATCAAAAAATTCAGATTTTCTGTGGATATCTCACAGAATCTCTCAGGATATAGCCCTCGAAAATACTATAAATTTGGTTTGAGGGGATGAGGATATCGCCAACAATACTGAAAAAAGCTCTATGCATCGAGAAATCGAAAATTTCAGATTTTCTGTGCATATCTCACAGAATCTCTCAGGATATAGCCCTCGAAAATACTATAAATTTGGTTTGAGGGGATGAGGATATCGCCAACAATACTGAAAAAAGCTCTATGCATCGAGAAATCAAAAATTCAGATTTTCTGTGCATATCTCACAGAATCTCTCAGGATATAGCCCTCGAAAATACTATAAATTTGGTTTGAGGGGATGAGGATATCGCCAACAATACTGAAAAAAGCTCTATGCATCGAGAAATCAAAAAATTTCAGATTTTCTGTGCATATCTCACAGAATCTCTCAGGATATAGCCCTCGAAAATACTATAAATTTGGTTTGAGGGGATGAGGATATCGCCAACAATACTGAAAAAGCTCTATGCATCGAGAAATCAAAAATTCAGATTTTCTGTATGAAAAATTTCAGATTTTCTGTGCATATCTCACAGAATCTCTCAGGATATAGCCCTCGAAAATACTATAAATTTGGTTTGAGGGGATGAGGATATCGCCAACAATACTGAAAAAGCTCTATGCATCGAGAAATCAAAAATTCAGATTTTCTGTATGAAAAATTTCAGATTTTCTGTGCATATCTCACAGAATCTCTCAGGATATAGCCCTCGAAAATACTATAAATTTGGTTTGAGGGATGAGGATATCGCCAACAATACTGAAAAAAAAAGCTCTATGCATCGAGAAATCAAAAATTCAGATTTTCTGTGCATATCTCACAGAATCTCTCAGGATATAGCCCTCGAAAATACTATAAATTTGGTTTTGAGGGATGAGGATATCGCCAACAATACTGAAAAAGCTCTATGCATCGAGAAATCGAAAATTTCAGATTTTCTGTGCATATCTCACAGAATCTCTCAGGATATAGCCCTCGAAAATACTATAAATTTGGTTTGAGGGATGAGGATATCGCCAACAATACTGAAAAAGCTCTATGCATCGAGAAATCAAAAATTTCAGATTTTCTGTGCATATCTCACAGAATCTCTCAGGATATAGCCCTCGAAAATACTATAAATTTGGTTTGAGGGGATGAGGATATCGCCAACAATACTGAAAAAGCTCTATGCATCGAGAAATCGAAAATTTCAGATTTTCTGTGCATATCTCACAGAATCTCTCAGGATATAGCCCTCGAAAATACTATAAATTTGGTTTGAGGGATGAGGATATCGCCAACAATACTGAAAAAGCTCTATGCATCGAGAAATCAAAAATTCAGATTTTCTGTATGAAAAATTTCAGATTTTCTGTGCATATCTCACAGAATCTCTCAGGATATAGCCCTCGAAAATACTATAAATTTGGTTTGAGGGGATGAGGATATCGCCAACAATACTGAAAAAGCTCTATGCATCGAGAAATCAAAAAATTTCAGATTTTCTGTGCATATCTCACAGAATCTCTCAGGATATAGCCCTCGAAAATACTATAAATTTGGTTTGAGGGATGAGGATATCGCCAACAATACTGAAAAAAGCTCTATGCATCGAGAAATCAAAAATTTCAGATTTTCTGTGCATATCTCACAGAATCTCTCAGGATATAGCCCTCGAAAATACTATAAATTTGGTTTGAGGGGATGAGGATATCGCCAACAATACTGAAAAAGCTCTATGCATCGAGAAATCAAAAATTTCAGATTTTCTGTGCATATCTCACAGAATCTCTCAGGATATAGCCCTCGAAAATACTATAAATTTGGTTTCAGGGGGACCGGATATCCCCAACAATCCTGAAAAAGCTCTATGCATCGAGAAATCAAAAAATTCAGATTTTCTGTGCATATCTCACAGAATCTCTCAGGATATAGCCCTCGAAAATACTATAAATTTGGTTTGAGGGGATGAGGATATCGCCAACAATACTGAAAAAGCTCTATGCATCGAGAAATCAAAAATTTCAGATTTTCTGTATGAAAAATTTCAGATTTTCTCTGCATATCTCACAGAATCTCTCAGGATATAGCCCTCGAAAATACTATAAAATTGGTTTGAGGGGATGGGGATAACGCCAACAATACTGAAAAAGCTCTATGCATCGAGAAATCGAAAATTTCAGATTTTCTGTGCATATCTCACAGAATCTCTCAGGATATAGCCCTCGAAAATACTATAAATTTGGTTTGAGGGATGAGGATATCGCCAACAATACTGAAAAAAGCTCTATGCATCGAGAAATCGAAAATTTCAGATTTTCTGTGCATATCTCACAGAATCTCTCAGGATATAGCCCTCGAAAATACTATAAATTTGGTTTGAGGGGATGAGGATATCGCCAACAATACTGAAAAAAGCTCTATGCATCGAGAAATCAAAATTTCAGATTTTCTGTATGAAAAATTTCAGATTTTCTCTGCATATCTCACAGAATCTCTCAGGATATAGCCCTCAGAAAATACTATAAATTTGGTTTGAGGGGATGAGGATATCGCCAACAATACTGAAAAAGCTCTATGCATCGAGAAATCAAAAATTCAGATTTTCTGTATGAAAAATTTCAGATTTTCTCTGCATATCTCACAGAATCTCTCAGGATATAGCCCTCGAAAATACTATAAATTTGGTTTGAGGGGATGAGGATATCGCCAACAATACTGAAAAAAGCTCTATGCATCGAGAAATCAAAAAATTCAGATTTTCTGTATGAAAAATTTCAGATTTTCTGTGCATATCTCACAGAATCTCTCAGGATATAGCCCTCGAAAATACTATAAATTTGGTTTGAGGGGATGAGGATATCGCCAACAATACTGAAAAAAGCTCTATGCATCGAGAAATCAAAAATTCAGATTTTCTGTATGAAAAATTTCAGATTTTCTGTGCATATCTCACAGAATCTCTCAGGATATAGCCCTCGAAAATACTATAAATTTGGTTTGAGGGGATGAGGATATCGCCAACAATACTGAAAAAAGCTCTATGCATCGAGAAATCAAAAATTCAGATTTTCTGTATGCATATCTCACAGAATCTCTCAGGATATAGCCCTCGAAAATACTATAAATTTGGTTTGAGGGGATGAGGATATCGCCAACAATACTGAAAAAGCTCTATGCATCGAGAAATCAAAAATTTCAGATTTTCTGTGCATATCTCACAGAATCTCTCAGGATATAGCCCTCGAAAATACTATAAATTTGGTTTGAGGGGATGAGGATATCGCCAACAATACTGAAAAAAGCTCTATGCATCGAGAAATCAAAAATTTCAGATTTTCTGTGCATATCTCACAGAATCTCTCAGGATATAGCCCTCGAAAATACTATAAATTTGGTTTGAGGGGATGAGGATATCGCCAACAATACTGAAAAAAGCTCTATGCATCGAGAAATCAAAAATTTCAGATTTTCTGTGCATATCTCACAGAATCTCTCAGGACATACCCCTCCGAAGAACTATAAATTTGGTTTGAGGGGATGAGGATATCGCCAACAATACTGAAAAAAGCTCTATGCATCGAGAAATCAAAAATTCAGATTTTCTGTATGAAAAATTTCAGATTTTCTCTGCATATCTCACAGAATCTCTCAGGATATAGCCCTCGAAAATACTATAAATTTGGTTTGAGGGGATGAGGATATCGCCAACAATACTGAAAAAAGCTCTATGCATCGAGAAATCAAAAATTTCAGATTTTCTGTGCATATCTCACAGAATCTCTCAGGATATAGCCCTCGAAAATACTATAAACTTGGTTTGAGGGATGAGGATATCGCCAACAATACTGAAAAAGCTCTATGCATCGAGAAATCAAAAAAATTTCAGATTTTCTGTGCATATCTCACAGAATCTCTCAGGATATAGCCCTCGAAAATACTATAAATTTGGTTTGAGGGGATGAGGATATCGCCAACAATACTGAAAAAAGCTCTATGCATCGAGAAATCAAAAAAATTCAGATTTTCTGTGCATATCTCACAGAATCTCTCAGGATATAGCCCTCGAAAATACTATAAATTTCGTTTGAGGGATGAGGATATCGCCAACAATACTGAAAAAAGCTCTATGCATCGAGAAATCAAAAATTTCAGATTTTCTGTATGAAAAATTTCAGATTTTCTGTGCATATCTCACAGAATCTCTCAGGATATAGCCCTCGAAAATACTATAAATTTGGTTTGAGGGGATGAGGATATCGCCAACAATACTGAAAAAAGCTCTATGCATCGAGAAATCAAAAAATTCAGATTTTCTGTATGAAAAATTTCAGATTTTCTCTGCATATCTCACAGAATCTCTCAGGATATAGCCCTCGAAAATACTATAAATTTCGTTTGAGGGATGAGGATATCGCCAACAATACTGAAAAAAGCTCTATGCATCGAGAAATCGAAAATTTCAGATTTTCTGTGCATATCTCACAGAATCTCTCAGGATATAGCCCTCGAAAATACTATAAATTTGGTTTGAGGGGATGAGGATATCGCCAACAATACTGAAAAAAGCTCTATGCATCGAGAAATCGAAAAATTCAGATTTTCTGTGCATATCTCACAGAATCTCTCAGGATATAGCCCTCGAAAATACTATAAATTTGGTTTGAGGGGATGAGGATATCGCCAACAATACTGAAAAAAGCTCTATGCATCGAGAAATCAAAAAATTCAGATTTTCTGTATGAAAAATTTCAGATTTTCTGTGCATATCTCACAGAATCTCTCAGGATATAGCCCTCGAAAATACTATAAATTTGGTTTGAGGGGATGAGGATATCGCCAACAATACTGAAAAAAGCTCTATGCATCGAGAAATCAAAAAATTCAGATTTTCTGTATGAAAAATTTCAGATTTTCTCTGCATATCTCACAGAATCTCTCAGGACATAGCCCTCGAAAATACTATAAATTTGGTTTGAGGGGATGAGGATATCGCCAACAATACTGAAAAAAGCTCTATGCATCGAGAAATCAAAAAATTCAGATTTTCTGTGCATATCTCACAGAATCTCTCAGGATATAGCCCTCGAAAATACTATAAATTTGGTTTGAGGGGATGAGGATATCGCCAACAATACTGAACAAAGCTCCATGCATCGAGAAATCAAAAATTTCAGATTTTCTGTGCATATCTCACAGAATCTCTCAGGATATAGCCCTCGAAAATACTATAAATTTGGTTTGAGGGGATGAGGATATCGCCAACAATACTGAAAAAGCTCTATGCATCGAGAAATCAAAAATTTCAGATTTTCTGTGCATATCTCACAGAATCTCTCAGGATATAGCCCTCGAAAATACTATAAATTTGGTTTGAGGGGATGAGGATATCGCCAACAATACTGAAAAAAGCTCTATGCATCGAGAAATCAAAAATTTCAGATTTTCTGTGCATATCTCACAGAATCTCTCAGGATATAGCCCTCGAAAATACTATAAATTTGGTTTGAGGGGATGAGGATATCGCCAACAATACTGAAAAAGCTCTATGCATCGAGAAATCAAAAATTTCAGATTTTCTGTGCATATCTCACAGAATCTCTCAGGATATAGCCCTCGAAAAATACTATAAATTTGGTTTGAGGATGAGGATATCGCCAACAATACTGAAAAAGCTCTATGCATCGAGAAATCAAAAATTTCAGATTTTCTGTGCATATCTCACAGAATCTCTCAGGATATAGCCCTCGAAAATACTATAAATTTGGTTTGAGGGATGAGGATATCGCCAACAATACTGAAAAAGCTCTATGCATCGAGAAATCAAAAATTTCAGATTTTCTGTGCATATCTCACAGAATCTCTCAGGATATAGCCCTCGAAAATACTATAAATTTGGTTTGAGGGATGAGGATATCGCCAACAATACTGAAAAAGCTCTATGCATCGAGAAATCAAAAATTTCAGATTTTCTGTGCATATCTCACAGAATCTCTCAGGATATAGCCCTCGAAAATACTATAAATTTGGTTTGAGGGGATGAGGATATCGCCAACAATGCTGAAAAAAGCTCTATGCATCGAGAAATCAAAAATTTCAGATTTTCTGTGCATATCTCACAGAATCTCTCAGGATATAGCCCTCGAAAATACTATAAATTTGGTTTGAGGGGATGAGGATATCGCCAACAATACTGAAAAAAAGCTCTATGCATCGAGAAATCAAAAATTTCAGATTTTCTGTGCATATCTCACAGAATCTCTCAGGATATAGCCCTCGAAAATACTATAAATTTCGTTTGAGGGATGAGGATATCGCCAACAATACTGAAAAAAGCTCTATGCATCGAGAAATCAAAAATTTCAGATTTTCTGTGCATATCTCACAGAATCTCTCAGGATATAGCCCTCGAAAATACTATAAATTTGGTTTGAGGGGATGAGGATATCGCCAACAATACTGAAAAAAAGCTCTATGCATCGAGAAATCAAAAATTTCAGATTTTCTGTGCATATCTCACAGAATCTCTCAGGATATAGCCCTCGAAAATACTATAAATTTGGTTTGAGGGGATGAGGATATCGCCAACAATACTGAAAAAAAGCTCTATGCATCGAGGAATCAAAAATTCAGATTTTCTGTATGAAAAATTTCAGATTTTCTGTGCATATCTCACAGAATCTCTCAGGATATAGCCCTCGAAAATACTATAAATTTGGTTTGAGGGGATGAGGATATCGCCAACAATACTGAAAAAAGCTCTATGCATCGAGAAATCAAAAAATTCAGATTTTCTGTATGAAAAATTTCAGATTTTCTGTGCATATCTCACAGAATCTCTCAGGATATAGCCCTCGAAAATACTATAAATTTGGTTTGAGGGGATGAGGATATCGCCAACAATACTGAAAAAAGCTCTATGCATCGAGAAATCAAAAACTTCAGATTTTCTGTGCATATCTCACAGAATCTCTCAGGATATAGCCCTCGAAAATACTATAAATTTCGTTTGAGGGATGAGGATATCGCCAACAATACTGAAAAAAGCTCTATGCATCGAGAAATCAAAAAATTCAGATTTTCTGTGCATATCTCACAGAATCTCTCAGGATATAGCCCTCGAAAATACTATAAATTTGGTTTGAGGGGATGAGGATATCGCCAACAATACTGAAAAAAGCTCTATGCATCGAGAAATCAAAAATTTCAGATTTTCTGTGCATATCTCACAGAATCTCTCAGGATATAGCCCTCGAAAATACTATAAATTTGGTTTGAGGGGATGAGGATATCGCCAACAATACTGAAAAAGCTCTATGCATCGAGAAATCAAAAAATTCAGATTTTCTGTGCATATCTCACAGAATCTCTCAGGATATAGCCCTCGAAAATACTATAAATTTGGTTTGAGGGGATGAGGATATCGCCAACAATACTGAAAAAGCTCTATGCATCGAGAAATCAAAAATTTCAGATTTTCTGTGCATATCTCACAGAATCTCTCAGGATATAGCCCTCGAAAATACTATAAATTTGGTTTGAGGGGATGAGGATATCGCCAACAATACTGAAAAAAGCTCTATGCATCGAGAAATCAAAATTTCAGATTTTCTGTGCATATCTCACAGAATCTCTCAGGATATAGCCCTCGAAAATACTATAAATTTGGTTTGAGGGGATGAGGATATCGCCAACAATACTGAAAAAGCTCTATGCATCGAGAAATCAAAAATTTCAGATTTTCTGTGCATATCTCACAGAATCTCTCAGGATATAGCCCTCGAAAATACTATAAATTTGGTTTGAGGGGATGAGGATATCGCCAACAATACTGAAAAAGCTCTATGCATCGAGAAATCAAAAATTTCAGATTTTCTGTATGAAAAATTTCAGATTTTCTCTGCATATCTCACAGAATCTCTCAGGATATAGCCCTCGAAAATACTATAAATTTGGTTTGAGGGGATGAGGATATCGCCAACAATACTGAAAAAGCTCTATGCATCGAGAAATCAAAAATTCAGATTTTCTGTATGAAAAATTTCAGATTTTCTGTGCATATCTCACAGAATCTCTCAGGATATAGCCCTCGAAAATACTATAAATTTGGTTTGAGGGGATGAGGATATCGCCAACAATACTGAAAAAGCTCTATGCATCGAGAAATCAAAAATTTCAGATTTTCTGTATGAAAAATTTCAGATTTTCTCTGCATATCTCACAGAATCTCTCAGGATATAGCCCTCGAAAATACTATAAATTTGGTTTGAGGGGATGAGGATATCGCCAACAATACTGAAAAAGCTCTATGCATCGAGAAATCAAAAATTCAGATTTTCTGTGCATATCTCACAGAATCTCTCAGGATATAGCCCTCGAAAATACTATAAATTTGGTTTGAGGGATGAGGATATCGCCAACAATACTGAAAAAGCTCTATGCATCGAGAAATCAAAAATTTCAGGTTTTCTGTATGAAAAATTTCAGATTTTCTCTGCATATCTCACAGAATCTCTCAGAACATAGCCCTCGAAAATACTATAAATTTGGTTTGAGGTGATGAGGATATCGCCAACAATACTGAAAAAGCTCTATGCATCGAGAAATCAAAAATTTCAGATTTTCTGTGCATATCTCACAGAATCTCTCAGGATATAGCCCTCGAAAATACTATAAATTTGGTTTGAGGGGATGAGGATATCGCCAACAATACTGAAAAAAGCTCTATGCATCGAGAAATCAAAAATTTCAGATTTTCTGTGCATATCTCACAGAATCTCTCAGGATATAGCCCTCGAAAATACTATAAATTTGGTTTGAGGGGATGAGGATATCGCCAACAATACTGAAAAAGCTCTATGCATCGAGAAATCAAAATTTCAGATTTTCTGTGCATATCTCACAGAATCTCTCAGGATATAGCCCTCGAAAATACTATAAATTTGGTTTGAGGATGAGGATATCGCCAACAATACTGAAGAAAGCTCTATGCATCGAGAATGCAAAGTGTCCAGATTTTCGCTGCATACCTGACAGAAACTCTCAGGATATAGCCCTCGAAAATACTATAAATTTGGTTTGAGGGGATGAGGATATCGCCAACAATACTGAAAAAAGCTCTATGCATCGAGAAATCGAAAATTTCAGATTTTCTGTGCATATCTCACAGAATCTCTCAGGATATAGCCCTCGAAAATACTATAAATTTGGTTTGAGGGGATGAGGATATCGCCAACAATACTGAAAAAAGCTCTATGCATCGAGAAATCAAAAATTTCAGATTTTCTGTATGAAAAATTTCAGATTTTCTGTGCATATCTCACAGAATCTCTCAGGATATAGCCCTCGAAAATACTATAAATTTGGTTTGAGGGGATGAGGATATCGCCAACAATACTGAAAAAAGCTCTATGCATCGAGAAATCAAAAAATTCAGATTTTCTGTATGAAAAATTTCAGATTTTCTCTGCATATCTCACAGAATCTCTCAGGACATAGCCCTCGAAAATACTATAAATTTGGTTTGAGGGGATGAGGATATCGCCAACAATACTGAAAAAAGCTCTATGCATCGAGAAATCAAAAAATTCAGATTTTCTGTATGAAAAATTTCAGATTTTCTCTGCATATCTCACAGAATCTCTCAGGATATAGCCCTCGAAAATACTATAAATTTGGTTTGAGGGGATGAGGATATCGCCAACAATACTGAAAAAAGCTCTATGCATCGAGAAATCAAAAATTTCAGATTTTCTGTGCATATCTCACAGAATCTCTCAGGATATAGCCCTCGAAAATACTATAAATTTGGTTTGAGGGGATGAGGATATCGCCAACAATACTGAAAAAAGCTCTATGCATCGAGAAATCAAAAAATTCAGATTTTCTGTGCATATCTCACAGAATCTCTCAGGATATAGCCCTCGAAAATACTATAAATTTGGTTTGAGGGGATGAGGATATCGCCAACAATACTGAAAAAAGCTCTATGCATCGAGAAATCAAAAAATTCAGATTTTCTGTATGAAAAATTTCAGATTTTCTCTGCATATCTCACAGAATCTCTCAGGATATAGCCCTCGAAAATACTATAAATTTCATTTGAGGGATGAGGATATCGCCAACAATACTGAAAAAGCTCTATGCATCGAGAAATCAAAATTCAGATTTTCTGTATGAAAAATTTCAGATTTTCTCTGCATATCTCACAGAATCTCTCAGGACATAGCCCTCGAAAATACTATAAATTTGGTTTGAGGGGATGAGGATATCGCCAACAATACTGAAAAAGCTCTAAGCATCGAGAAATCAAAATTTCAGATTTTCTGTGCATATCTCACAGAATCTCTCAGGATATAGCCCTCGAAAATACTATAAATTTGGTTTGAGGATGAGGATATCGCCAACAATACTGAAAAAGCTCTATGCATCGAGAAATCGAAAATTCCAGATTTTCTGTGCATATCTCACAGAATCTCTCAGGATATAGCCCTCGAAAATACTATAAATTTCGTTTGAGGGATGAGGATATCGCCAACAATACTGAAAAAAGCTCTATGCATCGAGAAATCAAAAATTTCAGATTTTCTGTATGAAAAATTTCAGATTTTCTGTGCATATCTCACAGAATCTCTCAGGATATAGCCCTCGAAAATACTATAAATTTGGTTTGAGGGGATGAGGATATCGCCAACAATACTGAAAAAAGCTCTATGCATCGAGAAATCAAAAATTTCAGATTTTCTGTGCATATCTCACAGAATCTCTCAGGATATAGCCCTCGAAAATACTATAAATTTCGTTTGAGGGATGAGGATATCGCCAACAATACTGAAAAAAGCTCTATGCATCGAGAAATCAAAAATTCCAGATTTTCTGTGCATATCTCACAGAATCTCTCAGGATATAGCCCTCGAAAATACTATAAATTTCGTTTGAGGGATGAGGATATCGCCAACAATACTGAAAAAGCTCTATGCATCGAGAAATCAAAAATTTCAGATTTTCTGTGCATATCTCACAGAATCTCTCAGGATATAGCCCTCGAAAATACTATAAATTTGGTTTGAGGGGATGAGGATATCGCCAACAATACTGAAAAAAAGCTCTATGCATCGAGAAATCAAAAATTCCAGATTTTCTGTGCATATCTCACAGAATCTCTCAGGATATAGCCCTCGAAAATACTATAAATTTGGTTTAAGGGGATGAGGATATCGCCAACAATACTGAAAAAAGCTCTATGCATCGAGAAATCAAAATTTCAGATTTTCTGTGCATATCTCACAGAATCTCTCAGGATATAGCCCTCGAAAATACTATAAATTTTGTTTGAGGGATGAGGATATCGCCAACAATACTGAAAAAAGCTCTATGCATCGAGAAATCAAAAATTTCAGATTTTCTGTGCATATCTCACAGAATCTCTCAGGATATAGCCCTCGAAAATACTATAAATTTGGTTTGAGGGGATGAGGATATCGCCAACAATACTGAAAAAAGCTCTATGCATCGAGAAATCAAAAATTTCAGATTTTCTGTGCATATCTCACAGAATCTCTCAGGATATAGCCCTCGAAAAATACTATAAATTTGGTTTGAGGGGATGAGGATATCGCCAACAATACTGAAAAAGCTCTATGCATCGAGAAATCAAAAATTTCAGATTTTCTGTGCATATCTCACAGAATCTCTCAGGATATAGCCCTCGAAAATACTATAAATTTGGTTTGAGGGGATGAGGATATCGCCAACAATACTGAAAAAAGCTCTATGCATCGAGAAATCAAAAATTTCAGATTTTCTGTGCATATCTCACAGAATCTCTCAGGATATAGCCCTCGAAAATACTATAAATTTGGTTTGAGGGGATGAGGATATCGCCAACAATACTGAAAAAAAGCTCTATGCATCGAGAAATCAAAAATTTCAGATTTTCTGTGCATATCTCACAGAATCTCTCAGGATATAGCCCTCGAAAATACTATAAATTTGGTTTGAGGATGAGGATATCGCCAACAATACTGAAAAAGCTCTATGCATCGAGAAATCGAAAATTTCAGATTTTCTGTGCATATCTCACAGAATCTCTCAGGATATAGCCCTCGAAAATACTATAAATTTGGTTTGAGGGGATGAGGATATCGCCAACAATACTGAAAAAAGCTCTATGCATCGAGAAATCAAAAAATTCAGATTTTCTGTATGAAAAATTTCAGATTTTCTGTGCATATCTCACAGAATCTCTCAGGATATAGCCCTCGAAAATACTATAAATTTGGTTTGAGGGATGAGGATATCGCCAACAATACTGAAAAAAGCTTTATGCATCGAGAAATCAAAAATTTCAGATTTTCTGTGCATATCTCACAGAATCTCTCAGGATATAGCCCTCGAAAATACTATAAATTTCGTTTGAGGGATGAGGATATCGCCAACAATACTGAAAAAAGCTCTATGCATCGAGAAATCAAAAACTTCAGATTTTCTGTGCATATCTCACAGAATCTCTCAGGATATAGCCCTCGAAAATACTATAAATTTGGTTTGAGGGGATGAGGATATCGCCAACAATACTGAAAAAAGCTCTATGCATCGAGAAATCAAAAATTTCAGATTTTCTGTGCATATCTCACAGAATCTCTCAGGATATAGCCCTCGAAAATACTATAAATTTGGTTTGAGGGGATGAGGATATCGCCAACAATACTGAAAAAAAGCTTTATGCATCGAGAAATCAAAAATTTCAGATTTTCTGTGCATATCTCACAGAATCTCTCAGGATATAGCCCTCGAAAATACTATAAATTTGGTTTGAGGGGATGAGGATATCGCCAACAATACTGAAAAAAGCTTTATGCATCGAGAAATCAAAAATTTCAGATTTTCTGTGCATATCTCACAGAATCTCTCAGGATATAGCCCTCGAAAATACTATAAATTTGGTTTGAGGGGATGAGGATATCGCCAACAATACTGAAAAAAGCTTTATGCATCGAGAAATCAAAAATTTCAGATTTTCTGTGCATATCTCACAGAATCTCTCAGGATATAGCCCTCGAAAATACTATAAATTTGGTTTGAGGGGATGAGGATATCGCCAACAATACTGAAAAAGCTTTATGCATCGAGAAATCAAAATTTCCAGATTTTCTGTGCATATCTCACAGAATCTCTCAGGATATAGCCCTCGAAAATACTATAAATTTGGTTTGAGGGGATGAGGATATCGCCAACAATACTGAAAAAAGCTTTATGCATCGAGAAATCAAAAATTTCAGATTTTCTGTGCATATCTCACAGAATCTCTCAGGATATAGCCCTCGAAAATACTATAAATTTGGTTTGAGGGGATGAGGATATCGCCAACAATACTGAAAAAGCTTTATGCATCGAGAAATCAAAAAATTCAGATTTTCTGTGCATATCTCACAGAATCTCTCAGGATATAGCCCTCGAAAATACTATAAATTTGGTTTAAGTGGATGAGGATATCGCCAACAATACTGAAAAAGCTCTATGCATCGAGAAATCAAAAATTTCAGATTTTCTGTGCATATCTCACAGAATCTCTCAGGATATAGCCCTCGAAAATACTATAAATTTGGTTTGAGGGGATGAGGATATCGCCAACAATACTGAAAAAAGCTTTATGCATCGAGAAATCAAAAATTTCAGATTTTCTGTGCATATCTCACAGAATCTCTCAGGATATAGCCCTCGAAAATACTATAAATTTGGTTTGAGGGGATGAGGATATCGCCAACAATACTGAAAAAGCTTTATGCATCGAGAAATCAAAATTTCAGATTTTCTGTGCATATCTCACAGAATCTCTCAGGATATAGCCCTCGAAAAATACTATAAATTTGGTTTGAGGGGATGAGGATATCGCCAACAATACTGAAAAAGCTTTATGCATCGAGAAATCGAAAATTTCAGATTTTCTGTGCATATCTCACAGAATCTCTCAGGATATAGCCCTCGAAAATACTATAAATTTGGTTTGAGGATGAGGATATCGCCAACAATACTGAAAAAGCTCTATGCATCGAGAAATCAAAATTTCAGATTTTCTGTGCATATCTCACAGAATCTCTCAGGATATAGCCCTCGAAAATACTATAAATTTGGTTTGAGGGGATGAGGATATCGCCAACAATACTGAAAAAGCTTTATGCATCGAGAAATCAAAAATTTCAGATTTTCTGTGCATATCTCACAGAATCTCTCAGGATATAGCCCTCGAAAATACTATAAATTTGGTTTGAGGGGATGAGGATATCGCCAACAATACTGAAAAAAGCTTTATGCATCGAGAAATCAAAAATTTCAGATTTTCTGTGCATATCTCACAGAATCTCTCAGGATATAGCCCTCGAAAATACTATAAATTTGGTTTGAGGGGATGAGGATATCGCCAACAATACTGAAAAAGCTTTATGCATCGAGAAATCAAAAAATTCAGATTTTCTGTGCATATCTCACAGAATCTCTCAGGATATAGCCCTCGAAAATACTATAAATTTGGTTTGAGGGGATGAGGATATCGCCAACAATACTGAAAAAAAGCTTTATGCATCGAGAAATCAAAAAATTCAGATTTTCTGTGCATATCTCACAGAATCTCTCAGGATATAGCCCTCGAAAATACTATAAATTTGGTTTGAGGGGATGAGGATATCGCCAACAATACTGAAAAAGCTTTATGCATCGAGAAATCAAAAATTTCAGATTTTCTGTGCATATCTCACAGAATCTCTCAGGATATAGCCCTCGAAAATACTATAAATTTGGTTTGAGGGGATGAGGATATCGCCAACAATACTGAAAAAAGCTCTATGCATCGAGAAATCAAAAATTTCAGATTTTCTGTGCATATCTCACAGAATCTCTCAGGATATAGCCCTCGAAAATACTATAAACTTGGGTTGAGGGGATGAGGATATCGCCAACAATACTGAAAAAAGCTTTATGCATCGAGAAATCAAAAATTTCAGATTTTCTGTGCATATCTCACAGAATCTCTCAGGATATAGCCCTCGAAAATACTATAAATTTGGTTTAAGGGGATGAGGATATCGCCAACAATACTGAAAAAAGCTCTATGCATCGAGAAATCAAAAATTTCAGATTTTCTGTGCATATCTCACAGAATCTCTCAGGATATAGCCCTCGAAAATACTATAAACTTGGATTGAGGGGATGAGGATATCGCCAACAATACTGAAAAAAAGTTTTATGCATCGAGAAATCAAAAATTTCAGATTTTCTGTGCATGTCTCACAGAATCTCTCAGGATATAGCCCTCGAAAATACTATAAATTTGGTTTGAGGGGATGAGGATATCGCCAACAATACTGAAAAAAGCTCTATGCATCGAGAAATCAAAAAATTCAGATTTTCTGTGCATATCTCACAGAATCTCTCAGGATATAGCCCTCGAAAATACTATAAATTTGGTTTGAGGGGATGAGGATATCGCCAACAATACTGAAAAAAGCTTTATGCATCGAGAAATCAAAAATTTCAGATTTTCTGTGCATATCTCACAGAATCTCTCAGGATATAGCCCTCGAAAATACTATAAATTTTGTTTGAGGGATGAGGATATCGCCAACAATACTGAAAAAAAGCTTTATGCATCGAGAAATCAAAATTTCAGATTTTCTGTGCATATCTCACAGAATCTCTCAGGATATAGCCCTCGAAAATACTATAAATTTGGTTTGAGGGATGAGGATATCGCCAACAATACTGAAAAAGCTTTATGCATCGAGAAATCAAAAATTTCAGATTTTCTGTGCATATCTCACAGAATCTCTCAGGATATAGCCCTCGAAAATACTATAAATTTGGTTTGAGGGGATGAGGATATCGCCAACAATGCTGAAAAAAAGTTTTATGCATCGAGAAATCAAAAATTTCAGATTTTCTGTGCATATCTCACAGAATCTCTCAGGATATAGCCCTCGAAAATACTATAAATTTGGTTTGAGGGGATGAGGATATCGCCAACAATACTGAAAAAAGCTTTATGCATCGAGAAATCAAAAATTTCAGATTTTCTGTGCATATCTCACAGAATCTCTCAGGATATAGCCCTCGAAAATACTATAAACTTGGATTGAGGGGATGAGGATATCGCCAACAATACTGAAAAAAGCTTTATGCATCGAGAAATCAAAAATTTCAGATTTTCTGTGCATATCTCACAGAATCTCTCAGGATATAGCCCTCGAAAATACTATAAATTTGGTTTAAGGGGATGAGGATATCGCCAACAATACTGAAAAAAGCTTTATGCATCGAGAAATCAAAAATTTCAGATTTTCTGTGCATATCTCACAGAATCTCTCAGGATATAGCCCTCGAAAATACTATAAATTTGGTTTAAGGGGATGAGGATATCGCCAACAATACTGAAAAAAAGTTTTATGCATCGAGAAATCAAAAATTTCAGATTTTCTGTGCATGTCTCACAGAATCTCTCAGGATATAGCCCTCGAAAATACTATAAACTTGGGTTGAGGGGATGAGGATATCGCCAACAATACTGAAAAAAGCTTTATGCATCGAGAAATCAAAAATTTCAGATTTTCTGTGCATATCTCACAGAACCTCTCAGGATATAGCCCTCGAAAATACTATAAATTTGGTTTAAGGGGATGAGGATATCGCCAACAATACTGAAAAAAGCTCTATGCATCGAGAAATCAAAAATTTCAGATTTTCTGTGCATATCTCACAGAATCTCTCAGGATATAGCCCTCGAAAATACTATAAATTTGGTTTAAGGGGATGAGGATATCGCCAACAATACTGAAAAAAGCTTTATGCATCGAGAAATCAAAAATTTCAGATTTTCTGTGCATATCTCACAGAATCTCTCAAGATATAGCCCTCGAAAATACTATAAATTTTGTTTGAGGGATGAGGATATCGCCAACAATACTGAAAACAGCTTTATGCATCGAAAAATCAAAAATTCAGTCAGGATGCGCTCAGCGCTCAGCAACTGGGACAAAACAAAATCTGTGATTCTATAGAAGGTTCCTTTCTCATGATCCTGTAATTGTCGGAATTGAATTGAAGAAAATAGAGACAGGTTGAGAGTGAATATGAAAGAAGGGATAAGAAGAGGATGAGAAGAGAGAAACTGAGAATCGAGATGACTGGTTGGAGCATCCACGACGAAACCACGCGCGGAACTAAAGGGAATGTGGGGAGGACTGACGAGACTCGTGACCTAAGGAGGGTGACGAAACTCCCGACGATTTGGTTCGCTCTTATAGGAGGCGAGGCAGTGTGGGGAGGACTCACGAGACACGTGACCTAAGGAGGGTGACGAAACTCCTGGTGACTTGCCTCGGCATTTAAGGAGGCTTGACCTTGCTTCCACCGTACACTTCCCTTGCACCCCAGACCCGAATCCGCACCCGGCAATCTCGACCGCACGCGTCGCGGCCGGCACACCGACGCGCGTCGCGGCCGGCACCGGGGCCACCACCGGATGAGCAGGACCGCCAGGTGACAGGGCGTGGCCTAAAGTGCTTCAAACTTGGGTAATTGAACCGGCGACGTTGTTGACTCCTAAGTCATGGCTGGAAAGTGCGTCGTATACTTTTTTGGTAACACGGTTGACATACGATGCGCCATGGACCAAATACCGTGACAGACTGACAGATCCCCTCTATATATAGTAAAGATATAGTGAAAGAATCGGAGCACAAAGTACGACCACCTGGGCCTCCATCACTATAGCACTATTTCGTGACATCTCTAACCACTCCAAAACAGTATTGAGGTGTATGTGCATTTCAGTTCACCAAAACCTTCAAAGTTTAGTTAGGCTCATACGATTGTGCACTCATTTAGGGGAAGGTTGGGGGATTACGTTTTTCGGTTCTCAACATTCTGCCATCGAAACAGCCAAAAAATCTGCGAGCAGTTCGAGTTCCTTTCCTTTCTTCAGCCAAACGACTTCACCCTCATTACGTGGAGGAGATTCAATTCTCGGCATCACCTGGGGTCACGACCTTCGTGCGTTGGTGACACTACAACATCATCGACGTGACTTAGAACCACCTCCCGGACTTATGCCCCGCCCCAAACCCCGATGAACCGTTATCAAAATTTTTTCAAGCAGCTCCAAGATCTATTAGAGGATGTCTGTGTAGCCTAAAAACCTTCTTCAACGACCACAACTTTACGGATTTAATCTGCAAAAGTAATCAAGGACTATTCTTTTACCACCGGTCGGATAACCCTTCAAATTCTGATACTACACAACATCCCCAACCCAAACTCACTCCATAACTCTTTAACGAGACTTTTGAATGCAAAATTGATAGCAAATTCGTGATCAGCGCGTCAAATACCCAACAGACATCAATTTCGCATCGTTTACTGCATCGGGAAAGAAGAAATTTTTTTTGGCCTGAAAAATCATCAGGCTTATCCTTCCATATAATGAAAGAATCGGAGCACAAAGTACGACCACCTGGGCCTCCATCACTATAGCACTATTTCGTGACATCTCTAACCACTCCAAAACAGTATTGAGGTGTATGTGCATTTCAGTTCACCAAAACCTTCAAAGTTTAGTTAGGCTCATACGATTGTGCACTCATTTAGGGGAAGGTCTGGGGATTACGTTTTTCGGTTCTCAACATTCTGCCATCGAAACAGCCAAAAAATCTGCGAGCAGTTCGAGTTCCTTTCCTTTCTTCAGCCAAACGACTTCACCCTCATTACGTGGAGGAGATTCAATTCTCGGCATCACCTGGGGTCACGACCTTCGTGCGTTGGTGACACTACAACATCATCGACGTGACTTAGAACCACCTCCCGGACTTATGCCCCGCCCCAAACCCCGATGAACCGTTATCAAAATTTTTTCAAGCAGCTCCAAGATCTATTAGAGGATGACTGTGTAGCCTAAAACCTTCTTCAACGACCACAACTTCACGGATTTAATCTGCAAAAGTAATCAAGGACTATTCTTTACCACCGGTCGGATAACCCTTCAAATTCTGATACTACACAACATCCCCAACCCAAACTCACTCCATAACTCTTTAACGAGACTTTTGAATGCAAAATTGATAGCAAATTCGTGATCAGCGCGTCAAATACCCAACAGACATCAATTTCGCATCGTTTACTGCATCGGGAAAGAAGAAATTTTTTTTTGGCCTGAAAAATCATCAGGCTTATCCTTCCATATAATGAAAGAATCGGAGCACAAAGTACGACCACCTGGGCCTCCATCACTATAGCACTATTTCGTGACATCTCTAACCACTCCAAAACAGTATTGAGGTGTATGTGCATTTCCAGTTCACCAAAACCTTCAAAGTTTAGTTAGGCTCATACGATTGTGCACTCATTTAGGGAAGGTTGGGGATTACGTTTTTCGGTTCTCAACATTCTGCCATCGAAACAGCCAAAAATCTGCGAGCAGTTCGAGTTCCTTTCCTTTCTTCAGCCAAACGACTTCACCCTCATTACGTGGAGGAGATTCAATTCTCGGCATCACCTGGGGTCACGACCTTCGTGCGTTGGTGACACTACAACATCATCGACGTGACTTAGAACCACCTCCCGGACTTATGCCCCGCCCCAAACCCCGATGAACCGTTATCAAAATTTTTTCAAGCAGCTCCAAGATCTATTAGAGGATGACTGTGTAGCCTAAAAACCTTCTTCAACGACCACAACTTCACGGATTTAATCTGCAAAAGTAATCAAGGACTATTCTTTTACCACCGGTCGGATAACCCTTCAAATTCTGATACTACACAACATCCCCAACCCAAACTCACTCCATAACTCTTTAACGAGACTTTTGAATGCAAAATTGATAGCAAATTCGTGATCAGCGCGTCAAATACCCATAAGACATCAATTTCGCATCGTTTACTGCATCGGGAAAGAAGAAATTTTTTTTTGGCCTGAAAAATCATCAGGCTTATCCTTCCATATAATGAAAGAATCGGAGCACAAAGTACGACCACCTGGGCCTCCATCACTATAGCACTATTTCGTGACATCTCTAACCACTCCAAAACAGTATTGAGGTGTATGTGCATTTCAGTTCACCAAAACCTTCAAAGTTTAGTTAGGCTCATACGATTGTGCACTCATTTAGGGGAAGGTTGGGGATTACGTTTTCGGTTCTCAACATTCTGCCATCGAAACAGCCAAAATCTGCGAGCAGTTCGAGTTCCTTTCCTTTCTTCAGCCAAACGACTTCACCCTCATTACGTGGAGGAGATTCAATTCTCGGCATCACCTGGGGTCACGACCTTCGTGCGTTGGTGACACTACAACATCATCGACGTGACTTAGAACCACCTCCCGGACTTATGCCCCGCCCCAAACCCCGATGAACCGTTATCAAAATTTTTTCAAGCAGCTCCAAGATCTATTAGAGGATGACTGTGTAGCCTAAAAACCTTCTTCAACGACCACAACTTCACGGATTTAATCTGCAAAAGTAATCAAGGACTATTCTTTTACCACCGGTCGGATAACCCTTCAAATTCTGATACTACACAACATCCCCAACCCAAACTCACTCCATAACTCTTTAACGAGACTTTTGAATGCAAAATTGATAGCAAATTCGTGATCAGCGCGTCAAATACCCAACAGACATCAATTTCGCATCGTTTACTGCATCGGGAAAGAAGAAATTTTTTGGCCTGAAAAATCATCAGGCTTATCCTTCCATATAATGAAAGAATCGGAGCACAAAGTACGACCACCTGGGCCTCCATCACTATAGCACTATTTCGTGACATCTCTAACCACTCCAAAACAGTATTGAGGTGTATGTGCATTTCAGTTCACCAAAACCTTCAAAGTTTAGTTAGGCTCATACGATTGTGCACTCATTTAGGGAAGGTTGGGGATTACGTTTTTCGGTTCTCAACATTCTGCCATCGAAACAGCCAAAAATCTGCGAGCAGTTCGAGTTCCTTTCCTTTCTTCAGCCAAACGACTTCACCCTCATTACGTGGAGGAGATTCAATTCTCGGCATCACCTGGGGTCACGACCTTCGTGCGTTGGTGACACTACAACATCATCGACGTGACTTAGAACCACCTCCCGGACTTATGCCCCGCCCCAAACCCCGATGAACCGTTATCAAAATTTTTTCAAGCAGCTCCAAGATCTATTAGAGGATGACTGTGTAGCCTAAAAACCTTCTTCAACGACCACAACTTCACGGATTTAATCTGCAAAAGTAATCAAGGACTATTCTTTTACCACCGGTCGGATAACCCTTCAAATTCTGATACTACACAACATCCCCAACCCAAACTCACTCCATAACTCTTTAACGAGACTTTTGAATGCAAAATTGATAGCAAATTCGTGATCAGCGCGTCAAATACCCAAACGACATCAATTTCGCATCGTTTACTGCATCGGGAAAGAAGAAATTTTTTTTTGGCCTGAAAAATCATCAGGCTTATCCTTCCATATAATGAAAGAATCGGAGCACAAAGTACGACCACCTGGGCCTCCATCACTATAGCACTATTTCGTGACATCTCTAACCACTCCAAAACAGTATTGAGGTGTATGTGCATTTCAGTTCACCAAAACCTTCAAAGTTTAGTTAGGCTCATACGATTGTGGACTCATTTAGGGAAGGTTGGGGATTACGTTTTTCGGTTCTCAACATTCTGCCATCGAAACAGCCAAAAAATCTGCGAGCAGTTCGAGTTCCTTTCCTTTCTTCAGCCAAACGACTTCACCCTCATTACGTGGAGGAGATTCAATTCTCGGCATCACCTGGGGTCACGACCTTCGTGCGTTGGTGACACTACAACATCATCGACGTGACTTAGAACCACCTCCCGGACTTATGCCCCGCCCCAAACCCCGATGAACCGTTATCAAAATTTTTTCAAGCAGCTCCAAGATCTATTAGAGGATGACTGTGTAGCCTAAAAACCTTCTTCAACGACCACAACTTCACGGATTTAATCTGCAAAAGTAATCAAGGACTATTCTTTTACCACCGGTCGGATAACCCTTCAAATTCTGATACTACACAACATCCCCAACCCAAACTCACTCCATAACTCTTTAACGAGACTTTTGAATGCAAAATTGATAGCAAATTCGTGATCAGCGCGTCAAATACCCTAAAGACATCAATTTCGCATCGTTTACTGCATCGGGAAAGAAGAAATTTTTTTTTTGGCCTGAAAAATCATCAGGCTTATCCTTCCATATAATGAAAGAATCGGAGCACAAAGTACGACCACCTGGGCCTCCATCACTATAGCACTATTTCGTGACATCTCTAACCACTCCAAAACAGTATTGAGGTGTATGTGCATTTCAGTTCACCAAAACCTTCAAAGTTTAGTTAGGCTCATACGATTGTGCACTCATTTAGGGGAAGGTTGGGGGATTACGTTTTTCGGTTCTCAACATTCTGCCATCGAAACAGCCAAAATCTGCGAGCAGTTCGAGTTCCTTTCCTTTCTTCAGCCAAACGACTTCACCCTCATTACGTGGAGGAGATTCAATTCTCGGCATCACCTGGGGTCACGACCTTCGTGCGTTGGTGACACTACAACATCATCGACGTGACTTAGAACCACCTCCCGGACTTATGCCCCGCCCCAAACCCCGATGAACCGTTATCAAAATTTTTTCAAGCAGCTCCAAGATCTATTAGAGGATGACTGTGTAGCCTAAAAACCTTCTTCAACGACCACAACTTCACGGATTTAATCTGCAAAAGTAATCAAGGACTATTCTTTTACCACCGGTCGGATAACCCTTCAAATTCTGATACTACACAACATCCCCAACCCAAACTCACTCCATAACTCTTTAACGAGACTTTTGAATGCAAAATTGATAGCAAATTCGTGATCAGCGCGTCAAATACCCATAAGACATCAATTTCGCATCGTTTACTGCATCGGGAAAGAAGAAATTTTTTTTTGGCCTGAAAAATCATCAGGCTTATCCTTCCATATAATGAAAGAATCGGAGCACAAAGTACGACCACCTGGGCCTCCATCACTATAGCACTATTTCGTGACATCTCTAACCACTCCAAAACAGTATTGAGGTGTATGTGCATTTCAGTTCACCAAAACCTTCAAAGTTTAGTTAGGCTCATACGATTGTGCACTCATTTAGGGGAAGGTTGGGGGATTACGTTTTTCGGTTCTCAACATTCTGCCATCGAAACAGCCAAAAAATCTGCGAGCAGTTCGAGTTCCTTTCCTTTCTTCAGCCAAACGACTTCACCCTCATTACGTGGAGGAGATTCAATTCTCGGCATCACCTGGGGTCACGACCTTCGTGCGTTGGTGACACTACAACATCATCGACGTGACTTAGAACCACCTCCCGGACTTATGCCCCGCCCCAAACCCCGATGAACCGTTATCAAATATTTTTCAAGCAGCTCCAAGATCTATTAGAGGATGACTGTGTAGCCTAAAAACCTTCTTCAACGACCACAACTTCACGGATTTAATCTGCAAAAGTAATCAAGGACTATTCTTTTACCA
This sequence comes from Aplectana chamaeleonis, assembly GCA_029168955.1. Taxonomy (NCBI): domain Eukaryota; kingdom Metazoa; phylum Nematoda; class Chromadorea; order Rhabditida; family Cosmocercidae; genus Aplectana; species Aplectana chamaeleonis. The sequence goes on from JAPDOI010001957.1 coordinate 97,867, forward strand.
CCGGTCGGATAACCCTTCAAATTCTGATACTACACAACATCCCCAACCCAAACTCACTCCATAACTCTTTAACGAGACTTTTGAATGCAAAATTGATAGCAAATTCGTGATCAGCGCGTCAAATACCCATAAGACATCAATTTCGCATCGTTTACTGCATCGGGAAAGAAGAAATTTTTTTTTGGCCTGAAAAATCATCAGGCTTATCCTTCCATATAATGAAAGAATCGGAGCACAAAGTACGACCACCTGGGCCTCCATCACTATAGCACTATTTCGTGACATCTCTAACCACTCCAAAACAGTATTGAGGTGTATGTGCATTTCAGTTCACCAAAACCTTCAAAGTTTAGTTAGGCTCATACGATTGTGCACTCATTTAGGGGAAGGTTGGGGGATTACGTTTTCGGTTCTCAACATTCTGCCATCGAAACAGCCAAAAATCTGCGAGCAGTTCGAGTTCCTTTCCTTTCTTCAGCCAAACGACTTCACCCTCATTACGTGGAGGAGATTCAATTCTCGGCATCACCTGGGGTCACGACCTTCGTGCGTTGGTGACACTACAACATCATCGACGTGACTTAGAACCACCTCCCGGACTTATGCCCCGCCCCAAACCCCGATGAACCGTTATCAAAATTTTTTCAAGCAGCTCCAAGATCTATTAGAGGATGACTGTGTAGCCTAAAAACCTTCTTCAACGACCACAACTTCACGGATTTAATCTGCAAAAGTAATCAAGGACTATTCTTTTACCACCGGTCGGATAACCCTTCAAATTCTGATACTACACAACATCCCCAACCCAAACTCACTCCATAACTCTTTAACGAGACTTTTGAATGCAAAATTGATAGCAAATTCGTGATCAGCGCGTCAAATACCCAAACGACATCAATTTCGCATCGTTTACTGCATCGGGAAAGAAGAAATTTTTTTTTGGCCTGAAAAATCATCAGGCTTATCCTTCCATATAATGAAAGAATCGGAGCACAAAGTACGACCACCTGGGCCTCCATCACTATAGCACTATTTCGTGACATCTCTAACCACTCCAAAACAGTATTGAGGTGTATGTGCATTTCAGTTCACCAAAACCTTCAAAGTTTAGTTAGGCTCATACGATTGTGCACTCATTTAGGGGAAGGTTGGGGGATTACGTTTTTCGGTTCTCAACATTCTGCCATCGAAACAGCCAAAAAATCTGCGAGCAGTTCGAGTTCCTTTCCTTTCTTCAGCCAAACGACTTCACCCTCATTACGTGGAGGAGATTCAATTCTCGGCATCACCTGGGGTCACGACCTTCGTGCGTTGGTGACACTACAACATCATCGACGTGACTTAGAACCACCTCCCGGACTTATGCCCCGCCCCAAACCCCGATGAACCGTTATCAAAATTTTTTCAAGCAGCTCCAAGATCTATTAGAGGATGTCTGTGTAGCCTAAAACCTTCTTCAACGACCACAACTTCACGGATTTAATCTGCAAAAGTAATCAAGGACTATTCTTTTACCACCGGTCGGATAACCCTTCAAATTCTGATACTACACAACATCCCCAACCCAAACTCACTCCATAACTCTTTAACGAGACTTTTGAATGCAAAATTGATAGCAAATTCGTGATCAGCGCGTCAAATACCCTAAAGACATCAATTTCGCATCGTTTACTGCATCGGGAAAGAAGAAATTTTTTTTTGGCCTGAAAAATCATCAGGCTTATCCTTCCATATAATGAAAGAATCGGAGCACAAAGTACGACCACCTGGGCCTCCATCACTATAGCACTATTTCGTGACATCTCTAACCACTCCAAAACAGTATTGAGGTGTATGTGCATTTCAGTTCACCAAAACCTTCAAAGTTTAGTTAGGCTCATACGATTGTGCACTCATTTAGGGGAAGGTTGGGGGATTACGTTTTTCGGTTCTCAACATTCTGCCATCGAAACAGCCAAAAAATCTGCGAGCAGTTCGAGTTCCTTTCCTTTCTTCAGCCAAACGACTTCACCCTCATTACGTGGAGGAGATTCAATTCTCGGCATCACCTGGGGTCACGACCTTCGTGCGTTGGTGACACTACAACATCATCGACGTGACTTAGAACCACCTCCCGGACTTATGCCCCGCCCCAAACCCCGATGAACCGTTATCAAAATTTTTTCAAGCAGCTCCAAGATCTATTAGAGGATGACTGTGTAGCCTAAAAACCTTCTTCAACGACCACAACTTCACGGATTTAATCTGCAAAAGTAATCAAGGACTATTCTTTTACCACCGGTCGGATAACCCTTCAAATTCTGATACTACACAACATCCCCAACCCAAACTCACTCCATAACTCTTTAACGAGACTTTTGAATGCAAAATTGATAGCAAATTCGTGATCAGCGCGTCAAATACCCAAACGACATCAATTTCGCATCGTTTACTGCATCGGGAAAGAAGAAATTTTTTTTTGGCCTGAAAAATCATCAGGCTTATCCTTCCATATAATGAAAGAATCGGAGCACAAAGTACGACCACCTGGGCCTCCATCACTATAGCACTATTTCGTGACATCTCTAACCACTCCAAAACAGTATTGAGGTGTATGTGCATTTCAGTTCACCAAAACCTTCAAAGTTTAGTTAGGCTCATACGATTGTGCACTCATTTAGGGAAGGTTGGGGATTACGTTTTCGGTTCTCAACATTCTGCCATCGAAACAGCCAAAAAATCTGCGAGCAGTTCGAGTTCCTTTCCTTTCTTCAGCCAAACGACTTCACCCTCATTACGTGGAGGAGATTCAATTCTCGGCATCACCTGGGGTCACGACCTTCGTGCGTTGGTGACACTACAACATCATCGACGTGACTTAGAACCACCTCCCGGACTTATGCCCCGCCCCAAACCCCGATGAACCGTTATCAAAATTTTTTCAAGCAGCTCCAAGATCTATTAGAGGATGACTGTGTAGCCTAAAACCTTGCTACAACGAACACAACATCACGGATTTAATCTGCAAAAGTAATCAAGGACTATTCTTTTACCACCGGTCGGATAACCCTTCAAATTCTGATACTACACAACATCCCCAACCCAAACTCACTCCATAACTCTTTAACGAGACTTTTGAATGCAAAATTGATAGCAAATTCGTGATCAGCGCGTCAAATCCCCAAAAGACATCAATTTCGCATCGTTTACTGCATCGGGAAAGAAGAAATTTTTTTTTGGCCTGAAAAATCATCAGGCTTATCCTTCCATATAATGAAAGAATCGGAGCACAAAGTACGACCACCTGGGCCTCCATCACTATAGCACTATTTCGTGACATCTCTAACCACTCCAAAACAGTATTGAGGTGTATGTGCATTTCAGTTCACCAAAACCTTCAAAGTTTAGTTAGGCTCATACGATTGTGCACTCATTTAGGGGAAGGTTGGGGGATTACGTTTTCGGTTCTCAACATTCTGCCATCAGAAACAGCCAAAAATCTGCGAGCAGTTCGAGTTCCTTTCCTTTCTTCAGCCAAACGACTTCACCCTCATTACGTGGAGGAGATTCAATTCTCGGCATCACCTGGGGTCACGACCTTCGTGCGTTGGTGACACTACAACATCATCGACGTGACTTAGAACCACCTCCCGGACTTATGCCCCGCCCCAAACCCCGATGAACCGTTATCAAAATTTTTTCAAGCAGCTCCAAGATCTATTAGAGGATGACTGTGTAGCCTAAAAACCTTCTTCAACGACCACAACTTCACGGATTTAATCTGCAAAAGTAATCAAGGACTATTCTTTTACCACCGGTCGGATAACCCTTCAAATTCTGATACTACACAACATCCCCAACCCAAACTCACTCCATAACTCTTTAACGAGACTTTTGAATGCAAAATTGATAGCAAATTCGTGATCAGCGCGTCAAATACCCAAACGACATCAATTTCGCATCGTTTACTGCATCGGGAAAGAAGAAATTTTTTTTTGGCCTGAAAAATCATCAGGCTTATCCTTCCATATAATGAAAGAATCGGAGCACAAAGTACGACCACCTGGGCCTCCATCACTATAGCACTATTTCGTGACATCTCTAACCACTCCAAAACAGTATTGAGGTGTATGTGCATTTCAGTTCACCAAAACCTTCAAAGTTTAGTTAGGCTCATACGATTGTGCACTCATTTAGGGAAGGTTGGGGATTACGTTTTCGGTTCTCAACATTCTGCCATCGAAACAGCCAAAAAATCTGCGAGCAGTTCGAGTTCCTTTCCTTTCTTCAGCCAAACGACTTCACCCTCATTACGTGGAGGAGATTCAATTCTCGGCATCACCTGGGGTCACGACCTTCGTGCGTTGGTGACACTACAACATCATCGACGTGACTTAGAACCACCTCCCGGACTTATGCCCCGCCCCAAACCCCGATGAACCGTTATCAAAATTTTTTCAAGCAGCTCCAAGATCTATTAGAGGATGACTGCGTAGCCTAAAACCTTGTTCAACGACCACAACTTCACGGATTTAATCTGCAAAAGTAATCAAGGACTATTCTTTTACCACCGGTCGGATAACCCTTCAAATTCTGATACTACACAACATCCCCAACCCAAACTCACTCCATAACTCTTTAACGAGACTTTTGAATGCAAAATTGATAGCAAATTCGTGATCAGCGCGTCAAATACCCAACAGACATCAATTTCGCATCGTTTACTGCATCGGGAAAGAAGAAATTTTTTTTTGGCCTGAAAAATCATCAGGCTTATCCTTCCATATAATGAAAGAATCGGAGCACAAAGTACGACCACCTGGGCCTCCATCACTATAGCACTATTTCGTGACATCTCTAACCACTCCAAAACAGTATTGAGGTGTATGTGCATTTCAGTTCACCAAAACCTTCAAAGTTTAGTTAGGCTCATACGATTGTGCACTCATTTAGGGGAAGGTTGGGGGATTACGTTTTTCGGTTCTCAACATTCTGCCATCGAAACAGCCAAAAAATCTGCGAGCAGTTCGAGTTCCTTTCCTTTCTTCAGCCAAACGACTTCACCCTCATTACGTGGAGGAGATTCAATTCTCGGCATCACCTGGGGTCACGACCTTCGTGCGTTGGTGACACTACAACATCATCGACGTGACTTAGAACCACCTCCCGGACTTATGCCCCGCCCCAAACCCCGATGAACCGTTATCAAAATTTTTTCAAGCAGCTCCAAGATCTATTAGAGGATGACTGTGTAGCCTAAAAACCTTCTTCAACGACCACAACTTCACGGATTTAATCTGCAAAAGTAATCAAGGACTATTCTTTTACCACCGGTCGGATAACCCTTCAAATTCTGATACTACACAACATCCCCAACCCAAACTCACTCCATAACTCTTTAACGAGACTTTTGAATGCAAAATTGATAGCAAATTCGTGATCAGCGCGTCAAATACCCAAACGACATCAATTTCGCATCGTTTACTGCATCGGGAAAGAAGAAATTTTTTGGCCTGAAAAATCATCAGGCTTATCCTTCCATATAATGAAAGAATCGGAGCACAAAGTACGACCACCTGGGCCTCCATCACTATAGCACTATTTCGTGACATCTCTAACCACTCCAAAACAGTATTGAGGTGTATGTGCATTTCAGTTCACCAAAACCTTCAAAGTTTAGTTAGGCTCATACGATTGTGCACTCATTTAGGGAAGGTTGGGGATTACGTTTTTCGGTTCTCAACATTCTGCCATCGAAACAGCCAAAAATCTGCGAGCAGTTCGAGTTCCTTTCCTTTCTTCAGCCAAACGACTTCACCCTCATTACGTGGAGGAGATTCAATTCTCGGCATCACCTGGGGTCACGACCTTCGTGCGTTGGTGACACTACAACATCATCGACGTGACTTAGAACCACCTCCCGGACTTATGCCCCGCCCCAAACCCCGATGAACCGTTATCAAAATTTTTTCAAGCAGCTCCAAGATCTATTAGAGGATGACTGTGTAGCCTAAAAACCTTCTTCAACGACCACAACTTCACGGATTTAATCTGCAAAAGTAATCAAGGACTATTCTTTTACCACCGGTCGGATAACCCTTCAAATTCTGATACTACACAACATCCCCAACCCAAACTCACTCCATAACTCTTTAACGAGACTTTTGAATGCAAAATTGATAGCAAATTCGTGATCAGCGCGTCAAATACCCAACAGACATCAATTTCGCATCGTTTACTGCATCGGGAAAGAAGAAATTTTTGGCCTGAAAAATAATCAGGCTTATCCTTCCATATAATGAAAGAATCGGAGCACAAAGTACGACCACCTGGGCCTCCATCACTATAGCACTATTTCGTGACATCTCTAACCACTCCAAAACAGTATTGAGGTGTATGTGCATTTCAGTTCACCAAAACCTTCAAAGTTTAGTTAGGCTCATACGATTGTGCACTCATTTAGGGAAAGGTTGGGGGATTACGTTTTTCGGTTCTCAACATTCTGCCATCGAAACAGCCAAAAAATCTGCGAGCAGTTCGAGTTCCTTTCCTTTCTTCAGCCAAACGACTTCACCCTCATTACGTGGAGGAGATTCAATTCTCGGCATCACCTGGGGTCACGACCTTCGTGCGTTGGTGACACTACAACATCATCGACGTGACTTAGAACCACCTCCCGGACTTATGCCCCGCCCCAAACCCCGATGAACCGTTATCAAAATTTTTTCAAGCAGCTCCAAGATCTATTAGAGGATGACTGTGTAGCCTAAAAACCTTCTTCAACGACCACAACTTCACGGATTTAATCTGCAAAAGTAATCAAGGACTATTCTTTTACCACCGGTCGGATAACCCTTCAAATTCTGATACTACACAACATCCCCAACCCAAACTCACTCCATAACTCTTTAACGAGACTTTTGAATGCAAAATTGATAGCAAATTCGTGATCAGCGCGTCAAATACCCAACAGACATCAATTTCGCATCGTTTACTGCATCGGGAAAGAAGAAATTTTTTTTTGGCCTGAAAAATCATCAGGCTTATCCTTCCATATAATGAAAGAATCGGAGCACAAAGTACGACCACCTGGGCCTCCATCACTATAGCACTATTTCGTGACATCTCTAACCACTCCAAAACAGTATTGAGGTGTATGTGCATTTCAGTTCACCAAAACCTTCAAAGTTTAGTTAGGCTCATACGATTGTGCACTCATTTAGGGAAGGTTGGGGGATTACGTTTTCGGTTCTCAACATTCTGCCATCGAAACAGCCAAAAATCTGCGAGCAGTTCGAGTTCCTTTCCTTTCTTCAGCCAAACGACTTCACCCTCATTACGTGGAGGAGATTCAATTCTCGGCATCACCTGGGGTCACGACCTTCGTGCGTTGGTGACACTACAACATCATCGACGTGACTTAGAACCACCTCCCGGACTTATGCCCCGCCCCAAACCCCGATGAACCGTTATCAAAATTTTTTCAAGCAGCTCCAAGATCTATTAGAGGATGACTGTGTAGCCTAAAAACCTTCTTCAACGACCACAACTTCACGGATTTAATCTGCAAAAGTAATCAAGGACTATTCTTTTACCACCGGTCGGATAACCCTTCAAATTCTGATACTACACAACATCCCCAACCCAAACTCACTCCATAACTCTTTAACGAGACTTTTGAATGCAAAATTGATAGCAAATTCGTGATCAGCGCGTCAAATCCCCAAAAGACATCAATTTCGCATCGTTTACTGCATCGGGAAAGAAGAAATTTTTTTTTGGCCTGAAAAATCATCAGGCTTATCCTTCCATATAATGAAAGAATCGGAGCACAAAGTACGACCACCTGGGCCTCCATCACTATAGCACTATTTCGTGACATCTCTAACCACTCCAAAACAGTATTGAGGTGTATGTGCATTTCAGTTCACCAAAACCTTCAAAGTTTAGTTAGGCTCATACGATTGTGCACTCATTTAGGGGAAGGTTGGGGGATTACGTTTTTCGGTTCTCAACATTCTGCCATCGAAACAGCCAAAAATTCTGCGAGCAGTTCGAGTTCCTTTCCTTTCTTCAGCCAAACGACTTCACCCTCATTACGTGGAGGAGATTCAATTCTCGGCATCACCTGGGGTCACGACCTTCGTGCGTTGGTGACACTACAACATCATCGACGTGACTTAGAACCACCTCCCGGACTTATGCCCCGCCCCAAACCCCGATGAACCGTTATCAAAATTTTTTCAAGCAGCTCCAAGATCTATTAGAGGATGACTGTGTAGCCTAAAAACCTTCTTCAACGACCACAACTTCACGGATTTAATCTGCAAAAGTAATCAAGGACTATTCTTTTACCACCGGTCGGATAACCCTTCAAATTCTGATACTACACAACATCCCCAACCCAAACTCACTCCATAACTCTTTAACGAGACTTTTGAATGCAAAATTGATAGCAAATTCGTGATCAGCGCGTCAAATACCCAACAGACATCAATTTCGCATCGTTTACTGCATCGGGAAAGAAGAAATTTTTTTTTGGCCTGAAAAATCATCAGGCTTATCCTTCCATATAATGAAAGAATCGGAGCACAAAGTACGACCACCTGGGCCTCCATCACTATAGCACTATTTCGTGACATCTCTAACCACTCCAAAACAGTATTGAGGTGTATGTGCATTTCAGTTCACCAAAACCTTCAAAGTTTAGTTAGGCTCATACGACTGTGCACTCATTTAGGGAAGGTTGGGGATTACGTTTTCGGTTCTCAACATTCTGCCATCGAAACAGCCAAAAAATCTGCGAGCAGTTCGAGTTCCTTTCCTTTCTTCAGCCAAACGACTTCACCCTCATTACGTGGAGGAGATTCAATTCTCGGCATCACCTGGGGTCACGACCTTCGTGCGTTGGTGACACTACAACATCATCGACGTGACTTAGAACCACCTCCCGGACTTATGCCCCGCCCCAAACCCCGATGAACCGTTATCAAATATTTTTCAAGCAGCTCCAAGATCTATTAGAGGATGACTGTGTAGCCTAAAACCTTCTTCAACGACCACAACTTCACGGATTTAATCTGCAAAAGTAATCAAGGACTATTCTTTTACCACCGGTCGGATAACCCTTCAAATTCTGATACTACACAACATCCCCAACCCAAACTCACTCCATAACTCTTTAACGAGACTTTTGAATGCAAAATTGATAGCAAATTCGTGATCAGCGCGTCAAATACCCTAAAGACATCAATTTCGCATCGTTTACTGCATCGGGAAAGAAGAAATTTTTTGGCCTGAAAAATCATCAGGCTTATCCTTCCATATAATGAAAGAATCGGAGCACAAAGTACGACCACCTGGGCCTCCATCACTATAGCACTATTTCGTCACATCTCTACCCACTCCAAAACAGTATTGAGGTGTATGTGCATTTCAGTTCACCAAAAGCTTCAAAGTATAGTTAGGCTCATACGATTGTGCACTCATTTAGGGGAAGGTATGGGGATTACGTTTTTCGGTTCTCAACATTCTGCCATCGAAATAGCCAAAAAATCAGCGAGCAGTTCGAGTTCTTTTCATTTCTTCAGCCAAACGACTTCACCCTCATTACGTGGAGGAGATTCAATTCTCGGCATCACCTGGGGTCACGACCTTCGTGCGTTGGTGACACTACAACATCATCGACGTGACTTAGAACCACCTCCCGGACTTATGCCCCGCCCCAAACCCCGATGAACCGTTATCAAAATTTTTTCAAGCAGCTCCAAGATCTATTAGAGGATGACTGAGTAGCCTAAAAACCCTCTTCAACGACCACAACTTCACGGATTTAATCTGCAAAAGTAATCAAGGACTATTCTTTTACCACCGGTCGGATAACCCTTCAAATTCTGATACTACGCAACATCCCCAACCCAAACTCACTCCATAACTCTTTAACGAGACTTTTGAATGCAAAATTGATAGCAAATTCGTGATCAGCGCGTCAAATTCCTCAGAAGACATCAATTTCGCATCGTTTACTGCATCGGGAAAGAAGAAATTTTTTTTTGGCCTGAAAAATCATCAGGCTTATCCTTCCATATAATGAAAGAATCGGAGCACAAAGTACGACCACCTGGGCCTCCATCACTATAGCACTATTTCGTGACATCTCTAACCACTCCAAAACAGTATTGAGGTGTATGTGCATTTCAGTTCACCAAAACCTTCAAAGTTTAGTTAGGCTCATACGATTGTGCACTCATTTAGGGGAAGGTTGGGGGATTACGTTTTTCGGTTCTCAACATTCTGCCATCGAAACAGCCAAAAAATCTGCGAGCAGTTCGAGTTCCTTTCCTTTCTTCAGCCAAACGACTTCACCCTCATTACGTGGAGGAGATTCAATTCTCGGCATCACCTGGGGTCACGACCTTCGTGCGTTGGTGACACTACAACATCATCGACGTGACTTAGAACCACCTCCCGGACTTATGCCCCGCCCCAAACCCCGATGAACCGTTATCAAAATTTTTTCAAGCAGCTCCAAGATCTATTAGAGGATGACTGTGTAGCCTAAAAACCTTCTTCAACGACCACAACTTCACGGATTTAATCTGCAAAAGTAATCAAGGACTATTCTTTTACCACCGGTCGGATAACCCTTCAAATTCTGATACTACACAACATCCCCAACCCAAACTCACTCCATAACTCTTTAACGAGACTTTTGAATGCAAAATTGATAGCAAATTCGTGATCAGCGCGTCAAATACCCAACAGACATCAATTTCGCATCGTTTACTGCATCGGGAAAGAAGAAATTTTTTGGCCTGAAAAATCATCAGGCTTATCCTTCCATATAATGAAAGAATCGGAGCACAAAGTACGACCACCTGGGCCTCCATCACTATAGCACTATTTCGTGACATCTCTAACCACTCCAAAACAGTATTGAGGTGTATGTGCATTTCAGTTCACCAAAACCTTCAAAGTTTAGTTAGGCTCATACGATTGTGCACTCATTTAGGGAAGGTTGGGGGGATTACGTTTTCGGTTCTCAACATTCTGCCATCGAAACAGCCAAAAATCTGCGAGCAGTTCGAGTTCCTTTCCTTTCTTCAGCCAAACGACTTCACCCTCATTACGTGGAGGAGATTCAATTCTCGGCATCACCTGGGGTCACGACCTTCGTGCGTTGGTGACACTACAACATCATCGACGTGACTTAGAACCACCTCCCGGACTTATGCCCCGCCCCAAACCCCGATGAACCGTTATCAAAATTTTTTCAAGCAGCTCCAAGATCTATTAGAGGATGACTGTGTAGCCTAAAAACCTTCTTCAACGACCACAACTTCACGGATTTAATCTGCAAAAGTAATCAAGGACTATTCTTTTACCACCGGTCAGATAACCCTTCAAATTCTGATACTACACAACATCCCCAACCCAAACTCACTCCATAACTCTTTAACGAGACTTTTGAATGCAAAATTGATAGCAAATTCGTGATCAGCGCGTCAAATACCCAACAGACATCAATTTCGCATCGTTTACTGCATCGGGAAAGAAGAAATTTTTGGCCTGAAAAATCATCAGCCTTATCCTTCCATATAATGAAAGAATCGGAGCACAACGTACGACCACCTGGGCCTCCATCACTATACCACTACTTCGTGACATCTCTATCCACTCCAAAACAGTACTGAGGTGTCTGAGCATTTCAGTTCACCAAAACCTTCAAAGTTTAGTTAGGCTCATACGATTGTGCACTCATTTAGGGAAGGTTGGGGGATTACGTTTTTCGGTTCTCAACATTCTGCCATCGAAACAGCCAAAATCTGCGAGCAGTTCGAGTTCCTTTCCTTTCTTCAGCCAAACGACTTCACCCTCATTACGTGGAGGAGATTCAATTCTCGGCATCACCTGGGGTCACGACCTTCGTGCGTTGGTGACACTACAACATCATCGACGTGACTTAGAACCACCTCCCGGACTTATGCCCCGCCCCAAACCCCGATGAACCGTTATCAAAATTTTTTCAAGCAGCTCCAAGATCTATTAGAGGATGACTGTGTAGCCTAAAAACCTTCTTCAACGACCACAACTTCACGGATTTAATCTGCAAAAGTAATCAAGGACTATTCTTTTACCACCGGTCGGATAACCCTTCAAATTCTGATACTACACAACATCCCCAACCCAAACTCACTCCATAACTCTTTAACGAGACTTTTGAATGCAAAATTGATAGCAAATTCGTGATCAGCGCGTCAAATACCCAAACGACATCAATTTCGCATCGTTTACTGCATCGGGAAAGAAGAAATTTTTGGCCTGACAAATCACCAGGCTTATCCTTCCATATAATGAAAGAATCGGAGCACAAAGTACGACCACCTGGGCCTCCATCACTATAGCACTATTTCGTGACATCTCTAACCACTCCAAAACAGTATTGAGGTGTATGTGCATTTCAGTTCACCAAAACCTTCAAAGTTTAGTTAGGCTCATACGATTGTGCACTCATTTAGGGAAGGTTGGGGGATTACGTTTTCGGTTCTCAACATTCTGCCATCGAAACAGCCAAAAAATCTGCGAGCAGTTCGAGTTCCTTTCCTTTCTTCAGCCAAACGACTTCACCCTCATTACGTGGAGGAGATTCAATTCTCGGCATCACCTGGGGTCACGACCTTCGTGCGTTGGTGACACTACAACATCATCGACGTGACTTAGAACCACCTCCCGGACTTATGCCCCGCCCCAAACCCCGATGAACCGTTATCAAAATTTTTTCAAGCAGCTCCAAGATCTATTAGAGGATGACTGTGTAGCCTAAACCCTTCTTCAACGACCACAACTTCACGGATTTAATCTGCAAAAGTAATCAAGGACTATTCTTTTACCACCGGTCGGATAACCCTTCAAATTCTGATACTACACAACATCCCCAACCCAAACTCACTCCATAACTCTTTAACGAGACTTTTGAATGCAAAATTGATAGCAAATTCGTGATCAGCGCGTCAAATACCCATAAGACATCAATTTCGCATCGTTTACTGCATCGGGAAAGAAGAAATTTTTTTTTGGCCTGAAAAATCATCAGGCTTATCCTTCCATATAATGAAAGAATCGGAGCACAAAGTACGACCACCTGGGCCTCCATCACTATAGCACTATTTCGTGACATCTCTAACCACTCCAAAACAGTATTGAGGTGTATGTGCATTTCAGTTCACCAAAACCTTCAAAGTTTAGTTAGGCTCATACGATTGTGCACTCATTTAGGGGAAGGTTGGGGGATTACGTTTTTCGGTTCTCAACATTCTGCCATCGAAACAGCCAAAAAATCTGCGAGCAGTTCGAGTTCCTTTCCTTTCTTCAGCCAAACGACTTCACCCTCATTACGTGGAGGAGATTCAATTCTCGGCATCACCTGGGGTCACGACCTTCGTGCGTTGGTGACACTACAACATCATCGACGTGACTTAGAACCACCTCCCGGACTTATGCCCCGCCCCAAACCCCGATGAACCGTTATCAAATATTTTTCAAGCAGCTCCAAGATCTATTAGAGGATGACTGTGTAGCCTAAAAACCTTCTTCAACGACCACAACTTCACGGATTTAATCTGCAAAAGTAATCAAGGACTATTCTTTTACCACCGGTCGGATAACCCTTCAAATTCTGATACTACGCAACATCCCCAACCCAAACTCACTCCATAACTCTTTAACGAGACTTTTGAATGCAAAATTGATAGCAAATTCGTGATCAGCGCGTCAAATTCCTCAGAAGACATCAATTTCGCATCGTTTACTGCATCGGGAAAGAAGAAATTTTTTTTTGGCCTGAAAAATCATCAGGCTTATCCTTCCATATAATGAAAGAATCGGAGCACAAAGTACGACCACCTGGGCCTCCATCACTATAGCACTATTTCGTGACATCTCTAACCACTCCAAAAACAGTATTGAGGTGTATGTGCATTTCAGTTCACCAAAACCTTCAAAAGTTTAGTTAGGCTCATACGATTGTGCACTCATTTAGGGAAGGTTGGGGATTACGTTTTTCGGTTCTCAACATTCTGCCATCAGAAACAGCCAAAAAATCTGCGAGCAGTTCGAGTTCCTTTCCTTTCTTCAGCCAAACGACTTCACCCTCATTACGCGGAGGAGATTCAATTCTCAGCATCACCTGGGGTCACGACCTTCGTGCGTTGGTGACACTACAACATCATCGACGTGACTTAGAACCACCTCCCGGACTTATGCCCCCGCCCCAAACCCCGATGAACCGTTATCAAAATTTTTTCAAGCAGCTCCAAGATCTATTAGAGGATGACTGTGTAGCCTAAAACCTTCTTCAACGACCACAACTTCACGGATTTAATCTGCAAAAGTAATCAAGGACTATTCTTTTACCACCGGTCAGATAACCCTTCAAATTCTGATACTACACAACATCCCCAACCCAAACTCACTCCATAACTCTTTAACGAGACTTGTAAATGCAAAATTGATAGCAAATTCGTGATCAGCGCGTCAAATACCCAAAAGACATCAATTTCGCATCGTTTACTGCATCGGGAAAGAAGAAATTTTTTGGCCTGAAAAATCATCAGGCTTATCCTTCCATATAATGAAAGAATCGGAGCACAAAGTACGACCACCTGGGCCTCCATCACTATAGCACTATTTCGTGACATCTCTAACCACTCCAAAACAGTATTGAGGTGTATGTGCATTTCAGTTCACCAAAACCTTCAAAGTTTAGTTAGGCTCATACGATTGTGCACTCATTTAGGGGAAGGTTGGGGGATTACGTTTTTCGGTTCTCAACATTCTGCCATCGAAACAGCCAAAAAATCTGCGAGCAGTTCGAGTTCCTTTCCTTTCTTCAGCCAAACGACTTCACCCTCATTACGTGGAGGAGATTCAATTCTCGGCATCACCTGGGGTCACGACCTTCGTGCGTTGGTGACACTACAACATCATCGACGTGACTTAGAACCACCTCCCGGACTTATGCCCCGCCCCAAACCCGGTACGAAGGAATTCACCTATCATTGAAGGCTGAAACACAAAATTTTAAAGGCAGTGGTCACGATGAAAAACGTTATTGAAAAAACTACAAAAATCAGCTTAGATCAAAAACAGCTGAAAAACTATGAAGGTAGCGCGGTGAAAAACGGTCTACAATTAGAGTTTTTAGGGCCCAAAGAAGCTAGTTCGTGCACACGTGCACAGCGATGACGAAACAGATCGCAGTCTCATGCCGAGCAGTCAAAAGTCATCGACATTCAGAGGACGAAATAAATGCAAATTTAACAAATAAAAACAGCTGAATAATGAAAGCATCACTTCAGTCAATGTTTTTGACTAGATGTGTACATAAATTCGAAGGTTCATTGATTGACATTCAATTTCAAGCTAGCTGATGTTCTTGATATAAGAGGTCATCCATGCCGATGATGTGGAGAGGGCTCGTCCACCATCAAAAGGCAAGAAAGTTCAGGTTTCAAATTCGGCCCAAAACAGTGTTTTTTTTTCGCGATTTTTTCTTATAGGTCCTACTACTCGAGACCCAGGAAAGGATTTGGAGAGAAAAAGAATACAAGCATATTTGATCGCGACCACTGCCTTTAAGAGAATCAATGCATGTGTATGGGCCTTTACCACTGTCGAAAAGAAAGTGGATTTCATGGGTGATTTTGGTAAGTTGAAAGGAGTGGCAGTTAGGCTAAGTCCCTGCGAAGACGGCTTTTGATTTTTTTAATATGGCGCTCTGGAAGTTATGGGGCGGGTGCGGACCGACGACAAAACGACATTGTACAATAGTCTTTGTTCAGTTACTGTTCCACTCCAAGTGCGCGGCAATGCATGAAAGCCTAGAGAGGCTACTGATCAGGGATGAGCCGAAGTCTTTTTCGAAACTTCGTTATTCGGAAATCGGAAGGCCAAAAACCATCGGGAAATCGGATAATCGGAAATAAGTTCACCTGGATGGATTCCAACCACCCATGGTGGCTGTATGTACCTACCCTTCTTCTTATCTAATGAGCCTTCAAAACTGTTCCTAGTCTCTCTAGCTGGGAGAGATCTCCTCCCAATAAAAAAGACTTAATGAGGCTTATTCTTCTTTCTTAATTTTCACGAAATTCGGATACACGACAAAAACCGAGAATCCGGACAAATCTGCTCAAATTTCGCTTCAATTAATTATTTTCAGGTAGCACACTTTAGATATCCTGACTTCGAGACAACACTCACTAATTCACTGTAGCACAATAAGTTATCATTTTGTGTACCGTAACTTAAATAGTGAGTGTAACCATTCGATAACAAGAGCTATGTATATAGACCATTAGAATCACAACAAGTACAATTGAACAAAAATACTATAGTAGGTAATGGCCACTTGCTAAACATGGTCTAGCGGATGGGCGAGGCGCGCTCATTGCGGCGAGCAGTGCGGATTTCGCGACACCACCGGCAAACAGAGTTTCGATCGCGCGTCTGCCCTTCGAAGCCCCGTCCATTTTTTCCACCACACATTCTGAGAAGATATCATACGTTCACTCTGTTCCTGCTGTCTCCACCTAAACAAACACCGCAGGACCCTATTAGATTCAATAAAAGCATGGACAAATCAAATATCTCTGAAAAAGAGCCCTGTTTGAGGAATGGTTCAACCTTTGAATTTGAGGAAAAAGAGCCCAATCACAGTGAGTTTTTGAAGTTCATTTCAGAAAAAATATAGATCCTGTTGACATATGGAACCTTACTCCTTGCTCTTTTTTAACATCAAGAAACAAAGCCTCCGAGTTCAGGTTTAGCTCTTAAAGAACACCCTTAATGTCTTTGCAATTCACAATGCGTAACCTCCTAAAATTGTGATCTTCTAACCATTTCCGATTCACTTTCCGCATTTTGGGGCATTTTTTTCGCAAATCGGAGATTCCAGAAATCTGGAAGGCAAAAAACCATCGGAAATCCGCTCATCCCCGCTACTGATCTATTGCGACAAGGCACATAACGCTCTATTCGGTTAGTGAGCTCACACTTATGATCAAGGCAGTGGCTTAAAGGCAGTGGACGCGATCAAATATGCTTGTCGTCTTTTTCTCTCTAAACCCTTTTCTGGGTCTCGAGTAGTAGGACCTATAAGAAAAAATCGCTTGAAAAAACACTGTTTTAGGCCCGAAATTGAAGCCTGAGATTTCTTGTCTTTTTGGTGGTGGACGAGCCCACTCCACAACATCGGCACCGATGACCTCTTATATCAAGAACATCAGCTGGCTTGAAATTGAATTTCCAATCCACTGAACCTTCGGATTCATTTACACAACTAGTCAAGAACCCATTGACTGGAACGCTTTCTTTCATTGCTCAACTGGTTTTATTAGGTAAATTTACATGTATTTCCTTCCTCTGAATGTCGATGATTTTTGACTGCTCGGCATGAGACGGCGATCTTTTTCCGTCATCGCTGTGCACGTGTGCGCACGAAGTGGCGATTTTGGGCCTTAAAATCTCTATTTCTAGCCCGTTTTCACCGCTCTACCTTCATAGTTTTTCAGCTGTTTTTTGATCTAAAGCTGATTTTGTAACACTTTTTCGATAACGTTTTTCATCGTGACCACTGCCTTTAAGGCTGGGGAGATTTGATCAACGTCGTTCTTTCGTTGGCCAGTTCCCTCCTCACTGTTTTCCGAATCGGAATTCCAGAGAAAAAAAAGAATTATGGCGAGTCACCGCTCTTAGCTGCTCTGAACCCTGCCATACATATCAGCCCCCAACTACTACAGCACTCTGCAGGTACGCAATCACGTTACTTACACGCAGTATCCATTCTACGGTAATCATGAAAACTGGAGCAATATACAAAAAATTAAGGGGTTCAGCGGAAACAACTGTGAATTTGGTGTTCCTGGATACGGTGTTACTGCAGAAACTGTGTAGAGGGGTGACTGGGTAACCGCAGGTGGGGGGAATAACAATGCTTCTTGGGACTCTCTCCACCGGGAGACGGATTATAGGGAGCAGAAGCAGCAAAACCTAGCGTTCAGTCAGGTGCAATTAATGACACGCGGTACTGGAAGTTCCACTCCAGGACCAAACTTCTTCACTAATCCCCTACACAGAAAAAATTTAGATATAGAAAAGTTCTGTCAGTCGGTGTCTTCATTTTTTTCTCAGTTGTGTTTTTTAGATTTTTCGTAATAGAGGAGAATACAGTTTTGTTACTCTAGAGGAATTTGAAAACCTTTCTGACCGACTAGCGGTTTCTATTGAGCTAGGAACCCTAGCTATGGTGTCACATTTTCAGCTTCACCTACAGCGGCCTTTTTCGGACTTGACGTGTAATCCACACGTCAAAGTGGACCTTAAATTTTGGTTATGAAGAATTTTAGAACGAATCGTTCGTTAATCACAAAGATGAAGGGGAAACTGTGGAGAGTTCCGAAAATTTCGTTGTATCAGACTGTGAGCAAGCGTCCTTATCGGAGTGAAGTATTACGGTCATGGAGCTGCGCACTGCCCGCGTTTGAGAAGGGCCCGCCACACAAAATCGTGCAAAGGATCATGGGCGAATTTTCATTTCTTCTGTGAGAGCAGTCCTGAGAGAGTCCAGTTTCAATCCAGTTTCAAAAAGTCTTTAAGTGAAATAAGAAATCATTATTTGAACTGTCAGGACAGGAAAATGTAAGTGTTTTTCACACACTACTGGACCTCTTTAACTAAGCGGCAGAGTTGTGGCGGACCATTGATATCATTCGATGTGAGAGATAGTGCACGCTTCAGTTGATGAGGATTTTCTCAAGAATAGAAGGCGGTAACTGCATTTTCTGCAAATCGTTGTTAGGAGCAGGACATCGTAATTA
>JAPDOI010001958.1:0-116603 GCA_029168955.1 Aplectana chamaeleonis
TTGCAATTACTTGTTTTCATTGTTTCAATGTAAATAATTGTATTCCCATTAGCACTCATTGATTCCTCAATCGTTTCGTTAGTGAGTGTTGCGATGGGGCTGAAATGATAGTGATTAGCTGGGCCGCGCCGCGACCGCGCGCGGAGCAGGTCCGACCCCCGAAGCTCCATACCGGTATTCGGGTGTGCAGGAGGTCGTAGAATGTGTTCAGGACCTCAGTAGGAGTGTGCAGGACATTAAGGAACTTGTGGAACCCCGCTACTCGCAGGTTTGGGGGTACTCTTTCGGAATAGACGACCCACTCTGGTAAGAAAGGTTTTCTAATGCAGCTACAGGATCATTTTGTCATGTTCTTGCTTCTAAACATGTAGAAGCAGAGAGCAACATGAAAAATTTGTGCAAAGAACATATAAAAAACACCAGGAAAATCCAAGTTTATTAGGTGGGTTGTCTATTCCGAAAGAGTACCGGGTTGGGCTTCACTATTATAGGAATGGTGCGGTTTTGAGAATGATTTCTTCATTTTGATAGTTGCTTTTTTCGAAAAACAACCGCTTCGCATCTACGATAGTGATAACACGAGTGCGAGCAGCTCGGAAATGAATGCTATCTTGTTTGTAGGAAGCCGCGTTGCAACTATTACATATCTTGCAGTCTTAGCAGCGGAGCGGTTGTTTCATCATTTCTACCACTATGTTTTCGAAAAAAAAAACAAATTGACTTTCAGAGCTTGACGATATTGTAGAAGAGAAACCCTTGTAAAAAGTTGTGAAATTTCTGAAAGTTGGGCTCCGCAGAAAAGGTCAAGGATTTGGCATTGCTCTAAAATGTCGTGAAATTGTTCCATTAGATTTGGCTATCAAACTGATTTTCTAAATGTAGTGAAATTATTGAATCGATTTGGCTGCTGTTGGTATATGCAGACAACATAATCATTAAATGTAGTGAAATTGTTGCAAACGGATTTGGCAGGAGCTCTATGAATTATCACAGTCAAATCACGCGTCAGAAGGGGTTTTTCTTGGAGCGCATATTGAATCAAATGAGAACAAGAATAGGTCTAGCAGCAAAAACGTTTTCATACAATGTGAACCGTAAAAGCGTTGATGACACGAAGACATAGCGTTAGTAGCTAATAAATTGTGTTAGAATTCGTTTTCATGGTTTTTATCTAATCGGTGAGGGAAGGTCTGGTACCTTAGTGGGAGCTACACTGAAAAGGCAGATTAGCATTCGAAAACCTTATTTCTAGCCCATAAGGCGACATTTCGTTCAGCAGTTATTAAGAAGTAGTTTTTTTTTGTCTTTATTTGCTCGCCAGAGGACCTTCTGACGCGTGATTTGACTGTGATAATTCATAGAGCTCCTGCCAAACCGGTTGCAACAATTTCACTACATTTAATGATTATGTTGTCTGCATATACCAACAACAGCCAAATCGATTCAATAATTTCGCTACATTTAATAAATCAGTTTGATAGCCAAATCTAATGGAACAATTTCACGACATTTTAGAGCAATGCCAAATCCTTGACCTTTTCTGCGGAGCCCAACTTTCAGAAATTTTTCCTAAGCTTTCGGGCTCACAACTTTGTTATTTGTTAACCGATTCGGCCCAAATTTTGACAGCTGGTGTCTTTTGGACCCCTTCGCTTATATCCGGAAGGAAATCTGCAGACAATTTGTTTTAATGGTTTTATAAACTATTTTTTAAAATTATAAGCGATCAAAAGGCCTAGGCAAAACCAAACCTCTACAGCCGCTTCGCGGCTGGAGCGATACTGTTGGAGACATGGTTCTGAAACATGACTCTTGCTCGCCGACCTTTAATAAAGGCCGATATCCAGCGCTTCTGCCAAGATGGTTTTGACGACTCCAGTATGTTGCTTGACAGGACTCCAAGGTTAACCGTATCAAATGCCTTGGTGAGATCCAAAGCAACAGCTACAGTTCTCAATTGCTTGTTAAAGTTGAACCCGTCGATAGCATTGCTGGTGAATTCTAGCAAAGCCGTAGTTGTGGAATGTCGCCTCCTGAACCCATGTTGAAACAACTGCTTTTCGTTGTGCTCCGCTAGATCCTTGACAATGAGCTTTTCGGCTAGCTTAGCAAAAGGTGACATCAAGCTAATGGGACGATATCCCTTTACTGATGACTGAGGTTTACACGGCTTGGGCAACGGGAAAACGTTGGGTGTCTTCCAGTTTTGCGGAATAGCGCAAAAGCTGAACGAAGTGTTAATCATATCAACGATGAGCAGGATCTCAGTCGGGAGTTTCTTCAGTACAGCAGGACAAATGCCGTCCGGACCGACAGCTTTGGAGTTCCTCATATCCTTTAAAATCTTCTCTACTTGCGCCACAGTGTACGCTTCGGCCGTGCTCATGAGCGGGAGGCGGCACAGCTCTCTTAGAGGTCGCTTATACTCCCGCCGCGGCACTGTGCATTCCTGTAATATTGATCACGTGGGGCGGCGCGATCGATAATACAGGATTGCACTTCGCCGCGCCGCTCGGCGGCGGAAGGATGAATGACGCCTTACTGTCACTCTATTCTGCGGACCTCGCCTTGTACTCGTGACAAAGAAACGTTTTCCAAGAGAGTAAGCGGCTTCCTTACCCTTCTTGAAAACGTTATCATCAAATTCAATGGTGGATAAGGTGGCTGGCGAGCTCTTTCCAGATAGCTTCCGTAGTACCTTCCAAGTAGCTGCACTGTCCGCCTTGAAATCCAACTGTCCCGTGAACTTTTCCCAATCTTCTTTCTTGTATCTGTCCAGATCTTTTCTGATCTCGTCATCTAGTTGAGCAACGACAGGATCTAGATGTTCACCTTCTGGCATCTCTGGTCCTGTTTTTCTGAAGAATTTCCCTGGTTACATTTGGATAAAATGTCTTGACACGACCGAGAGGACTAGCTGCATTCATGGCCTTGCGGATTGCGTCAGATAAATGGCACTCTTTCTGGTGCACGCTTTGATTCTAGGGGTAATCAGCCGCTAGGCGTAGCGCAACCTCACTGAACAGGCACCACTCTGCTTGGCCTAAATTGAGATAAGAACGTTGACGAACACCAGAATAAAGAGCAAGAGATTTTGAGAGATCGATGTGCACAAAGACGGGAACACGATCACTAGACAATGTTGTTGAGGTAGACCATGAGCAAGCGTTGGAAAGGTTGGAAGAGACTAGAGTTATGTCTGGGCTAGAAGATCGGCCGTTGGCAGGGAGCAGGGTCGAGCTCACGGTGGTCCGCGGATCACCGTGGGACCGAGGAGGGGTCGTTATTTTTCTGGGAAAACTTTAAAAATTTTTTTTTGGGGGGGGGGTGTTATTTTTTTCCCATCTGAAATAATGTCTGTATCGCTGAAAAATCGAATCTTGAGGTAAAATTGTCTGAGGCCATGATTATTTACAGTTGACCGCAATGTTAAAAGGACATGGTGCGGTTGCGGACTCGCATTAAAACTACGGTAGAATCTGGCTAAGTGCCAGATTTCGTCATCGATCGGTGCCACAGCTGAGATTCTCGTGAGCAGAGCGACGACAGTTGGTGCCGATCGATGACGAAATCTGGCAAAGGGCCAGATTCTACCGTAATTTAGTGCGAGTCCGCAACCGCACCATGTCCTTTTAACATTGAGGTCAACTGTACCATGGAATGGTAAACATCGATGGAACAAGAGCGGTTTGAAATGAAAAATGGAGTAAATCATCAAACGTGTACTAGCTCAACATTACCTCTTCTACGCTTCTACAACATTTGGAATATACATTACTTCGTGGTTTTCTAGCGAAATCCGATGGGAGCGGAGACTGTTGTTATTGCGTGGATGTTTTATCCAGAGGATGTTCACAAGTTCCTTACTAGCTGGCATAATTCATTTTCCGATACACCAGACCATTTGCCTTCGAAATTCATTAAAGGCACTGTTCGCGATAAACCGCATCCTCGAATTTTCCATGACAAACGCTTCTCGTGGCTCTCAGAAGCAGAACAGCGTCAAAAAAACGGGACGAAAAGCTACCCAGGAGCCGGAAAACAGATTAGAAAAGTGGGAAAACCCCGCCATTGTGGGCAAGTCCCGCCTCTTCCCGCCCCTCGACGTGAACAAAGGAACACTCGAAATCGTGAGTTGAGCGATGGTTTCCGATTAAAAGCCTTATTCTTCCCTTCCTTCTCAACTTCTCTCTTTACTCAGGTCAGCTCGCTCATATTGGCTGCGAAATACGGAAGTTACAAGCCTCGGACAACTCGTCCACCATGCTTCCATAGCTAAATTTTTGAAGGATCATAACTCTGTTCCCAGAAGGTCTTGTACGATTCCAGAGACATCATTGGAATCAGATTGTGACCGTTTTCAAGATAGGCAAAAAAACAGAAAAGCGATTTCTATCGCGAACAGTGCCTTTAAACATTTAGCCCACATCATAGTTGGACCGCTCACATACATTTTAAATCTTTCTTTCATGCGAGCAGAGGTTGCGGATAGATGGCTTGTCGCCTTTGTCACTCCTATCCCAAAAAACCGCCTCATACTAGCCCTGAAAACTTTAGGCCAGTAAGTATTACCTCGCTCTTCGGTAGATTGTTTGAGAAGATCCTTAAGGTGAGAATTTGTAATCATTTGGAGGACCACTCGATAATTTCGGAATCTCAACATGGTTTTCAGAAGAAAAAGGCGACGGTGACAGCCATGTTGCAATCACTGAATGAATGGACCTCACATGTGAATGAGGGAGAAGAGGTTGATGTTATCTATGTTGACTTTTCCAAGGCTTTCGACAGGGTCTCCCATTCCAAACTCATGTCCAAGCTCGCCCAAGTTGGTATTCATCCTATAATAATAGCATGGATAAGAGCCTTTTTAAGCAATAGGTTGTTTGTTGTTCGAGTTAATTAAACTTTTTCCGATCCTAAACCCATTTGCAGTGGCGTACCTCAGGGGGGAGTTCTATCCCCGATTCTATTTAATATATTTACTTATGAACTACCACGACTAGTTACTTGTGGTAAGGTTAAATGCTCTGCTTTCGCTGATGATTTTAAAATTTTCTCTCCTATTCAGACGGTAAGTGACAGGGAATACTTGCAAATGGCGTTGTGTAAGATTGTAAATTGGTCTAGAGACTGGAGTATGTTGCTTTCAAGTGAAAAAACTAAAGTTTTGCACATCGGAAGAAATAGTGCAGGTTCTGTTTAAACCATTGGTGGTCAACAGCTCCAGATTGTCAATGAAATAATGGATTTGGGTTTTCTGGTACGTAGCGATGTCACTTTTGATGCTCACTGTGCTGAAGCCGTGTCTAGAGCAACTAAGGTTATGTATAGCATGTTCAGAGCTCTATCCAGTAACAACGAAAAGGTGCTACTTAAAGCTTACAAAACCTATGTAAGACCTCACCTTGAGTATGGAACTGTGATCTCCAACCCTCACAAGGTTTCGACCACTGTTGCGCTGGAGAAACTTCAAAACAGCTTCACACGCAAGGTGATGATGAGGGTCAACGGACTCAATTATAGTCAAATGCCCTGCAGCATTGATAGGAACAACTCAGAAAAATCAAAACAAGTTACTTGTAATATAAATGTAACTTACTTGAATGTCTCAAGTAACTTACATTTATATTACATGTAACATACATTTATATTACATGTAACTTAAATTTATATTTTATGTGAGTTACACTTATGTTACATGTAACTTACATTTGAATTTTCACTATGGATGGCCATCACGTGAAGCGGAAGACACACGACGCAGAGGGAGCGTTCCAGGCCACAGACTACGCTAAAAAAAATGTTGTGCAGGGCCTTCCCTGCTGGTCTGGGGGTCAAGTACCTCAAACTTGGGTAATTGAACCAACAGCAACGCCAGTCGTATGGCTGACCCCGAGAGTGCGTCGTACATCAGCCTTGGGGATATCTTCTTGGCCGATTTAAGTTACTTGCGACTTATCTCAAGTCATTTAAGTTACATGTAACATATCGGAGGCGCAGCGCACGCAGTATCCCACCGATATGTTACATGTAAGTTAAATGACCTGAGATAAATCGCAAGTAACTTACATCGGCTCAGATATGCTACAAGTAATTTGTTTTCGGCCTTTTATGTTACAAGTAACTTGTTTTCACTTTCTGAGAAGAAGCTACAGATAGACTCGCTGGCCTGCAGAAGGAAAAAATTCGATATTCTGATGGTTTACAAGATCTTGTATGGCTATGTTGGACTCAAGACAAATGAATTCCTTCAACTAAGGGCATCTACCACAAGAGGTAGCAGTTTTAAGCTCGTTCGTAACAGAGCCAAGAAAAGTCTCAGGCACCGTTTCTTTGTTAATAGAGCCCGGAGCGAGTTCAAAAAGCCGCTCAAAAGGTGCAGTCTCCCTACAACCCTTCCTGCGTTTAAACGTCTCTTGGATCAGTACTTGATGACTGTGGATGTCTGAGCCGGTTCCTGGCCGTTTACTATTGTATAGGTTTTACGTTCTCTAGGCGCCATGAAGACATTTTTCAGACGAGCTGACCGACGACTTAGATACAGCTAATTGGAATATTGTTCCCAATTTGTCTGATATTCGTGGTGATCTATTTACGAATCCAAAAAAACCTTCGCGGCGGCCGTTCAACACGCCCACCGGCCGCGTGGGCGAGCAGTCTCATCCGGATAGACCTGAATTACTCTGTAGAAGTAATAAACATTTTAATAAATCTGCTGTGACAAAAAATTGAGTGTAACCGTTCCATACCAAAAGTAAATAGACTTTCAAAATAGCAACAAGTTCAGCGGAGAAGAGATATGTAGGGACAAATAGCTACATGTAATACCATGTATCTGTGCTTTCTCGTGAACTATAGTGCCAACGTAACTCCATAGCACGTATTCGTGGTTTAGGCAGCCGATTCTTTGGCGTCCAGTGTGTGGATAATGCTACTGAAAGTGAATTAAATCTATGGGCCACGGGAAGATACTTTATTCAGTAGAGATTGTGTAAGAATCAAGAAGGCGTGGCCAATAATGACTTGGTGATAGCAGAAATGGCTTGGAAACAAAATTATAGGCTCAGCAGGACCGCTAAAGCTGGGACGAAAGCGCTATTGCGGTACGATTGCGGGGCTATTGCGGCAAGGTCGTGGCTGCCCGCAATCGTCCCGCAGTCGTACCGCAATCGTGCCTCTGCGGCTCCGGCCGGGGCCACAGAGGCACGATTGCTGGGCGATTGCTGCCAGTTCTCTCAGAGAAGAAAACCCTGGTGTCGCGACGCTGACTGCCCTCCGCTCCGAGTCTGCGTTTCAGTCCTTGCAGCATCGGTTGTCACGGAACGTGAGCAGCCACTAGCCCGACTAGAATGAGCCAGAGGATTTACAGCGTGCCCCTATGCTTATGCCTGCCACGTGGAAACCGAGTGTATGGAATACTTCATGTGTGTTAGGCCCTACAGCCTCCGGTCGCACACTACGCTGTTACCACGCCCTTACCCACAAACCAGGGCACACTCCAGGATAGGTCTCACCCAACTACAACCGTCATTGCACGGTACACACAAAACATAACATATGTCACCGAACCAAGTATACACCGTCTGTACGGTATGATATTGCAACATAACAGGACACAAGTATTAAATATGCGTTAACCCTCTAGAAACTAAACTACCAACGCGGCAATAAATATATACATAAGTTGAAATACAATTTCTCCCACGTGTCAGGGACGGACCTTGCCTAGCTGAGACGGGAGAGGACAAACTCCTACTACCTGGAGAACTCCCAGGCATGGGGGGTACCGGACGCACGGGCAGTGAGGGCTGGAAGTCGACCAGCCCCCTGCTCTACCATCAGGCGATGACAGGAGCAGAGGAGGTGCGGGCAGGACGCCACCGCACGGTAGACCCTCCTCCGTACGCGGAACCGGCAGGACAGATCGCAGGGCTGACGACGATCGAAGGAAGCAGGACGTCACAGGCATGTGACGCGAACGCACGAAGAGCGGCGCACCCGATGACAGCAATCTATGACACTGACGAAGAGGCGCCGGCACTGGCGGTCTGACTTGCCAGGCCACGGGGGTCGCGCGGATTCGGCGTCCCTGCATGATGACAATTCCTTCTGTAGAGATCGTGGTGGGACCAGTGACGGAAGGCCAGGCGGCGGCCTTTAGATGACAAAGGCGGACGGAAGTCACGACACTGGGGGCCCAAAGAAGAACGAGCCAAGACGCCAAGCAGAGAAGAAAGTCCAACCTTACTAGAACATACATACATTGTAAACTTTCTCAGGGGCACCCTAACCCTGCGATAGACGACGACCATTATGAAAGGCGGGCTGGAGGTCGATCCACAAGAAGAGACAGGCTCGGTCCGTGGTCTTACAGCTTCTGACATTTTGGGGTCATTGCACTTCTATCCTCCTCTACGAACATTCTACGGTGTGCGGGAGGGAGCGCACAATACAAAAAACTACAACAGGAATATATACATAAGCAAAATATCACGGGTAAACGCAGTTGACGAGATCCTCCACGAACGAGATAGCACCATATGTACATGACGGCTGGACGCAGTGTGACGATATAGCATAGCGGCATGACGAAGGTGAGTTTGACGGCAATGTGAGATTATGAGTGAGTTGCGTATTGAGGTAACGCGGCTGGACAGTACGGCTTGCACGAACGGCTTGATTGAATATAGCGACATAGAGAACCGAACGGCATCATCAACGACACGTCGAACATGAAACACTTGTGATTAGTTTGTGACGCGGGGGGAAGTCACGATTTTCATACACGTTCCGTCACCGAACGGGGGAATTTAGTGAAACGCTTCTTGTTTCACGCCACGGAAACGACCCACGGGTCACACGAACGAAACACGTGTTAAGCACGTGTTAATAGAAACTCCTAGCCCGGGCCGACTATGAATTGAACAAGTGAAAACCCCAGGGAAAAGCACGTATGAACATCATCTCAACCGAAGGCACTTGATCAACCATACTGCATCCAAGGCACGGCGAAACCCGAATCTGAAGTAGAATTGACGCGGAAAAATATATACACACGGGCGACTTGAGGTCTGCCAAAACAATGAATATTAAACGCGGTTGGTTTTATGTACACGAAATATGACGATATAGATACACGCGGTTTTGAGATCACAAGTACGCAGTTTTTACTTCTAAGCGCGAAGTATATATACAAAGAGATCAACGCTAACGCTGTTTTTCAACCTACCCAACTTACTCATCATCCTCCTCCTCATCCTCTTGCTCTCTCTTCTTCATCCAAAAAATGGGCCGATGATTCGGTCCAGCCTGCGGCCGCCAAGAGGAAAAAGCAACCGCTGAAAGTTGGAAGTGGCGCGCGATGATTGGGAGACAGCGCGAGAGTGAGAATGGTATTATGCGCGTGAAGAGTGAGGGACTCTACCTGGGATGAAGTTGGGGTAGACGGGCGGAGAGCGATAGGTTCCTACGAAGAAATCGCGGACTGCTGTTGAATGGTTGGCTGCTGCAGAGCAGCCGCAAAACGCGCAGATGTAAACTGCGCGGGCGCTGCAGATGTAGACGCAGCTAGAGCGGGCGAGTACCGAGCAGATGTTGCCTGTACAGTGCAGATGAAGCATTGATTGGTGAGCAGGCGCGGGTGGCGCAGGAGTAGATGGCGCGAGTGCTGCTAGTGCAGACGCGGTTGATGGCGCTGAACGCGCTGGTGAGAGCTGAGCCGTAGCTCTAGTGCTCGGATTTGGCCCGAACACTAGCTCGATCACCCTAGGCGTATAAGCCATGTTGACATCGGCTGTGTTCAACAACTCCCGAGCCGCCACGGGGTCGCACGGGGCGATCACCTCGGCGACCTCACGAAGGAGACGCCTGTTAGCAATGGCTTCCTCATACTGACGCGATGGCTCACGAGGTTGAACAAAAACGACGCGTTTGTGCGGCAGTAACGCCGGTGAAGTAGCAGCGGGCTGCGCAGGTGGAGCAGGCGCAGGCGGCTGCGGCGTTGCAGCCCCAAGTGGGGGTTGCTGAGCGTCGCCCTGTGTTTCCTTGGAACCGTTGCTCGCATTATCCGACATGATCGCTGTGAAGCAGGGGACCTCACGAATTACCTGAAAACAAGTTTGGAAACGCATGTCGGAACCAAACAATACGCGAAACGGCATAATCGACGATGTATTTTTATTATGTCGATAGCCGCAGACACTCGCAGAACAATAATGAATGAAGCAGAAGCTAGTTAGTAATTATGTAACTAACTGTGAGTGCTGCACAAAAGGAATGTATTTGAGCGGTTAGGATGCCATAACGCGAGGGAAATGAAAAGTAAATCTAATATTGTGTGTAAATAGTTGCAAATAAGGTCGAAATTTCGGAGCTAAGAAAGACTGATAAAGATCAAAGTCTAGTATTAGCTATTGAAAGGGATAATTGTCGCAGATGATATAAAGTAGCTATGATGTGGTTATGTGGTCTACACATGTAATTGAATCGAAAAACATGATAAATGTGAAGTGATTATATGGACTCGAGTCGAAAAAGAAAAGGGTATTATGGACGGTGAAAGATGTTTTTGAAATGAAGTGCTAACCTCGACTTGCGTGAAACGCGATGAGTTAGAATATCAGATCACACCAATCATAATACTACGTCATGTCCGGGGATTTAATGCTGGTCAATTTGCGTGGACAATACGCGGGCAAACCATTGAGCAGTATGGGAGAGAATTTTTAAATTGCCATTTAAAATTGAATTGTACGAGAAAAGGGTTGTTTGAAGTTTCGTTTGAAAGTAGAGGGAAGTTTAGCAATTGAAACATTTGAGGGAAATTGTGACTGAGCAAAAAATGTGAAATTTGGAGGGAGGTAAAGAAGAAATTTTTTGAAAGCTAAATTAGGGAGAAAATTTTGGACAAAAGAGTTTTTGGCCGGAGTCCACCGAGAAATTTTGGAAAGAACGGAAAGAGACTTTGGTAGTTGGTGGACGCGGTTAAATATGGAGAAGTAATAAATGGGGTGAAAGGTTAATGCGGGAGACTAACACTGCTCAATGATGGAATCGAGGCGCGCTAAGGTTAATTGTAGCACACATGAGGAACAATAACCGATGATGACGCAAGAAGTGCGCGGGCTGACAAGCAACGCGTGTACTGTAACCAACATGTGAGAGGAAAAACCCAAGTGTGAAGTCCAGAGATATTTAAAAAAACTATTGAACAGCAAATTTTAAGTCAAGTCCAGATAGGAGAGTGTAACCACTCTCTTGTGTTGAAGTAGCAAGTCACCAAGCAAGCATTTACGGGGTAACGAGCAACAGAAACACAAACGAAAATTCAGGTAAAATTTAGTGTAAGGGCTAGAGAATATCCCACCGATTTTAAAGGAAAATGAAGCCAACACTAAATGAATGAAGCCGGGTTAGACTGGTCAGTTGCGTGGAACTTGAACGCAGATGGTGAGCAATGATCAGAAAATACGATTTGTTGCGAAATACCCAAAATCGTAAAATACGATTTTGGTGAGGTATGGGCGTATACGCGGCTTTCATCAGTCCGAAACGCGGCCTTAAGGCTACGGGTCAGACTTCTAGCAACCCTGTGTACGCAGGAAAAACTAGGGTATATTTTAAGGGGTTTAAGGGTCAGAAAAAATAAGTGAAAAAGGTCATTGCTCAATTTCGACGCTGCGTGCGGGGAAAAATGATGAAGGGGTAACCCAGTGAGGAGAGGGGATATGGGGAGATACCTGAAAAACTGAACAGAACACCCAGAAAGGAAATTAAAAAGGGAGAATGAAACGCTGCCAGCGAGCGCTACTAGACTCGTGCGAGGCACGAAAAAAAATTCTACAAGTTTCAAACGCAGCTTTTACCTGACCAGTATGAGGATGGTAGCAAATGCCGGAATACCATAGTAGTCGAAAGCAGGTAGAAAGTCCCTAAGGATAAGAATCCAACAAACGCTGGAGAAGATCAAAACCTGAAATGGACAGCTGCTCGACGCAGCCTTTCGAAGTTGGCGGGCACGCGACGCATGGAGACGCGACGCGGTCGTGGCATTCGCGCAACTTTTACGGGCTGACTAGGCACGCGGCGAGGAGCTGCCTGCGTTAACGAGCGCCAACGAGATGGAATAGGTGAGATGGACTATAACCCAGATATAGAATGCCATGAACTGCAAAAAGCGGCAAATTTAAGGGAGTTTGAAGGGCAAAAATGAGGAATTGCGGTTCGATTGCAAGATAAATTCAAAATGAAGGTATCCGCACGCGGGTACGCTGATACACAACCAGAGCTGCCAAAATGGGATATTGATAGGGTAAATGGTCAGGATACGGGGAACGTGCAGTGTAAATTCGAATTTCAAGCAGTAAAACGCAAGCGAAAAATTTGGAGGTAAGGGGGATTGGGAAAAAAATTATAAACGCGAGGTTGGGGATTTTACTGCTTTCGCGGACAATTTTGAATAGTGTGCAGGACACGAAAAAGTTATAAGGGGATGGAATTCTACTGAAAGAGATGATATAAGATTACCACACAGATAAAGTGAGAATCACTGCACGCGAAGAAAATGAGAATTTTAGAAGCGCACCCTGCACGAAGGAAAAAATAAGGGAAACCTGACCAAATATTATTAAATAGAATAGGGAATATTTATGAACGATAAGGAATAGTCCACAGACGCTGATTATGACGCAGGTGAAACACACGCGGTGAGCTGGTGCCGACGAGGTGAAGACAATGATGATTCACCGTCGACCTCATGACCATTACGAAATAATGGTCGCAACCACGTTTTCGCTTCGGGACGCAAGTTGGACTGCCTACCGCGAAATTTGAACGGTAAATTCCGTATCCACGCGAAAAGACGTTTGAACGTGGAGACACGAGGAAACATGACTAAACCGAACAACGCGAAAACGTCCAAATGAATGGAAATAGGTGCGAAAACACATTATTGAAGCCTGAATGCCCCAGATAAGCCAGAAATACTGCGAAAACGCAGATTTAAGGGATTTTAAGATGGAATAAAGGCCTGCAGCCATGATTTAGTGAACCCAAGAGTTAGGTGAGCCTACAAGTGGATGATATAAGTGTGGGTTTGAAACCACGCGAAGCAATTAAATATAGAAACCAAACAACGAAGATGTTGAAGCCGCATCACAGGAACCGTGCCGGATAGGTGAATGGCTTGCCATAGGTAGCTCCGCCCAGACTTGTAGACACGATCCAAGGTCACTGTGCGTGACTGTAAGCGTATCCATTGGCGGTGGTAATTATTCAGAGGAGTCGATCCAGGTGCTATCGTGACAGTCGTAAAACACCAGAGCACATGTGTTGATCCATGTCCGAGTAGAATTAGCTAGGCTAACCGAGGTTACCTAGAGTGTAGCTATTTGACGTCGTAGAGCGCGATGTTATTGCGCACGGAGAAAAATTTAAAGATGAGTGCCAACGCTGCCAACCCAGCTAAAGGGTATTAAGGTGGCGAGTGACGCGAAAATGAGCCAATAACCGGTATTATGACCCAACCAACGCCAAACGCGGACCAAAACCCGAGATGGTATAACTGGGGGGTGCCAGTGCCAAAAGTGCACTGCTCCCAAGACCGAGTGCGAGCTGTAGACGGTCGAGTAGTCCTTGTGCGTCGTCCGAAACGTCCTTTTGCGAGGTAGAGATGGAACTGATGATGATGTTTTGTTCCGTATATGATGTAAACTAGTGGGAAAGGTACCTAACTGTGTAAAATAACACATTTTTATGACCTTTGTACCAGAACGGTCCGACTGCTTCCACCAATCGAAACGCTGGGACGCGGTCAAGATGGTATATAGTGTTAGCACCGAGGACCACGTAGGGGGGAACTTACGCATACCTACCTAGGCGCAACTAGTAAAGTAGAAAAGGGGAACGCAATATAGTAATATAGTGATTGTTGTGTGACCTGGAACCCTGGCCTAGGTTACCTACCAACTCATACAAAAAGGAGCTCCACGCCCAGGCCAATTCGCATGTTTTTCCCGAGGCACGCGTTAAGCATGTGCTCGCCCTTCTAACACGAGCGCGTGCCCATAGCGGAGATAGGGGCGAGATCGTGTCTACCACGTGGAAAGCCTATATCAAGAAAGGAGCTCGATGCCCACCACGTTCCGCCCACATTACGCAAGCCAAGTGTTAGACACGTGGTCGCGCAATGCGCTTTTCAAAACCAAAGGCTGAAAAGAGTGTGCTTGCGTCGGAAGCGCAGACGATGAGGGCAGGCAGCAGTGCCTCTCTCTCGGGATCCTCATTTATCGACCGAGCAGTGATCATGTTGGTAACTGCTGTGTTTTTATGCTTTCATTGCTTTCGTTCTCTACTCAAACGATTATTCTTCATTTTTGCCTCCCTTTTGTACTTGTTATCCGAGGATAATTCTTCGGATAATGGATCCATTCGGATAATGCCAATTTCAAATTTTCCGTATATTAATTCGATTCAGATGCGGTTTTTCAAATTTTCGGATAATGGATCGATTCAGATAATGCCATTTCTCAATGATTCGGATACGGATATCCGGTCGGATAATTTCGGGTATTCTCGGTACAAAGCTGAGGCAAAACGCTGAAAAAATAAACAAGGCACTCAAGGCGAGCTTTTTAAAACATCCATAGTTGAACAAACGTACTTAAACTGCATTTGCAGCATGTTCGCATACAAACTTCAATCTTCATATATGCATATTAATAAAAATATGAAAACAAATCTTCAATTACTCTGTCGTCGTTGGGAGGCACAGTGTTATCCATAAACAGGTTTTTCAGGACAACTAGCTTGTGAAAAGTATACAAAGCAACTATAAAAAAACTTCTACACTGAATAACTAGCCACTTGGTCATCTCACTTGACCACGTCCATTCTTCGGCGCCGCAACGACTCTTCCGATTTCGGAAGGAGGAAAATCCTGGGTTGATGTACTAAATAGAAGGCGGTACTGAAAATGGGCGTGGCCTAGTGCAATTATGTACGATTTTATCCGAAAATTATCCGATTTCATCCAAAATTTTACCCGAATTTTATCCGATTTTATCCGAATTTTTGACCCTTCGGATATTGGCTCGATTGAGATAATGCGGATTTTAAATTTCTCGGATATTGTTTCAATTCAGATAATGCGTTTTTTCGAATTTTCGGATTATCCTAATCTGGGATATCCGGCCGGATATTCGAAAGGGAGTGATACTAAGTATACCGTATCCCCACCGTAACCTACCGTAATTTATCAAAAATCGATAAACGGATTACAGAATCGTAATTAGCTATTTTGTCATCATTTAGGTCGTAAATTATGAGTATTTTGTGTGATTGCACTTAACAGCCTGTGATTTCTATTTTTAGTTCCTTCTGAGTCACACACCGTTTTGTCAGTCCGCGGAAAAACAGGAACTAGGCGCAATTGTGCAATTACACACAACACTCTAATTTACGGCTGAGCCGAAATAGCCCCTCTCGAGCACTTTTCCCCACATTTTTATTCTCTTCCCACGCTTCATCTGTCATGTTTTGCTATTTTGTCATGATTTTTATTATCGAATGTAAATTTCAGTGGTTACAATGACGGGCCGTCCACGATCACCAAAAGGGTGTACTGCATTTCCCCCAACGCCAATGCGGCGGGGCCACCGCGCGCGGCGGATGGGCGGGGCTAGGCGTCATCTGCGGTCGTCTTCGTTCATTTACCGTCATACAATGTTAATGTTTAACTTTTCTAAGGAAAACGGCTTCGAATCGTAACTACTATATCGATGGACTACATAAATATTCCTATCAGATTCTACTCTGAGGTAGGCTCAGTTTAATTTTATCCCCGCTCTTGCAATGCTGGCTTGTTCATGAGGATTTTCACATCGTTACGAATGTGAACGCCATTGTGAAAAGCTGGACATAAGCAACAGTCTGATCGTCCAAAATTTCATGAAACACCTTGATTCATTTTTTAGCATTTCTACATATATGAAATTTTTTTTGGATCAATAACCAATGAATCATGTCAAGGAGTGTGAAAAATGGACAGTTCTGTAACTCGCAAAGTTTTTTTGGCTACTTTTTTGTTCTCGGATGGTTTCACGTTAGATTCAAGGTGAACAGGACAGGTGTAGAACGTTTGAAAAGACCATGATCAAAATGAGGCTCGATAATATTAATCTAGAGATATGGAACGAATATTTTCAAAACTTTTGACAGCAATTGTGAGTATTCGAAAACGTGTTGGTATAAAAATAACTATACATAAATAATTTTCTCTAATAAAATCCAAAATTCATACATCAATTTCCGATAGAAAATCTACTTATCACTCACTAGTTCTTGTTCTCAGAATATGTTTTCGAAAATATTGATTTGGTGTAAAGGAAAACGGTTTAATCAGACTAGTATGTGAACAGTCTAACATTTTTAAGGGGATATTAAAAAAATCATTATCTGAAAAATAAAGGTACCTGAAAAAGCGATAGTGATGTCGAGCCAGAACTTCGGAGAAAATACATAACTCAGAGTGACCGATAATTTTTAATGACTGTTGTATGAAAGTGGATATCATCAACAAATTTTGAAAATCTGAAAAACCTATTCCAACTGAATAGTTTCAAATTGGTTTTGTGAAATCTTTGCGAAGGATTTTGAATTTCTCGAACATTTTATCGAAAATAGAGCTACCTTCCTTACTGAGGAGTTCCGGGGTAGCTCTATCATCGAAGAAAGTTGGAAAGTTATTCGATTTTTCAGACTCGGACAGATGTTTTGATGAATATTGCCATATAAAATATCTTACAATAGTCTAAGGAGAGGAACGAAACTATTGTAAGCATAAAATTTCCATAGAGTTTTTGACAATCGCAAATACCCTATGGAAAGGCTTCTGAGAACTCAGAGGAGAGAGAGAGCGCGATCCGGATCACTCTGGATCACTAATACCCATGTAATCGTTCTGGCGATGGCAATATGTGTGATAATCCCTGAAGGAAACTTCGCGCATTCGGAGCGACCCACATATGTGCGAGCCATATGTGACTAGCTCTGGTGATATCTGACAGGCCCTACAGTGATTTAGATGACCATGGCTATTAGATCCGAGGTCGATGAACGCGCGAGAGCGCTAAGTGATAACTAGTAATCCTAATCGTAGTCAGTTGTCAATGACAATGCTCTCAAGACATACGTCTGCTCTCAAACCCAACAGCCCTCCTAAGGGCTACAACGAACCCAACAGCCCTCCTAAGGGCTACAACCAACTATACGTCGACGCAACTGCCGTGCAGCCTGGTGAGACCAAGAATCGTTTTAAATGTAATTGAATAATGCCTAATTATGATTTTCCCATGCAGTTGCCATCCGAGGCCGCTATCAGCCTTCGAGGTATACAACAACGTTGAAAGCGCTTGCCCGTAAGTTGCGATCTCACGTTCATACAATTTACCACATCCTATATACTTTTTTCAGCTGCACCTGCGGCGCCACAAGGTCAGTCTTCGTCGTTTGGATTCGATCTGCCAGGTACGTAATTAAATTATGAACTGTAGAGAAATTTTAATATTTCAATCATTTTTTCGGATTAGGTACGATTGTTCCGATTTGGGGTCCCTTTGGGAAATTCTTCTATCCACTATGCCCGAATTTCCCCGCTGCAAAGTTTTCAGAATCAGGGATGATTTTTCGGAAAAATCAACCACCCACTATGCCCGAATTTCCCCCGCTGCAAAGTTTTCAGATTCAGGGATGAGTTGTTGGAAAAATCAACCATCCACTATGCCCGAATTTTCCCCGCTGCAAACTCACCATGCTCGAAAATGCCCCGAATAAAGTATTTCACGAAAGATAGGTGTTTTTTCTTGAAACGGAAAACAATCCATCATGCATGATCTACCTCATATTACAAAATCGAAAAAAAAACAGCTGAAGCACAGGAAAAACAGAACGAAAAAATTTGAAAGCGACAGAAACAGGAAAATTAACGAACAAAAAAACTAAAGGCAATCAAAAAACTGAACAGTGCCTAAAGTGCGTCATCATCAGCCCGAGGTGTTGTACTGGATTCAATGCTGGATTTGAATTGATGTTCGCGAAATTCTGAAATCCGATACCCTCGAATTCCTAAAACAATTATTGCAGCCTCCACCTCCGGGTCGATTGACCTAACGAAGTACCCGGTCACACTAGCTGCCCTCGGCCATCGACCACCACATTCTTCATCGTCACTCGTAGTCCCCACAGGTAATACGAACGAGTACCGAGCAAATAAAGAAGTTCCTTCCGTTTTAGGTTCAACACACGGTCTCCCGCCCTCGGTCTGCACTTATACTAGCAACTCCGTTCTGACAGGCTCGTCAACATTAATTCATAATCGCCAGTTCAGTATTTTACACTCATTCTAATTTAGCACTGTCTCGCGCAGGATCGTTATACACTAGTACCATTCCAACATCGCGGATCGTCCCCGTAGCAGCAATAACAGCCACCTCAGGTAGGTTTAACGCTAACAAATCCAGGACAGGACTCATTTCAGCAACGCAACAAGGACTGCAAGCCCCAACGTCAGCGCTAAACGAAGCACCACAACAGCCGTCGACATATCAAAATGCAGCAGCTCACCAGCCATCGACATCTACTCAGGGAATGCCCAATCAGCCAAGTAAGCGCATCGGCGATTGACTAGAACCACGGTGAAAATATACAGTGTAACTTGAGATTCAGTCGCACACACCAGGCAGCCGTCAGCGTCACAGGGCAGACCGAATCCCGATCGCGGTACGTCGAATAATTCGATTTGTACGGTGCAACGTCTTATAAATAACCCATCAGCAGAGGACGCACCGCGACATCCACCGCAACAGCCACCGCAACATCCTGTCCCGGGACCTCGCGTCCGAGTGATTCTTGCTGCAGACAGATTTCCCGGAACATTAGAGCCCAGCAAACATGGCGTTCATCCAGTAATACGATACCAAATCCCAGGTGCTATACCCCTTTAAATGATAGAAATTTCATGAGAAATTTCACTATATTACAGATTCGCCTTTGTGCTACATGTTCGAACACTCACGCACCAATGTGCATTATATGTACTACAGATGCTCGGGTTGCCGCAAACAAAGAGTGACAACTCCGATCCCGGTGCGTGTTCTTTTCCCAATTTCGTAGTGTGAAGCATCCAAAACTTCCTTCAAAAACATACTTCCAGGTGGTGAATGGGAACCTTTTCGTCGGTGACCCACGTCTCCTGCAGCATGTATGCATGCCATGGAAGACGACACAGGAGAAGGTTACAAGGATCGTTTACGAAGTACCGTTTTCACTCACTGAAGCTATCACATTTCTTATTACTTGGCCGTATTTTTTTACTATTTCTGTAATTCCTTCCTAAATTGTATAATGATACTTCACAGAAGCGCCAGACCGTGGCCACCGACTGGACTATGGCAAATAAGAAGCCCCGTGGATTGTGGCAGGACATAGCCGACCACATAAACTACCACCGAAGTGAAGTAGAGGCAGCACTGATTGAATTCTTTTTCTCTCTTTAAAACTATATGTTTTTGAGGTCACGAGGAACGGGACGAAATGCTGCACTATTTCACCATGATGGGTACGCTTCGAGGTGCAACACGATGCGTAGGTGATGTATTTTTTGAACTGACATAAAAAGTATTCAATGCACTGATACGATATCATTACAGAGCAATAGCCAAACACCGCGACCTGCGAGTTTCGATGGAATTCGTACCTCCCGAGCACGCCAATCTGCCCGATGGCTCGCCGTTCTTACAACTGAGAACGGACGACCTGCACTTATATTACTCCACTAGCGTCATTGAGGTTAGACCGCACCAGTTTTTCCTTTTATCATGATTTCAAAAGAATTTGGTTTTAGAAGGCGTGCAGCGTGGGGCTGAGCGCGCTCGTTATGGACGGTGTGCATGACCTCCAGCCGGAGGTCACGAACCACACCGGACAGCTCTACGTCATTCACGGGGTGACGTCCAACAGCGTGGATGCGCCGCTGCTCTTCGCCGTAACGAAGAAAAAAAATCAGGAAACTTATGAGCGTGTTCTTCGGTATCTCAAGGAAGAACTCATAGCAGCGCACGGGCCGGAGCAAATGCGAATCGTGCTCGACTTCGAGAAGGCCGCAATCAACGCGGCAAAAAGCGCATTCCCAAGTGCTTCGATAGAAGAATGCGCCTTCCATTTGGCGCAGGCCTGGAATAGAAAACGGACAGCACTTGGGTTGCGCAAGCACATTCGCGGACCAGATAGATGCAGAGCCGTAACGAAGTGGTGGGATACAGTGAAAGGAGTGGTCTTCCTCCCACCACAACTGCACAAGAAAGTCCCAGCTCTGGTCAGACCTCCAGTCTCGAGGGATCACCCCGCCTTCGAGCTGTGCCGCATGTTCCTTGCCTACATGAAGAAAACATGGTACGAGGGACCTTTTGCAAACATGTGGCACAAGTGGGACGTCTTGGAGCTCAGAACAAGTAATATTGCGGAATCTCACAACAGGTGGGAATATTTTCTAAAGTGTTCTTATTTCAAGTGAAATGATCTTTTACAGGCTCCTTGGCGTCCTTTTGGAGGGAACCAGATATCCGCGCTTGGAAAATCTGATAAAAGCGCTCAAAAGCGCTACGACAACAGCACGAGGTGCCCTACTGAATGTGGAGAAGGTGCACCCACTGATTTTGTTCTAGGAGAGATGATCACTATTGTTTATTTTTATTTTATTTTAGAAAAGAATGGATGGAAAACGGCTGAGCAAGAAGGACAGGGTGCGAAGGAAAAGAGTGGAGCGCGAAATGGAACGCTTCAAACGCGTTATGAGGCGTAACCCTGTCCTGCGAACGGTGACAATCACTACGTACTGCAGGAGAATGTCGCGCTTCGTGACGGAGAAAACAATGTGATGTGAGTTACTAAGCCACCATTACGACTGCGATGTTCACCACCAAAACTTTTGTTTCAGTGTCACTCGAACGGAAAGAAGATCGATGCTCTGCCGCTTTCTTATTGAATTTACATATTTTGCATGATAATAAATATAGTTTCTGTTACGGCGTCATATCACCATGGAGAGAAACGCTGCCCCCAAAATTTAGCAAAAACATTTCAGTAAGGAGTATTGCCAAACTTATGGTGCCATTAGATACTCGTGTCGTTAAACAGAATTTTTTTCTCATTTATGGGCCCATACAAACATTTATGTGCTGTGGGCAGGGTTGAGCAGGTCGTTGCGACCGGTGGCCAAAATTTTACGACCCCCCCTGGAATAGAAAATTCATACGCGACTTACTACTCTTGCCTCACTACCTTTCCCAGTGGTTTGGAGATAAACCCCATAATTTGCGGAAATTTTACGAACCCCTCCCCGCTCAAATATTCATTTTTTCTCTAAGAGTCTCCGAAATTTTTACGACCCTCCCTTTGCGACCGGTCGCAAACCTGCCCAACCCTGGCTGTGGGCAAACCATCGATTTTGTGTAGCACGATAATGCCATGAATTACAGAATGGAATACATTCAGGAGTGTTCGGTAATTAAATGTGTCCTTCTCGTCTGAAAAATAAACTTACTTTCTTTTCAAATAAGCACATATGTACCCCATGTCGTGCGAAATTCGGTACGACCCCCCTCGTTGAGGCAATTGCTGGAATGATGAAGAACACATGACTGGCCACGACTGCGCTTATTTTTTTGCAATGTTGCGTACTCCTACGATAAGGATCATTTGATCAGGCGATTGATACATCTGGTGATTAATGATCCATGTAAGCCCAAAACTTTCCAGTTTTCGCGATTTCTAAAATATGTTTTTTTGAAGAAAAGAACACGATCAATATGACCAGAGTATCCCATTTCTGACTTCTTTTAAACTTTTGGTCGTTTTTTTTTCGAAAAGGTTTGTGTACAGTATGCCAGCAGCTCTGCCTGCTTTATATTTCTTCATAAGAACTTTTTCAAAAACTTTCGGTCCACTATAGCCGAAATATCCCTCTCAATGCAACCTTTTATCAGCTAAGTGATTTTTTTTCAAACCCACCCACCATAGTATTTCCACATCTCGCCACTTCCGCGAATAACTTCAGAAGCGTGCACTAGTGAAATGCATTTCCCTCTTCGAAAAATTTCGCCATTTTCGTTTTAATGAAGGGCACCCATGTCGTGGAAAACTAGCTACGACCCCCTTCGTTAAGGTGATTTCTGGAAAACAGATTTACTGATCACGAATGTGCTATTTTTCTTTTTTTTTCACAATTCTGCTATACTTCGCTATGCTATGCTTTTCTTGGCAATATCGCGTACTCGTAGAAAAAATATCATGAGTTTGAAGTATTAACAACAATTTCGGTCATATTGCATAATTTTCAAAAAATACATGTCTAAAAAAGTTTGATAAGGGTGGATTTGGCAATAGTGAACCGAGGTTTTTTGAAAACTATATTCTCAGAAAAACATGTCGGATTGGCGAAAACTTGAGGCATACTGGATATGAGATTTTTCGAAACAAATAGTTAAATAGTAGTAAATATTTAGAAAAAGGAAAGAAGATATTCTGTGCACATTTACATGCTTTTTCTAGAAAAAAAAACAATTTTATGGAAAATGAGATCATCAATCTTATCCTATTAAAATGTTTTAAACAAAAAACCATGTCTATAAAATATCCGGGATAAATCGTCCATCGCAGGGTGTGGCATTGATGTCCACAACAATTTGCGGAATTCTAGCTGTTTACGAACAAATTCCGCGCTCAATATAACGGGAATTAGATCGCAAAGTACCCAGAACCGCAAAAATAGAAGAGAGGACAACAAGGTGGTGGAATAGGTGGGAACACACAGCACTAGAAATTTTCCAGGAGGCAAACGAGTAGTCGGAATTTGACGTCACAGGAAAATCAATATCAGCAACACAGCGATCAAGTCGAGGAGGCGTCGGTCCAAAATTGATTGGCCACGACGCCGCACGTTATTGCGCTCTAATCCTTCTCCCGTGCACGGAAAACTCGTCCGCGTCCTGGGTCGACTCCGCCGCGGCGCGACAAGGTGACCCCGAAATTGGGGGAACAGCTGGTCTCCCTCACCAAAATGGCCTAGGAGGAAACGAATCCGACTAGCAGATTTCAGAGGTCAGAAGTTGGGACTCGGGAAGAACTTGGGAAATATGCGCTTACAAATTACAGTGTGCATAACTTGCAGATACCGTCCCTGTCTTGCCGCCACAACTCTGAGAAAACTCACCGTGAACGAGCCGTGAACCTACCGCGAACCTCGTGCCTGCCGCGAATCTGCCGAAAGCCTACCGCGAACCTCGAACCTGCCGCGAACACCTCGGCACCGCGATGTTCTTTTAGTATCAATTCTCGAGCTGGTGCGAGCCTGCCGCGTATCTGCCGCCAACCTACCGCGATGTTACTTTCTGCCGCGAACCTGCCGCGACCTCATCTGGACTGGGTTATTATTCAAGATCTTAATGAGGCCAAATTGTCAATAGTGGTTTCACATGTTTCGTGAATTCCTGATAACATTGATGATAACCGCTTCACTTCACCAGTTGGAATCCTACAATATATGCATCACTTCACCATTTCTTTTCCTGCAAAGGTGCTTCTTCTCTCCTTTATCTTTCTCTGTGTTCGGTTATGTAGTTTTCTCACTTCAACGTCTCGACAAGCGGCTAAATCTACGCCTGACATCCGACCTCAATTATGGTGTTTGCTTGCGCCACTGTAGACAACACATCATAAATGACGGCGACCTTCAAAATTGCGCTTTGCCGCATTGGGCCATTGCTATATCTCCAGTCTGCGGAACAGGGGCTCTCCACACACCGAGGGAGGAGTTGTCCCGTTTTTGGCGGCTCTAATTCCACTAGGAACCGCTTCGCTCGCGTTGAGGCGCGTGACGTTTCAAACTGCAAAAACGGGAGAACTCCTCCCTCGGTGTGTAGACAGCCCCGGGACAGCTGCCGCGCTTCGTGAGTTTTCGAAGTAGTAAATAAGCGGAGAACAGAAATAATCAGTATAACTTGAAATTTTCGAAAAAGAGGAGCTTCGACGAGACCGTGCATGGTGAGCCGAATGAAGGTGGTGAAGAATGATATTTGTTTCTGACATTTGTTTTTGTACTTGATTTTCGCTGATACTCTGATATTTGTTGTTCTTTTATACACCTCATTGATAGAATCTCCAGTCGGTTACTGTTTTTTTCCTAATGTGCTACGTGTTATAGAAAATCTCGTTATTGTGCATTTATGACAATTTTTGTGCAAATATCTGTTATTCCACATTATGAATGAAATCTGTAAAGTATGCGTTCACCCTTTAGAAACTAAACTACCGACGCGGCAATAAATATATACATAAGTTAAAATACAATTTCTCCCACGTGTCAGGGACGGACCTTGCCCAGCTGAGACGGGAGAGGACAAACTCCCACTACCTGACGAACCCTCAGGCATGGGAAGAACCGGACGCACAGGCAGTGAGGGCTGGAAGTCGACCAGGCCCCTGCTCTACCATCAGGCGATGGCAGGAGCAGAGGAGGTGCGGGCAGGACGGCACCGCACGGTAGACCCTCCTCCGTACGCGGAATCGGCAGGACAGCTCGCAGGACTGACGACGATCGAAGGAAGCAGGACGTCACAGGCATGTGACGCGAACGCACGAAGAGCGGCGCACCCGATGACAGCAATCGATGACACTGACGAAGAGGAGCCGGCACTGGCGGTCTGACCTGCCAGGCGACGGGGGTCGCGCGGATGCTGCGTCCCTGCATGATGACAATT
This sequence comes from Aplectana chamaeleonis, assembly GCA_029168955.1. NCBI lineage: Eukaryota > Metazoa > Nematoda > Chromadorea > Rhabditida > Cosmocercidae > Aplectana > Aplectana chamaeleonis. Next base: position 24,810 of record JAPDOI010001958.1, read on the forward strand.
CCTTCTGTAGAGATCGTGGTGGGACCAGTGACGGAAGGCCAGGCGGCGGCCTTTAGATGACAAAGTCGGACGGAAGGGTGGTGGCCATCGTGTATCAACATCCCCCCCCCGAGAGGCGGGAGAAACGGGGGAGGAGCGAGGTTCCTTATTGGACGCAACAGGGCTAGCCCCGTGTTGCGTCCAATCAGGAACCTCGCTCCTCCCCCGTCTCTCCCGCCTCCTCAGGGGTGTTGATACACGATGGCCACCACCCCGGACGGAAGTCACGACACCTGGGCTCCGAATTACGGAAAAACAAGCGTTCGCGGGAAAGCAAGAAATTGCTCAATTAAAAAAAGATTATTTCATTCTCAAACATCGAAAAGTCGAAATCAAATAAATCGAAGAGCATTGTAGTGTTGACTGCAGTTTGAAAAACTTGAAATAAATAAGGCTTCTCCAAGGAATATTCGTCTAAAAACTCTTCCAGCCCAGTTCAGAATGCTGTTCATATTCCCCGAGGAAACCCTTCAAAACCCTCCTGCTTCAGTGGTGATGGAGGGGTTAGAAAAGCTAATTGATATAAGGAAAGGTGGTGAGTGAAACGGCCAATCTAAAGAGCGGAGGGAAGTCGGGCTTTGGGTCCTGAAGCGATTGCCGGATCACGGTAGCCAAAATACGCCGAAGTCCTACCATCAATGGCTTTTTCTGGGTGGTAAGTACGTGCGAAGAGAGAGAGCTCAGAAAGTTTGGCACGAAGGCCGTTTAGATTGATATGCACAATAGAAAGGGGGCGATTTGAGGAAGAGGGATCAGAGTTGGTAAGTGAAGAGCATAAAACACAGCGAAAAGCAGAGTTATGATGCCTCACAGAGCTGAGATCCAAACAGCAGAGATGCACCCACTTTTGGCATCCGAAGCACTGGACGCTGGTGTCTCTCCAGGTAACATCCTTGCCGCACGTGGCGCATAGGTACTTCTGAGCGGGTCCAGAATTCCTCTCGACGCCGGCCCTTTGTAATTAAATCCTTAGGAGAGCTGCGGCCGACCAGCACCTCTCCCATGACAAAAACCCTCTTCGCGGAGTGGGTGACGTCGGTTTGCATAGAGGTGATCTTCTTTCCTCCACACTGTCACGGCGTGAACGTACGACATCTCGGCAGCTACTTCCTAGTCCAGGCAGATCCTCAACTGCTGATCCCTAGAGAAGGACGGTGTGTGAATGAAGGCACACCGCTCTCCACTTCTTTTATACCCTACCCTTTATCAACTCGTTATCATCAATTTTGTTTACGAGAGCCATCCTTCCCGAAGCTCCATACCTACATTCGTAAAAAAGCAATGAAGAGCGGTGTGTTACATTCACACACCGCCTTTCTTCAGAGGTTAATGGCTAAAGCTCTCAACAGACTAGGGAGTATAGAAGCAGCTGCACCGGTGATAAATATATCACGATACGTGGGCCTCAAACATGGAAAACTCTGGAAAGAAAAACTTCTACATTTCCGTTAGAACTTTGTGCCTTTGGCAAATTATGAACTTGTGTGCTCGCACATTTCTTGTTCCCCTCCGTAGAGTACTACATAACTACGCAGGTGGGCAAGCGAGGTGAATCATTTGTTGATTGATTTGAATGCTCTATTTAGAACGCGGCGTGACTACGCCGCTGCCGACGCAAAAAATTTCAACTAACGGAATTGGTCAGCCCGGCGCGTCGCGGTCAGTGTGATTCAAGCGCGCTGCCTCGCTGTATCACACACCAGTGATAAGAACTTAATGGCCACCCGCCGTAACAGCCAGCTCCGAATGCGGCTGCGTCGCGGTCGCGCGAATTCGCAGTGGAGCGCGCTATCCCCACCGGAGAGATTCTAACGAGTTGCGGCCACGGAAAGATTGCTGTTGCTATTTTCGAAACTATCATTTGTCTGTAGTTATCAGTGTCTGTTATACCTATTTTTGTCGAAAAAAGAACGCAATTCGCCATATTGAACACTTTCATTGGGGCTGAGCGAATTGAATCCTTGACTCATCATTGCGGGTACTCCAAATATGATTAATTCCAACCCAAAGCAGAGCTTAATTGTGTTGTTTTAATTGTTTTTTTTGCATAGGATTAGTGTCCAAATTATGATGATGATGGTGTGAGTGTGAAAATATACAAAAAGTTGGCTTAGGAAAACTAATAGATGGGTCGGAAACCGAGTACCGAAGCTACTATCGGGCAATTAGTTTTCTTATGTGCAAAACTGGACTCACAACGTAGAGAACAAAAGCAGTGCAGATCGAAAAATCGCTGAGAAGTTATCTGAAAGTACCCAAGGTTTGTTTTCAGATATCAACATAGCCCTTGCTTTTTTGTTCACTTGCATGAGCTTTTCGGATTCGCCTGCAACTTTTTCGCGGCCCCAAAATCACATCTGCAAATACTATGCATCTGACGAACATCTTGGGCTATGAAAACAAACTTGCGGATACATCTTACCCCAAGAATTATATCGCAGAAGTATGTATGTGAAAAAGCTAACTTTCTTCTTTTTACACTTAGTGTGAATGGCTCTTAATTTGAATTAATATCGCAAATTGCAAGTTTTTCCCGTATCTAAGAAACTGCAAATGAAATACGGCCTCTCCACATCGCGAAATAGCTCCTATCACATGTTATGCAGTTATTTTGTGCTATTATGGCCCCGTAATTACGAAATATTTCTATTTGTTTAATATACTTGTAGTGAAATGTCAAAATCCATTCGTCACACATGCTTAATCAGCGCCTTCACTACCGCCAATAGCGCGCTCTACTGCGATTTCGCGCGACCGCGACGCAGCCGCGTTCGGAGCTGGCTGTTACGGCGGGTGGCCATTAGGCCTCTTTCAAAGTTCGATTCGATCGCTCTGCGACGCGACCGAATGAAAACACTGTGTATCGATCTGGACGCGTCGCGCGATCTGGTCGCCGGCCTTTCAGCAAAGATCGCGGGAAATGTCGCCTAATCGCGCGATTGGGCGACTGAGATGGCCAGATCGCGTCGCCATGCTGTCGCGAAGCGCTTGCTTCTATCGCGGGTCTCCCCGGGCCGCGGGGTAAGTCCCGCCCCTTGCTCGGCGGCTGCGTCTCTGCCTGCGTAGCCGTCAGGCCCCGTCTCCGGTTCGGGCAGTAGTCTCCTCTCCGCTGCCAGCCGAGTCGGTGGCAGGCGGCGAGCTCTCTCGCCGCGCCGTGATGTCAGCGGGGCGGGTCGTTAGTCCCGACGTTGACTGAGCGCCGACACCGGCCGTCGTCTACTGGCGACGTATCGATCGCGGAGATCGGGATGTTGGGCGAGGCATATGAATACGCTACCATGTGGGATCTTCCTTATAATACGCGAGTTATCGGGTTCCAATCAGAACAGCTCATTCCGTTCCTACTAGCTCTAATATCATAACATCTTCCGGTTCTACTACGCTTTCCTGTATTTGCATTATTGCTCGTGTCGTTTCTTAGCTCGACTCCTTCGCATTGACCATCTTGCAATATGCATTACTGGATGTACCGGATAAAAGGATGAGTGAACGGGTGTACCATAGTTTGCCGGTTAACACCGAGAGTTATCGATTATTACCTATGGTTGTTGTTTGATTACTGGTGAACCAAAGATGAGTACGCATAAAAAGAACGGTGCAACCGGGGCCAGGGAGTCCCCAATGCCAGTGTCAAGAACCAGAACCACCTTTGAAGATCGCGCCAACTCCCTAGGCAAGTCGGTCATGGGGTCATGCCCGGTTTGCCGCTAGAGATTGTGGGATCAATACGCCAATGACCCATAAATAGATAGCTTTCTTTCTCACTTCGCGACATGGTGCATAGCGGCCATGGTGAAACGTACCCGCCGTTTTTACGCCGCTACCACTGCCCTTGAACCGTTCAGAGTCAAAATTTTGGGTACTTTTTTGTGATTTCCGTGTTTTAACGACTGTAGTACGCTGAGGTTTCACGTTGCTAAATCACACCAGGGTGCTAAGCAGACCCTCCTGGCGCAGGTGCAGAAGTCCAACGGGACTGTGGCAACCTGCCGACGGACGCATCACCAGCTGGTGCGCCGGGAGGATTTGTGATACCTGGAGGTGGCATTGACACTAGGGGCGCAACTTATATTCGCTGGACCGGCTGCTTAATAACCCCCTAGTAGGAGGACTGGAGGGGTGCCCTACGCAGCGTAGGGGCGATAGAAGGCCCTTAAGAGCGCGGAGCAGGACGCTCAGGGAGTCATTAAGAACTCAGAAGCTCCGTTTATAACTTGCATTCCGATGTCAATCTTCACGTGCATTTAGCGTAATTTCCAAAAAAAAACTCGCGAAAAAACCGTCGAGATTAAGAAAATCATAATTGTGCCCCAGTACGCTTATTTCGAGTTCCTTTTGCATGATTTCGATCCATTTCTCCAATACGCTGTACGATTTCTGTACGTTTCCCCAATACGCTAATCATTTCTGACTGTTAACACCCTAATTTCGCTCCTAATTACTAATTATTACGCGTAGTAGTCGAATTATGCCTAATTGTCCCTCTCCAGTTCGTACTCAATCGATAATCCTGTAAGTTGTCGTCGCTGGCCGATGATCCCTCCGATGACCTAGTTCCCACGGAAAATCGATGCGCTCGTGCGTAAACAACTCGTGCAGGCACAGCACGGGGCAATCAATACGCGACGCGTACGCACGCGGCCCAATGTCGATCCGGCACTGCATGGCGCAATCGATGCGCTCGGTGCCCGAGTGACGGGCCTCGGTGCCGCTCAGCCGAATCAACACGCGACGCGAACACGCACGCGACCAAGCAGTCACTCTCGTCCCTCACTGTGCCGTATCGATTAATCGTTAACAATATATCTTGTCTAACACTCATTCAGCAATAGCTGTACAGCATAGATCTTAGAAGGTGAGCCGTCACAACGGCGGTCAAAAGACTCATGCAGGAGACGGTGGACAAGAATTCGCAACTGGAACATTGACGTAATAGGTGGGCAAGGACTGCGAACAGGTAGGTTGATTTCGGGTTCTGAGCTCGACAAAGTTTCCAACCCATGCTAGGCTAGAAGGTCGCATACATATCTAGTGCGCTCGCAAAACATTTCACTTCAGTGAATTCGCTATCTCTTACTACAACCAACTCATTCCGCTTAACCTGATTACAGGATTACTTTCGGGTTGACTCTAAGAATGTATAAAATGCTCAGTACGCGAGAATAATATGAAGAATAGCTCAAAATTCGTCCCACGTTCGAATTAGGGCGTGAGATGAAGTGTTGTGTAATCGCACAAAATAGTGACACACGCTATATTACGCGCAATATTGAAAAATCCTCGTCTTCATTACGCTTCACATCACATCTTTGCTTGCGCGTGTAATACGCGATACAATTCAAAATCAACATCTGAAACCAACATTCGTATATTACGCGTAGCAAACGTTTTCGTTAGGAAAACAACTCTTTAGGCCATGAAAACCGAAACTCGAATGGAAATCATACGCTGTTTTTGGAACATGTTTGGAGGGTAACGATTCTCACTACGCCTGCATACATTTCGAATTACTGGTTGTTATTTTTATTCTGAATTGAGGTGCACATCAGTTCTATTAAGACAACCGTACTGTGTTTTGTTTTTTCGTTTTGTGTCCCACCCAGGCTCGCTACCTCTTCATTCGGAGATCATTACGCAACAGGGCTGCAATAGAAATGTATCATCTTTCCAGTATTGATGTTCATTGAATCATAGTGAACCCTGTGCGCCAACAGCGATGACGGTAGGGGGTCAGTGGTGTTCGGACGGGATTCGGTCAATGGTTTCCGGTCTTAGTTGCTTAGAGGTCACACACCTCGTCCTCTTCAGCATCCACTACCATGCAGGGACTGGTGAAAGCAATGCATCGCCTGGGAGATTCGTCTGCAAGAGATTTGGAGCTTGTCGGGACGCCGACACTCTAGGTCAGACTAACGGCGAATCTAATGCCCTGGTCGGTAATCGTCACTACGCTACACTGCAAAGCGACAAAGGCAAGCTTCAGAATTTCCCAACACCCGCATCACTTAGATCCAAACGACGCTACGCGCGTTTTGTGGTTAGAGAATACCTTTTAGCCACAATCCGCTCTTAAATTTCGTATATTACGCTTTAGACGAATTTTTGACACATTTGTTTTTTTTTTTGACTGGAAAAAACACGCGCTCAGAAGAAATACGCAGAAGTCATTACGCAACAAAATTCTCGACAACGCTCACGCTGAGAACGCTCTCGTCGGTGCTGACCGCACAAGCGAGTGTCTCGTGTTGCAAAGCATCTGGGCATCCATTAGGATACCAGATTACGCTTGATATGACAAAAGTTAACTAAGCATCTAAAGCAAGTAATTCGAAATAAATTAGCTCCCGATTTTGATCCTTTTTTTTCTTTAGTCCGCACTTTATACTTGTGGAAATTCTTATTCAGGATTTCGAAAAAAAAATTGAAAATGACTAGGACACACTCACTAAGACTTACTCCGCCAATTAGCAAGAAACTGCGAGCGAAATTAACGGCTTTTTCAGATTTTTTTTTGAAATTTATTAATTTTTGACACCTCCGCAGAATGCAATTTCCTCGTGTTCGCGGACTTGTCAGAAACGAGTTTACTCCGCTATAGCACAGTGACGCTGTCAGTCTTCGGGTGATACCGTCCAGCAATATCTTCTGACTTAGAGGTTCAGACTGGTTCCTATTGAGCCTGCAACAATGCCTCGCTTGAAGCTGATAACTCTCGATGCCGTGGTTACCTTCCCGAAATTCCATCAGAAGGGACTATTTATTTTGCTAACGGCCATAAGGCTATTTTCAGACTTACAGCTTTTACACTGGGCTAACAAAGATGGACCACTGTATCTATCGTTGGTTATCGTGTGATCATATTCACGCGGTAATCAACAAGCTGATCGTTGCAAAGGTTGCAGGTAGGTTTAATTTCTGCACGAGAGCCGCAGAACTCTGCTTACAGTGCCGTCCAGGGTCTTCCTGCCCATATGATTTTTGATCATATTTGGCGGCAAGGCCAGGATTTTTGTTTAGTGCGCTGTTTTTGCTGGTCAAATGCAGACTTATTACCTACAGTGAAACCATCAACGACAACGGAGGTCGAGTTGTAGCTGTGGGTTGCCGTTGCCTCTAATGCGCACCTTTTGACTCTTGTATAAATTGCGAAAATGTGCCCTTACTTCGCTCATTAGCCGTACCGCTCCTAGTCGGTAATTCTTTCGCTGGAGCATGTACGACGGCTCTCGATTTGTAAAACGTGTCTTGGTAATACGCTTCCAAACAGCAACATATCAGGCGCGCTACCCATGATGATTCACGATTCAGAAGCAGTTCAGCTGCTCCTCCATCGTGATTATCAATGAGAAAGTCGTAGAGTCAGTCACCAGTTCATTACGCAAACCTTATGCGTTCCTAGATTCCGGTGGATCACAGGGGTCAGAATGAGCAAGAGTAACTCCGCATCACGTTTGTTATTGAGGGACGCCATTCCTTTGCGGCCTGATCACCCGTTGGAAAGTCTGGTTATAATCCACTCGCATGAAAACCTAAGCCGTGCAGAAGTTCCTCATCTCGTCTCTGAATCACGCTTGCAATATGCTACTGGGTCAATTAGTAGAGCAGCTTACTCCGCTAGAACTGCATGTAGAAATCGGCTAGTCTCTCTGGCTTACCGATATGGGAGGACACCCGTCACACTTGACAAGATTTCAACCAGAGAGGATAGTTGAAAAGCGTAGAGGTGCCTCCTATGCTAACGTGCTTGACATCAATGAGCAGCCACTGGCACGAGAATGATTACGCAAGATGACTTGAACTCTCTGTGGTAAGACTACGCACTTGAGCAAATAACGACTTAGTCCGCGAGGTCGTCTTCGTGCCTTCTCCTTTTTTCGGGGCCGGAGGGAGGACTGAAGTCCACTTCTTATGAAATATTGTTCAGTATACGACACAGAGGAAGTTGCATGTATATAAGTACGCTGATAAACATAAATTCACTGTTAGAATACGCTACACAGGCAAGGAGACTTATTACGCGACAGACAATATAATTCGCAGTTTTTATTCAATTTTTTCCTTTTAATTGTTTGTAGCCTAGATATGATGACACGTCAGAAGCCATCGGAGCCGCAGTCGTTCTTGAGCCTGCCACTCAACTTGATGGAACGACGAAGTGGCATAGCCATTCGGCTTCTGAAGATTATTCCGGTCGAAGACCGTGTATACAATAGACACTCATCATCCGGTACTGTAGAATTCATTTTGTTGTGGTTGATATTTTTTGCTAGCATTACAAGTATTTGTAGTCATTACGCCACTTGTCTGATTATTTTAATTTGTCATACCAGTTTTATTTATTGCGCACAGACCGATTTGAATGTTTTCATTTTTTTGTTGTTCTGGTAACCATCTATTAGTCTGTGTATGGTCCTCGAGACTCCACGAAGCACTTCCTGTTGTGATGTATGTGAAGGGCAGGGATGAGCTGGAAACTTGTTACTCTATGACCTGCTAGCTCGTTTAAAACGGGTCAATACGCCAACATGGCCACTTCTTTATGGTCTGCCCGTGTTAAGGAAAAACCCTTAACAGCGATGGCCTTGGGCATCGCCACCCTCGAGAGCATTCTTTTGTTCTCGGGAGTGTCGCGAAGCGCTTGTTTCTATCGCGGGTCTCCCCGGGCCGCGGGGTAAGTCCCGCCCCTTGCTCGGCGGCTGCGTCTCTGCCTGCGTAGCCGTCAGGCCCCGCCTCCGGTTCGGGCAGTAGTCTCCTCTCCGCTGCCAGCCGAGTCGGTGGCAGGCGGCGAGCTCTCTCGCCGCGCCGTGATGTCAGCGGGGCGGGTCGTTAGTCCCGACGTTGACTGAGCGCCGACACCGGCCGTCGTCCACTGGCGACGTATCGATCGCGGAGATCGGGATTTTGGGCGAGGCACACCTCGTGTATGAATACGCTACCATGTGGGATCTTCCTTATAATACGCGAGCGATCAGGTTCCAATCAGAACAGCTCATTCCGTTCCTACTAACTCTAATATCATAACATCTTCCGGTTCTACTACGCTTTCCTGTATTTGCATTATTGCTCGTGTCGTTTTTTTTTCGACTCCTTCGCATTGACCATCTTGCAATATGCATTACTGGATGTACCGGATAAAAGGATGAGTGAACGGGTGTACCATAGTCTGCCGGTTAACACCGAGAGTTATCGATTATTACCTATGGTTGTTGTTTGATTACTGGTGAACCAAGGATGAGTACGCGTAAAGTGAACGGTGCAACCGGGGCCAGGGAGTCCCCAATGCCAGTGTCAAGAACCAGAACCACCTTTGCAGATCGCGCTAACTCCCTAGGCAAGTCGGTCATGGGGTCATGCCCGGTTTGCCGCTAGAGAGATTGTGGGATCAATACGCCAATGACCCAAAAAAGAGGCATTTTCTCTCTCACTCCGCGACACATGCAGTGCACGGCGACGCGACCGATCGCGGCGACCGCTTCATATGTCCTCGTTCAAATTCCTCCTTTTTTCACGTTGATTCAGGCAAAATCAGTATAAGTAGGCAAAACAATCATAATACAAAACAATTGTTATCATAAAATGAGTATTATCATTAAAAAATCTACGATACACTTGAGGGTGACAATAAAACTAGGATCCAAACCACAATTGACAATGTAGTTCAATGGTCTAAACGAAACCTTCTCCCTCTTTCCACTCAAAAAAAGCCAAGTACTACACCTGGGTAGAACTACTAATCCGGAAGGCGGGTACAATATCGATGGTTCAATACTCCAGCATGTTAACCTAGTTAAAGATTTAGAGTTTCTTGTCGATTCGAAATTGAATTTTGATAAGCATTTGGATAGTATTGTTGCGAAAGCTGAACAGAAACTTTTCCTTCTCTTCAAATCGCTGAAAACTAAAGGTCCATTGCTTTTGGTTATGAAATTTACGTTCGATCTGTTCTTGAATATGGTACCTGTATCTACTTTCCTCATTAAAAAACCTGCGTTGCTAAACTAGAAAGAGTGCAAAACAACTTCACGAGGAAGGTCTTCATAAGGTCTCTTGGCTTCACGTATAGGAGTAATCCCCATGGCATAGTGAGGAATCGTATGCTTAATTTGGATACTTTACATTACAGACGCAAAAGAAATGATTCAATTTTGGTATATAATATTATAACTGGAAGACTGGGTCTCAAAGCTCATTCATTTTTCAAACTGGTTGAATCAAATACTAGGGAGAAAGGTTCAAGCTTAAATTCCGTCAGCCGCGCACCTCTTTGGGGCGCAGCTTCTCCATCTTCAGAGACGGCATTTAATACTTGAAGATGAGTCATACTGTTCAGATACCGATCAACTTCTTTAAATTCAAAACACTTGTCAAAAATTACCTTCATTGTCAAGAAAGGATCTATCAATCGTTTTACGCTTTTTCCTTTCGAAACTTGTCATTTTTCAAGTTACTCGATGTTTTCGTTGTTTTTCTGCCCTTTCTATGTTTCTACGCGTTTGCAAGGGCGTGTAATAAAGTTAAAGTTAAATGGCAAAGCGCAATGCACCTTTTTATCATAAATGACTAGCCAATTGCGCGACACCGCGAACATGAAACAGGCGTCGATTAGAATGCGTACGTAAAAGTGCGTGGTCGCCAACTTCCGCGACTGGGCATTCACACTTCCAAAATCTGCGATTTCCACGGCGACGGTCGCGTCGCCGTGCCCACGATCGCGTGGCAGAGCGATCGAACTCTGAAAGAGGCCTTAAGTTCTTATACACCAGTGCGCTGCATTGCCAACCTGACACAGATTTTAATAGCCTTCCTGATATTATTTTCGTTCTTCTACGAAGGAATAAGCTTTCAGGGGAGTATTACGTATGTTGAAACCAACTTTCACGAATAACCTTTCAACGGACGTAATCTGAAGCTCACCTGCCGATATTCGGAAGATAAACTGTAGGTTCCGGCGGTTATAATGTCATTGAACTGGGGTAACCCACCTTTATATTTCAAAGGTCGACAAATAGACTTCAAATTTGTCTTTAAGTCCCGAGTAACCCCAACCGAAGTTTTTGGTAAAATCTGACAAGGAAACCAGTACTAGCCAAAGTGGCCATACCAATTCAAATGTATTTTTCTGGAACAATTTTTGAGCGTAGAGGGTGAATATGCCCTTCGCAGCTGCCCAGAATCACTCTGAAAGATAAATAGGAACTTTTTCCCTGATATCCGTACCTATTAAGCATTAAGAACGCAGTTGTCATTCGAAAATCTGGAAACTGACCTTATACACGTGTTCAGCGCCTAAAACAAATCCTGGGCAACGCTTAGAAGAAAGCACAATTTGCGAAAGTGATAGCGTTTTTCACTTGTAGGGAATTTCGGTTGAGCGTTTGCTTATACCAGTTAGAGGAATCAGAAAGCGTTTGAGAAAAAAATATTCCAGATAAGACTCAAAATGCTCTCAGGAGGGTTATTTGGGGCGCTGATCACGAATATATATATTTATTACATGATCGATGACCATGTTGAAAAAAAAACCGTTCCTACGGAAATATCAGCAACCAACAAATTCCAGTAAACCACATGAAAAACAAATTTAGAAAATAAACGACGGGTAGTTTAGAAGAGAAACAGCCTAATAGTAAAAAAATGAAATTAGTTTTGTAACACGCTTATTCATGGTCAGCGAAGCGACCAGCGGTTAGCTGCTCCGCTCCGAGGAACTCAGAAAACAGTCCACTATCTTGATGAAGCTTTTCATGTCACGAGAGGTAGGAAACTTTTTGCTCAATTTCAAGTAGTCAGACCCAGCTCTATTAACGAAGAAATTGTGTCGAACAGCAGTCTTTGCAGTGCTAATGGCAATTTTTTGCTCTCCGCCTCGCGTTCTTGAGTCTCTCACTGCGAAAAAATCTTCCTTATCGAGACCGCAATATTCATTTAAAATTTTGTGGACCATAACAAGATCATTCCTTCTCCTTCTATACGACAAGGATCGAAGGTTGAACTCCTTGTTTCTAGACTTACTGCCAGGAATGACATTATACACAAAGCCTAGTTTTCTGATGAATAACTTTCTAGTGAAGCTGTTCTGTACAATTTCCAATTGTGGTGAGCGCGAAGCGCTCACCAGATTTGGCTTTGATTCGCCATCGCGCAACCCCCTGATCTCAGTATCAGGGTCCAGAGTAAACGTAGGAAGACCGTTTTTTTGCATTTAGTACACTTTAGAAAGGTGAATAACTGTTAAAAAAATGGTCCGAAATGGTTACCTGAGATTGGAGAAAAAGTGTCAAAACCACGTCATTTTGGTCGAAAAAATGTTCATCTCCTTTTTTTTTCAGTTGGCGTTCACGATCTTGTTGGAACACTTATCGTTGAGCTAGAGAGCTCATTTTTGGCCAGGGAGCTGGTTTTGTTTGCACCTAGCTCCTGTCAAATTTTGAAGTTGGTAGCTCAATTTTGCGGAACCTCAAAATTGAGGGTAAAGAAAGACAAAAACACGTAAACATGTTATTAAAAACCAACCGATGTTTGCTTATTCGTGAAAATGAACTAGTGAAATAAACACCGTTACTGATAGGCTTTTGCTCAGGATTTGACGGGGCAACGCTTCAATCAATACGGCGGGATCTCGGAAGTACTTTTTGAAACGCCGCACGGTGTGACTCAGAAGTGCGCCACAGAACGCCGTAGATACTGTGCGGGACCCCAGCAGGAGTGCGAATGACGTCGTAGAACATATGTGTGACCAAAGTAGGAGTGCGCCGGACGCCGTAGAAAGTGTGCGGGACCCAAATGGGTGTGCGCAGAACGCCGTAGAAAGTGTGTGGGACCCAAATGGGTGTGCGCAGAACGCCGTAGAAAGTGTGCGGAACCCAAGTGGGAACGCGCCGGACGCCGTAGAAATTGTGCGGGACCCAAATGGGTGTGCGCAGAACGCCCTAGAAAGTGTGTGGGACCCAAATGAGAGCAGCCGGACGCCGTAGAAAGTGTGCGGGACCCAAGTGGGAGTGCGCCGGACGCCGTAGAAAGTGTGCGGGACTCCAAAGGGTGTGCGCAGAGCGCCCTAGAAAGTATGTGGGACCCAAATGAGAGTGCGCAGGACGCCGTGGAAGGTGTGCGGGACCCAGATGAGAGTGCGCCGGACGCCGTAGAAAGTGTGCGGGACCCAAATGGGAGTGTGCCGGACGCCGTAGAAAGTGTGCGGGACCCACGTGGGAATGCGCCGGACGCCGTAGAAAGTGTGCGGACGCAAATGGGTGCGCAGAACGCCGTAGTAATGTGTGGACCCAAAAGGGTGTGCGCAGAACGCCCTAGAAAGTGTGTGGGACCCAAATGAGAGTGCGCCGGACGCCGTAGAAAGTGTGCGGGACCCAAATGAGAGTGCGCCGGACGCCGTAGAAAGTGTGCGGGACTCACGTGGAACGCCGGACGCCGTAGAAAGTGTGCGGGACGCGAATGTGTGTGCGCAGAACGCCGTAGTAAATGTGTGGGACCCAAATGAGAGTGCGCCGGACGCCGTAGAAAGTGTGCGGGACCCAAATGAGTGCGCCGGACGCCGTAGAAAGTGTGCGGGACTCACGTGGGAACGCCGGACGCCGTAGAAAGTGTGCGGGACGCAAATGGGTGTGCGCAGAACGCCGTAGTAAATGTGGGACCCAAATGGGTGTGCGCAGAACGCCGTAGAAAGTGTGCGGGACCTAAATGGGTGTGCGCAGAACGCCCTAGAAAGTGTGCGGACCCCACGAGAGTGCGCCGGACGCCGTAGAAAGTGTGCGGGACCCACGGGAGCGAGCGCCGGACGCCGTAGAAAGTGTGCGGGACCCAAATGGGTGGGCGCAGGACGCCGTAGAAAGTGTGCGGGACCCAAGTGGGAGTGCGCCGGACGCCGTAGAGAGTGCGGAACCCAAAGGGTGTGCGCAGAACGCCCTAGAAAGTGTGCGGGACCCAAATGAGTGTGCGCAAGACGCCGTAGAACGTGTGTGGGACCCAGGGAGAGTGCGCCGGACGCCTTAGAAAGTGTGCGAGACCCAAATGGGTGTGCGCAGAATGCTCTAGAAAGTGTGTGGGACCCAAATGAGAGTGCGCCGGACGCCGTAGAACGTGTGTGGGACCCAAGTGAGAGTGCGCCGGACGCCTTAGAAAGTGTGCGGGACCCAAATGGGGGTGCGCAGAACGCCCTAGAAAGTGTGTGGGACCCAAATGAAAGTGCGCCGGACGCCGTAGAAAGTGTGTGGGACCCAAATGAGAGTGCGCCGGACGCCGTAGAAAGTGTGCGGGACCCAAGTGGGAGTGCGCCGGACGCCGTAGAAAGTGCCGGACCCAAATGGGTGTGCGCAGAACGCCGTAGAAAGTGTGCAGGACATCAGTGGAAGTGTGCAAGATGTAACAGAATGTGCGCAGGACATTAGTGGGAGTGTGCAGGATGTCATAGAAAGTGTGCAGGACATCAGTGAGAGTGTGCAGGACTATAGTGGGAGTGTGCAGCACCTTATAGAAAGTGTGTAGGACATCAGTGGAAGGGTGCAGGACATCAGTGGGCGTGTGCAGGACGTCATAGAAAGTGCACAGGCTATCAGTTGGAGTGCGCAGGACGTCATAGAAGGGGGGGGGGTGCAGGACTTCAGTGGGTTTGCTTTCATCTAACACCACCAGGCATGGATCATGTTAGAAAGGAAACCTTTAGGAAAATAAATAATTCATGAAAGTCTAGGTTCTGGCAAAGTTGAGATTGGCATGGTCATAAAAATATACTCAGTTGAAAAGGGAAAATAAAGAAAAATGAAAAAGGTTTTGAATATTCCTGAGGACGATTTGGCGTAGAATAATTCGTTTTTCGGGAAATGAAGTGAAATAGTTGAAAGTATGATTTGGCAGTCGAGTTTGAACCAACTATTGATAAGAGTTGTTCAAAACGAGGGATCGCATTGTATGAGCTTATCCGTAGAACATATCAAAGCGAAATCACGCGTGAAATGGGAAGCATCAAAACTTTTTCGGAAGCTGTAATGCGGCGGTCTTCACGTATTAGGTGAAGCAAAATCAATACGCGTGATTTCGCTTTGATATGTTCTACGGATAAGCTCATACAATGCGATCCCTCGTTTTGCACAACTCTTATCAATAGTTGGTTCAAACTCGACAGCCAAATCATACTTTCAACTATTTCACTTCATTTCCCGAAAAACAAATTATTCTACGCCAAATCGTTCTCAGGAATATTTCAAAACCTTTTTTCATTTTTCTTTATTTTCCCTTTTCAACTGAGTATATTTTTATGACCATGCCAAATCTCAACTTTTGCCAGGAACCTAGACTTTCATGAATTTGAGAATGAATTTGCGTTTGTAAGGACAGAAAATGGTAGTGCCATACTCAAGAATTGGTCTTACATATGTTTTGAAAGCCTTCAATAGAACAGAAGTATCTTAATCGTCTTGTCGAGAGCTCGGAACAAATTATGCATTACCCTCATTGCTTTTTCTAGCAATTTGTTTCTCACAATAATTAGGTCAAAGTTCAGGATTCTTTAGTTACACAAAGGAACCCAAGATCTACAATGTTCTGCACAACACTATAGGTGACAATTTACTATACTATAACTATAGATAGGGATTACGTTTCTCAAGATGGAGCATTTTGGGTTTTCTCCTGAGACAGGGTAGCTTCCACTCTGAGGGACCAGCGATCTACAGCAGCGATTGCATCTCTGCAGCTTCATACTACTCTCTGAGGATGTTATCGGACAATATATTTTGATATCATCGGCGAACGCAAATGTGTAGCTCTCACATCAAAGCGATAAACCAGTCTCGGTATGTCTTAGGCCCCGGGTCATAGTTGGTGCTATTTGCATATCTGCATCCCCTATTCTCCAACACTTGCAGAGCCTTTCAACACCCCCGCACCCCCAGCACCCCCAACACCACCCCGGTCGATACGTATGTTTGGGAAATGATGGATGATGAGGTTGAGAAAATCACTCGATGTGCATCCAACTCAGATATGACGATGATTACATGCGGCCAACAGGATTGCACCTAAGTTCAGGGAGAAATAGTGTGAAGGCAAATGTAATTGGTGAAGTCACCGGAGGTAGCAGGGAAGCGTTAGCTTTCTAGTGATACGCAATGTTTTATCTTCGACTCCGCCCACTCCGGTGCGATTTTCTCATCCGCCGTCATCCACGTATTGCATGGATATCGACCGCGTCGTCGGATACATTGAGTGATTTCTTTCAACCTCTACTCCATCATTTTAAACACATACGTATCGACCGGTGGTGGTGTTGGGGGTGCGGGGGGCTAAAGTGGGGGTGCGGGGGGATACACTGAGTGATTTTCTCAGCTTCACTTTCACCACCATGTTGTTCATACGTATCGACCGGGGGTGCGGGGGGCATTAGAGTGCGGGGGGATACACCGAGTGATTTTGCATCCCATTTCCAATGCATTCCGTGTGTATCGACCGGGCTGGAGGCGTCGGCTCATCCAACTGGCATGACTGGGGCCTTAGGTGTAAATGTTGAACAACAATTGAGAAAGCACACATTCCTGGGGAACTCCACTGAGAACTTTTCTCGGCATTCCAGAGTAGGCTTGGTTCACTCGTACGCTAAAAAGTCTCGCTCACCTAAAAATGAATCTACCCAGGGCACAATACGTGGATGAATCCCTTAACCGAAGTTAGTTTTGCCTTCAACCCTTATGAAGGATGGCATACCCTATCAAAAAGCTCTAGAGAAATCTGCGAAGTATGCGGCGCTCTATTCGAGCCCCTCACTATCATCTCGTCGTCGCTGTCTCAATCATTAAAAGCGCCTTCAGCATAGCTGTCTCTGTTGACTTTTTTCTTTTGAAAACCGTGCTGGACAAGGAGATATGATATCATGATTGTTGAGATGATCAACTATTCGGTTTTCTTACCACTTTTTCAAAAAAGTCTGGCGAATATTGAGGTAAATAACTAACGGGTCGATAATCTTCCCGGCTGATTATAAGGGAGGTTTTTTCGGGGAGAGGTGTGTTATACTCCTGGAGGAACTTTCCCAGCCTAGGGCTTGTTGCGGTCTAATTAGCTCCGATTCCTTTGTTACATATTACGTCTTTACAGGGTCGAAAACGTCATTTCTTGTCACGTGCACGTATGAAAGACGCAAGTAACATACGAGGGGAACGTGTATGGTAAGATGCGTCTTTTCGGAAGAGACCACAAAGACGCAAGTAACAAGCCTGGAATTTCAGACGCAAGAAAGCTACTTCCAAATTGTTTATGACGAGTGTGCCTTTCACAACTGATTGATTTCTCGTCGATAACCACTATATTTCACCTTTCCCCGATAAGTTCATGTGTTTTGCTGATAAGAAAAACTTTCTCAGATTTTCATTTTGTCTTCGTGATTCTACGAACTATATTTTCAAAACAAGCGCGGGTAGGCGTACGACTGCTGTCTTGTGCTTACCGGGAAGTCGGGACATTGATCCTAGTTTACATGACTTTCACACATCCTGGGCTTCTCAAGTATTCGCGGTGTTCGCTGAAAAATAAGGAAAACCACGGAGCTGTAGACTGACTTGGGTATACTCTGTCCCGCGCGTACATTAACGCTTTGTATCGGCGTCAAATCTAAAACTCAAACTAATCCACATATTACATAGAAATTCGTGCGATCCGCAATTTTACGCCCTCGAAATTCGGTTTGAACTTACATAGGCAACCTGATTCTTTCTGATATACAGCGCAGTGCAAAAGTATAGGTCCAATATAAATTTCCTGCATTTTCAAGCTAAATACGATTCGCGCTTCACGAAAATACAAAATTCAGTTACGCACAGTTACTTGTCCACTGGTGAAATATCCTCTCCCTGATTTCAAATCGAAAATTAAAAACAATCGGTAGCTCACTGCCGCATTAGGAGTTAAAAACGTTCAGAAACGGGTCTAGAAAAGCACTATGAGGCCATAATTTTTGCGTTTTCTTCAAGAAAACGCATTGCGCGTAAAAACGCATTGCTCTTTTTGGCGCCTGCCTTAACTCTGTTCATGATGGTCAATTTGAGAATCCGAAGAAATATTTGGAATCAGGATCGTGAGAGTACTCTCTTTAGCATTTGCACTATTTGACATACTTTTGTACAAAGCATTTAGGGCGTAACACCATACAATGCCTTGATTGCGAAATCGCGATTCCGGGTTGATTGTTTTCTTGTCTAATTTTACGCATACATATCTTGTTTAAGAGGGAGCCATGTAAGTTATTCCAGAAAAAAAGAGCACACGATGCTGATTTCCCAATATCTTGTTAGATTCCCAAATGGACCCTTTTTGGAAACAGAAAGTTATGGAAAAAGAGCGAAAAAAATTGCTTTCTAGCGTTTTTTTGGGCCAAAAACGCCAAAGTAATGGCCAGTATTGCAGTAACAACGTTTCTCTGCAGTAAAGGTATCTACGAGCTTCGAGGTATGAAACAATCTTCCTGAGGACAGGTTAAATCTCATATGTTATTTAATAATAATCAGTAATAATCTCCAGTGTCATATTGTTTTGTTCTTTTTTATTTGTTAACTACAAGAACGTAGGAAAACCTTAAGCTATCCATTAATGCAGCTTGTCGTAGTCAAATATGAAGATAATTAGTGTTTTTGCTTCCACGAAGATTGGGCCGTTGCCGTAGTTATCGTCATGCACATGTTGAACATCGATTGCGAACTCACGCGATGTACGGCGCGCCTCATAAGGGCAAGTCGTTGTCATTTGGAATAAATCGCTTCGCGGCTGGAGAGGTTTGGTTTGGCCTGGCACTTGCTGTGATCACTTTAGATTTTTGGTAAAGTAGTTAATAAAACCTGTAAAACAAATTTTCTAGAGATTTCCTTCTGGATATAAGTGAGAGAGTATAGAAGACAACCCGCTGACAAAATTTGAGCCAAATCGATTGAAAATTAACAAAGTTAGATCGGCGGGAAGCTTAGCTAAAATTCGCGTTTTTTCTTGTAACGCGTCCCTCGTGTAATCTGTTCCTCGTCCTCGTCCTCGTCCTCGTTCGTTCGCGCCACTAGCCACTGCCAGTGGTCGCAGGCTATCAGTACATAGGGCATCTGATGACGTCATCAGGGTGTCATGTGTAAAGTACATAGGGCATCTGATGACGTCATCAAGATGTCATGTAAAAGTACATAGGGCATCTGATGACGCCATCAAGATGTCATGTATAAAGTACATAGGAAAGCAATCTGATGACGTCATCAGGGTGTCATGTAAAGTACATAGGGCATCTGATGAAGCGTCATCAGGGTGTCATGTAAAGTACATAAGGGCATCTGATGACGTCATCAAGATGTCATGTAAAAGTACATACCGGGCAATCTGATGACGTCATCGAGGGTGTCATGTAAAGCAATACATAGGGCATCTGAATGACGTCATCAGGGTGTCATGTAAAGTACATAGGGCATCTGATGACGTCATCAGGGTGTCAGTGTAAAGTACATAGGGCATCTGATGACGTCATCAGAGTGTCATGTAAAGTACATAGGGCATCTGATGACGTCATCAGGGTGTCATGTAAAGTACATAGGGCATTCTGATGACGTCATCAAGATGTCATGTAAAGTACATAGGGCAATCTGATGACGTCATCAGGGTGTCATATGTAAAGTACATAGGGCATCTGATGACGTCATCGCAGGGTGTCATGTAAAGTACATAGGGCATCTGATGACGTCATCAGGGTGTCATGTAAAGTACATAGGCATCTGATGACGTCATCAGGGTGTCATGTAAAGTACATAGGGCATCTGATGACGTCATCAGAGATTGTCAGGTGTAAAGTACATAGGGCAATCTGGATGACGTCATCAAGATGTCATGTAAAGTACATAGGGCAATCTGATGACGTCATCAGGGTGTCATGTAGCAAGTACATAGGGCATCTGATGACACGTCATCAGGGTGTCATGTAAAGTACATAGGGCATCTGATGACGTCATCAGGGTGTCATGTAAAGTACATAGGGCATCTGATGACGTCATCAGGGTGTCATGTAAAAAGGTACATAGGCATCTGATGACGTCATCAGGGTGTCATGTAAAGTACATAGGGCATCTGATGACGTCATCAGATGTCATGTAAAGTACATAGGGCAATCCTGATGACGTCAGGCGCCGCAAAGCATATAGTATTTGATGATTATTATCAGGGTGTCATGTAAAGTAGCATAGGCACTGGATGACGCCGCGCGCGCCGCAGCATACAGGCATCTGATGACGTTCATCCGATGTCATGTAAAGTACATAGGGCATCTGATGACGTCATAAGGGTGTCACGTAATAAAAGCGCGTAAGCATAGGGCATCTGATGACGTCATCAGGGTGTCATGTAAAGTACATAGGGCATCTGATGACGTCATCAGGGTGTCATGTAAAGTACATAGGGCATCTGATGGACGTCATCAGGATGTCATGTAAAAGTACATAGGCATCTGGATGACGCTCATCAGGCTGTCATGTAAAGTACATAGGGCATCTAGATGACGTCATCAGGGTGTCATGTAAAGTACATAGGGCAATCTGGATGACGTCATCAGGGTGTCATGTAAAGTTACATAGGGCAATCTGGATGACGTCATCAGGGTGTCATGTAAAGTACATAAACGATGACGCTACCAGGTACGCAAAAAGCAGAAAATCTGATGACGTGCCAGTGCTGTAAAGCACAGGGCAATTCTGATGACGTCATCAGGTGTTGTCATGTAAAGTACATAGGGCATCTGATGACGTCATCAAGGGTGTCATGTAAAGTACATAGTATCGACAGACGCTGGTCAAGACGCCGCGTAGCAAGAGTAGGCATTTCTGATGACGCTTCATCAAGGGTGTCATGTAAAGTACATAGGGCATCTGATGACGTCATCAGGGTGTCATGTAAAGTACATCAGGGCAATCTGATGACGTCATCAGGGTGTCATGTATAAAGTACATAGGGCATCTGATGACGCTTGCTATCAAGATGTCATGTAAAGTACATAGGGCATCTGATGACGTCATCAAGTGATGTCATGTAAAAAGTACATAGGGCATCTGATGACGTCATCAAGATGTCATGTAAAGTACATAGGGCATCTGATGACGTCATCAGGGTGTCATGTAAAGTAACATAGGGCATCTGATGACGTCATCAAGATGTCATGTAAAGTACATAGGGCATCTGATGACGTCATAAGGTGCTGTCACGTAAAGTACATAGGGCGGCATCTGATGACGTCATCAGGGTGTCATGTAAAGTACATAGGGCATCTGATGACGTCATCAGGGGTTTGTCATGTAAAGTACATAGGGCATCTGATGACGTCATCAGGATGTCATGTAAAGTACATAGGGCATCTGGATGACGTCATCAGGGTGTCATGTAAAGTACATAGGGCATCTGATGACGTCATCAGGGTGTCATGTAAAGTACATAGGGCATCTGATGACGTCATCAGGGTGTCATGTAAAAAGTACATAGGGCATCTGATGACGTCATCAGGGTGTCATGTAAAGTACATAGGGCATCTGGATGACGTCATCGAAGAGAGTGCTCATGTAAAGTACATAGGGCATCTGATGACGTCATCAGGGTGTCATGCTAAAGTACATAGGGCATCTGATGACGTCATCAGGGTGTCATGTAAAGTACATAGGTAGCATCTGATGACGCGTCATCAGGGTGTCATGTAAAGTACATAGGGCATCTGATGACGCGTCATCAGGGTGTCATGTAAAAGTACATAGGGCATCTGATGACGCCATCAATCAGATCGTCATGTAAAGTACATAGGGCATCTGATGACGTCATCATACATAGGGCACTACGACGTCAATAAGATGTCATGTAAAGTACAGTAGGAAGCATCTGATGACGTCATCAAGATGTCATGTAAAGTACATAGAGACATCTGATGACGTCATCAGGGTGTCATGTAAAGTACATAGGGCAATCTGATGACGTCATCAGGGTGTCACGTAAAAGTACATAGGGCATCTGATGACGTCATCAGGGTGTCATGTAAAGTACATAGGGCATCTGATGACGTCATCAGGAATGTCATGTAAAGTACATAGGGCATCTGATGACGTCATCAGGGTGTCATGTAAGAGTACATAGGGCATCTGATGACGTCATCAGGTGCTGTCATGTAAAGTACATAGGGCATCTGATGACGTCATCAGGGTGTCATGCTAAAGTACATAGGGCATCTGATGACGTCATCAGGGTGTCATGTAAAGTACATAGGGCAATTCTGATGAGCGTCATCAGGGTGTCAGTGTAAAGATTACATAGGTAGCATCTGATGACGTCATCAGGGTGTCATGTAAAGTACATAGGGCATCTGATGACGTCATCAGGGTGTCATGTAAAGTACATAGGGCATCTGATGACGTCATCAGGTGTCATATATAAAGTAATATAGGGCATCTGATGACGTCATCAGGGTGTCATGTAAAGTACATAGGGCATCTGATGACGTCATCAGGGTGTCATGTAAAGTACATAGGGCATCCTGGATGACGTCATCGGGAATTCATCATGAAGTACATAGGCATCTGTTGACATCATCAGGGTGTCATGTAAAGTACATAGGGCATCTGATGACGTCATCAAGATGTCATGTAAAGTACATAGGGCATCTGATGACGTCATCAAGGGTGTCATGTAAAGTACATAGGGAAAGATCTGATGACGTCATCAAGATGTCATGTAAAGTACATAGGGCATCTGATGACGTCATAAGGGTGTCACGTAAAGTACATAGGGCATCTTGATGACGTCATCAGGGTGTCATGTAAAGTACATAGGGCATCATGATGACGTCATCAGGGGTGTCATGTAAAGTACATAGGGCATCTGATGACGTCATCAGGGTGTCATGTAAAGTACATAGGGCAATCTGATGACGTCATCAGTGGTGTCATGTAAAGTACATAGGGCATCTGATTTGACGTCATCAGGGTGAAGCTCATGCGTAAAGTACATAGGGCATCTGATGACGTCATCAGGGTGTCATGTAAAAGTACATAGGGCAATCTGATGACGTCATCAGAAGGTGTCATGTAAAAGTACATAGGGCATCTGGATGACGTCATCAGGGTGTCATGTAAAGTACATAGGGCATCTGATGACGTCATCAGGGTGTCATGTAAAGTACATAGGGCATCTGATGACGTCATCAGGGTGTCATGTGTAAAAGTACATAGGGCATCTGATGACGCGTCATCAGGGTGTCATGTAAAGTACATAGGGCATCTGATGACGTCACTGTCAGGTGTCAGTGCCATAAAGTTACATAGGGCATCTGATGACGTCATCAGGGTGTCATGTAAAGTACCTATAGGGCATCTGATGACGTCATCAGGGTGTCAGTGTAAAGTACATAGGGCATTCTATTGATGAGCGTCATCAGGGTGTCGAAATGTAAAAAGTACATAGGGCATCTGATGACGTCATCAGGTGTGTGCATGTAGTAAAGTACATAGGGCATCTGATGACGCTTCATCAGGTGATGCATGTAAAAGTACATAGGGCATCTGATGACGTCATCAGGGTGTCATGTAAAAAGTACATAGGGCAAGTCTGATGACGTCATCAGGATGTCATGTAAAGTACTATTGGGCATCTGATGACGTCATCAGGGTGTCATGTAAAAAGTACATAGGGCATCTGATGACGCCATCAGGGTGTCATGTAAAGTACATAGGGCATCTGATGACGTCATCAAGGTGTCAGTGTAAAAGTACATAGGGCATCTGATGAGCGTCAATCGGGTGTCATGTAAAGTACATAGGGCATCTGATGACGTCATCAGGGTGTCATGTAAAGTACATAGGGCATCTGATGGACGTCATCAGGATGTCATGTAAAGTACATAGGGCATCTGATGACGTCATCAGGGTGTCGCGTAGCACATAGGGCATCTGATGACGTCATCAGGGTGTCATGTAAAGTACATAGGGCATCATGATGACGTCATCAGGGTG
Organism: Aplectana chamaeleonis; assembly: GCA_029168955.1. Taxonomy (NCBI): domain Eukaryota; kingdom Metazoa; phylum Nematoda; class Chromadorea; order Rhabditida; family Cosmocercidae; genus Aplectana; species Aplectana chamaeleonis. The sequence goes on from JAPDOI010001958.1 coordinate 48,851, forward strand.
TCATGTAAAGTACATAGGGCATAACTGATACGACGTCATCAGGATGCTCATGTAAAGTACATAGGAGGGCAATCTGATGACGTCATCAGGATGTCATGTAAAGTACATAGGGCATCTGATGACGTCATCCAGGTGTGCCATGTAAAGTACATAGGGCAATCTGATGACGTCATAAGGCGTGTCATGTAAAGTACATAGGGGCAATTCTGATGACGTCATCAGGGTGTCATGTAAAGTACATAGGGCATCTGATGACGTCATCAGGGTGTCATGTAAAGTACATAGGGCATCTGATGACGTCATCCAGCAGGGTGTGTCATGTAAAGTACATAGGGCATCTGATGACGTCATCAGGGTGTCATGTAAAGCTACATAGGGGCATCTGATGACGTCATCAGGGTGTCATGTAAAGTACATAGGGCATCTGATGACGTCATGCAGGATGTCATGTAAAGTACATAGCGCATCCTGATGACGTCATCAAGGTGTCATGTAAAGTAACATAGGGGCATCTGATGACGTCAAAGGGTGTCATGTAAAGTACATAGGGCATCTGGATGACGTCATCAGGGTGTCATGTATAAAGAGTACATAGGGCATCTGATGACGTCATCAAGGATGTCATGTAAAGTACATAGGGCATCTGATGACGTCACTCAAGGTGTCATGTAAAGTAACATAGGGCATCTGATGACGTCATCAGGATGTCATGTAAAGTACATAGGGCATCTGATGACGCTCATCAAGGTGTCATGTAAAGTACATAGGAGCATCTGATGACGTCAAAAGGGTGTCATATAAAGTACATAGGGCATCTGATGACGTCATCAGGTGCTGTCATGTAAAGTACATAGGGCATCTGATGACGTCAAAAGGGTGTCATGTAAAGTACATAGGGCATCTGATGACGTCATCAGGGTGTCAGTGTAAAAGTACATAGGGCATCTGATGACGTCATCAGGATGTCATGTAAAGTACATAGGGCATCTGATGACGTCATCAAGGTGTCAGTGTAAAGTACATAGGGCATCTGATGACGTCAAAAGCGGGGTGTCATGTAAAGTACATAGGGCATCTGATGACGTCATCAGGTGTCATGTAAAGTACATAGGGCATCTGATGACGTCATCAGGATGTCATGTAAAGTACATAGGGCATCTGATGACGTCATCAAGGTGTCATGTAAAGCGTTACATAGGGCATCCTGATTTGACGTCAAAAAGGTGTCATGTAAAGTACATAGGGCATCTGATGACGTCATCAGGGTGTCATGTAAAGTACACATAGGGCATCTGATGACGTCATTAGGATGTCAGTGTAAAGAACATAGTGCATCCTGATGACGTCATCATGGTGTCAATGTAAAGTACATAGGGCATCTGATGACTTCGATCAGGACGTCGCGTGGAAAGTGAGTAGCGCTTAATTCGTAGCGTGCGCATAACAAGTTTGTTGCTTACACTGATTATTATAGCAATCAATGCTATTTGAAAAATAATATTGAAGATTTTTTTTCATAGATACATTACTTCGTAATATCAATAAAAAGTGAACAATTCTATCAAAAAGAGAGGTCTTCCAAGCCTATGAAAGAGGTTTGGTTGGCGTCAGAAAACGTCCCAACAAAAGAGAACAATAGGTAAAGTAGATTGGAGGAGAGTCTACAAAAAAGTGAACAATATTCTCTGAGAGTAATTTTTCTTGGTGAACACTTCTTAACAGCGAAAAACAAACCGTTGCGGTGTTCTACACAGAAGCTTTCTGTGGTTCCAATAATGGTCTTGATTACGCAAGAACTGTTTAAACGTATGTGCATGTAAACCTAACTTCTTACCATCAGAATAGAAGATGACGTCGCAAAGATCTTAGACAGACTGTTAGGTCTTGCTGTAGGGAGAGAAGCAAAACAATAAAATAGAAATACAGCATTAAGCAAGAGTAATCCCGTAAAAAATCTCGCTAAACGAAGTTAGGGAAGTGCTTTTTCTCCTGAAAGACAACTATACCCATCATCGTAAAATGCCACAACGGTTTGTTTCCGCTGTTAAGAAGTGTTCACCAAGAAAAAATTACTCTCGAGAGAATATTGTTCACTTTTTTGTAGACTCTCCTCAATCTACTTACCTATTGTTCTCTTTTTGTTGGGACGTTTCTGACGCCAACCAAACCTCTTTCGCTTGGAAGACCCACTTTTTGATAGTAGTCTGGCATTAATGGTCTCTCCCGAGTCCACAAACCGCCAAGACTCCCATGGCGAGGGCCTCTGATATCCATAGTGTATTGGGCACGCAAACGTAGAGTAAAGGCGCCTGGCGTGTTCAGCGTTTGCTACATGCATCTTTGAGGAAGAATCCATGCGCCTTTGATGTAAGGCGCCTGCGTAAGTTAAGCGTTTGTTACACGTACGTCTTTGGGGAATGATTCATGCTGCCTTAATGTAAAAAGAGAAAGCGCCTGCGTGTTGAGCGTTTGTTACATGCGTCTTTGAGGAATGATACATGCGTCTTTAGTTCTAGGTATTTGCGTCTTTATGGTATGTAGCATGATGCTATCAGACTACATACTTATAAGGCGGAAATAGCTAGGCTGGAAAGTTCTGAGTAAGAGAGCATTTCCATCTTCGGGGAACTTCGGCATTCATGAAACTCAGATTAAAGATGTGTTCTAACGGATTCACTACCTATGCTGCTGTTTCTTTGACGAACTGTAAAGGAATACCGTCCGGAGTCTCAGAAAGAGACTGGGGCCATTTCGAAAGCATTGAATAAAGTTCATCGGCGTAAAACCACACTAGAATCAGGCATTTCTGGAAAAGCTTGGACCAAAGAGAATACTGCATCATTGCTCGGATCACTGTACAACTTCGCAAAAGTGTCCGCAAGGAGTTCCGCCTTTTCCCCATCCAGTCTAATTACTTCTCCATTTTCATCAACTAATGAACTTATTGTTCGTTTTTGTCGAAGTTTCTGGTTCATCAATTTATAAAAAGTAGCTTTATTTCTAGACCCGACGACTCTTCGCTCGCGCGAGCGATTGAACTTAAGCAGTTTCTTTTTGTAAAATCTGAGCTCAATTTTATGGTACTTTTCCCAATTAAATGAAGTTGGACCTCGAAATAGCATTTCTCCATGCAGTGTGAAACGAGCATTGTACAAATTGCGTGCAAGTAACCTGGCAAAAACTGTTTTCTGACTGGGAAATTTTTAATGGGGACAAAGAGATCGATGCAATGGTTAAAGATGGCAAGGAAACATTTCGTATTTTTCATCAACTGAACCCAATTTGTATTAAATGATCCGATCCAGTCAATTTCCGCGAGGTATTCGCTTTGACATCGTCATGCATAATTTACGTCCCTTGTAACTTCTGACTGTGACAAAACGCTTTGGATTTCAGATTTTGCACTTATGTTTATATAGACGAGACGCTGTTTATAGATCGCTAGTGCCCAGAGGGGGCCTACGATAATGCTTCGGAACAATTTGGGGGTGATTACATAAAGTTGAGGGTCAAGAATGTGGTCACCTAATGTCGGAGTATGAACAAATTGTAAAAGATTGTGTGTTTCAAGCCATATCGAAGTGAACTGTTTGGATACGGTGTTGAGAGCGTTGTATGGGCTTTCCCAAAGTAATATCTGGGAAATTGAAATCTCCAACTAGTAAACAGGGATCATCACTGATGGCTTTTATCATCTGATTGGTTTTGGAAAGCGTACAATTGGGGGTTCTATAAACTACTATGACTCTTATGATGGTAGAGTCCACAAAAATATCAGTGCACAGCAATTCATAAGATTCTGGAACAGATTCTTTGAAAATGAGTACATAAGGCGAAGAGTGGGCTTGTGCATAATATTGCTGCACCTCCACCTTTTTGCGGGTATGTCACATCGGAAGCATTCGTAGAGTGAACACCAAGAACCCAAGAGGAAGGAAAGCGAGGTCACTAGAAGATTTCAACCATGTTTCGGTAAGCATCACTAAAAGCTGGGCTCTATTTCAGAAAACAAAAAGAGTTTAACGCCTCCTTATTTTTTACCATAGACTCTGATGCTGTTTAGTGACTACACACTCAGAGACCCATTTCTCTGGAGTTCCAAGGAGGCTTTTATACAGTTTCCTCGAGTCTTGTTGCTGGTACAATATCAGAAGATGGCAGAGTCTCAAAAACTTTCAAAACAGGAGTAACTTCTCTAACAAGGGGGGGGGACATTTGGGATGACTGACTGCTATTAACTACAGGAGGAGGATGCGATCTTAGATTTTCTTTTCATCACGTAAACGATCTAACTCTATTCCTAGGGAGCGATGCCCTAAGGTAAATACCTCCTGAGATAGAAGGTTTTCAGCCGGTAAGTCCAACTTATCATAGTTCTAGAAAAATAAGAAGCCAAAGCAGAACAAGTTTGATAGAGTCTAGGGCGATTGTTGCTTGCAAGCACTTTACCCATTCTAAAAACAGAGTGAATACTACAATCAATATTTAAAAAATCCATAATTTGCCAGACAATCTTAAAATCATGAGCTACTCTAGAGGAGGCCCACGTTAGAATTACTCTCTGGGAACACCCGAAATGACAACACATCGTCGACGAACCATCTCCTCCCACGAAGGCACGGGGCGGAGTGTGAAGGATCAGCTGATTGGGGCGGGAATCGATTGATTTGGCTCGGCTAAGGGAATTTCTTCAGCTGATCAATCTCGAGCTTGAGAGCAGCGTTCTCATCCAGCAACTGCTTGTTACGGTCAACGACAGTGCCTATTATCATTACATTAGAGTTGATTGCGACTTTCTTAAGGCAAATGACTCCACTCACTGTCTTCCAGGTATGGTGGCAAGGTATCATCTTTGACCAGCATATGGACGGCTGCAAATTCGAAGTCGGCAGGTGTTAGTTTCGGCTGAACTTCCAAGATCGATATGTGGAGCGTTTCTTAAGCGGGGCGTTCCCTCGTCGTTGGCGACCAGCGCTTTTTCGTGGCGTATCAAAGCCAGCAGAGCTCATAATAGTAGTAGTAGTAGTCAGGAACAACAGTCAGTAGAAGCACAAACGGCGCAGAAAGTTGTTAATTGGGCAGAGCGAAATTAGAGTCGACCGCTCGCTGCGCAGCAGGGCTCAAAAAAAAAACCTAAAAAACCATCACGAATCTGAAGTTTATTTCTCGATTTCACAAAGCTTTCGACAAAAGCTTCCCATCGGGAGATAAATTCGAGGGCAAAACAATTTTTGACGTGTTCCAAGATGCTACGATTGGTGTGGCTCAAATAGTTTTTGTGAGGGTTATTTGTAGTGCTCAACATAAATCTTAGGTCAGTTTTTCGATTTCGACAGCTTACGGCAGATTGCGGTGGATATACAGTAGTTTGGTCAAAGCCTCAGATTTGCCTCAAAATTTCTATGTGGGTGTAAATCGGGATGCTCAATACAAATTCGATGTACATTTCGACAAAAATCCGATTTTTTTTTTCAACACACCCTAAAAACTGGCTCATGGGTACCCTTACCTTTTTGCGAAGCTCTGAGAACGCCTATTACTTCTTTCAGAAAAGTCATGAGCCGCGAAAGACATATTCAAACTCTACGTCCAAAAAGTACACTTCATTTGGAATGGCCGCTTTGACCAAAGAGAGTTCCCTTGTGAGACTCTAGCCGAACTACCATACAACCCCCTTAGACCCGTAATCTATGGAAACTCGATAAGAGAACTCTAGATTATAGGTGGGTACACCCAATAATTCTGAAGGATTTGTTTTTAGAATGCTATTTCCGAGAACTCCGTCCTCGAATATCGCGTTTCCCCCCCCCCCCCCCCTCAAAAAAATTATCATCAATGGGAAGCCTTAGTTGTACTCTTGCATCGCTTATGTCAGTTCGATTTTATTCTACAGAAGGCATGACCACTGCCCGCAGATTTTTGTCGCAATGCCCAAGTCACGAGATGACGGAAAATACTCTGATATTATGCGTGTATGCATATTAATAACATTTTTTACAATTTGCGTATGCAATTTGCGCTTATGCGTGTATAAAATCGTCCGCTATTGCGTAATCAGCGCGCAAGCGCGCTCGAATCATGCTGTCCGCGACGCGCGGGGCCAGGCGAGCGCCGGAAGAAGTGTAGTTTTGAATTTCGATCCTCTCGATCTGGTCGAGTCTGAGGCGACTCGGCGCAACGGTGTCGTCCACGCAGGTCAGCGTGGATATCCTGCGGTAATGCGTTGCGCCGAGGATTCGCCATCACGGGGCAGCTGGGGGGGCGGAGCCCGTTGGGGGGCGGAGGCGATACGGTAGCGGGGCTAGAACGTTAGGGTCCAGGTGACCCGTGGGGGCGGGGCCTAATAACCCCATTCCGGCTTTTCTCGTCTTAGTGACCAGTTGCTTCATACAATGTCTGTTCCTAACGAAGATTCTCCTCCTGTGCAAGATGATCTCGTATCGCTATCCAAGGAGTACTTCGATGAGCTCTTCGCTAGAGCCAACGCTCAACTGGCAGCCGAAGCCGATATTCCGTCTACATCAGGTCCCTCGTCCTCTTCCAAGCCTTCCTTCTCAAAGCCAGGCTTGGAACGACAATTCGACTTTAACAGTGAAGTTATTGCCCTGATTTCTCCTGTTCTGCAAGTTGCTCCCGAAGAGCACCACGTGAAGGATAATTTGAGCAAGGCAGTAACCCTCCTCACTCAGCGCAACGAGCTCCTTGCTATCGCGGACAAGGACCCTGACGTTTGGGAATTTTATGATAAGCATACCAAAGCGGAGAAGATGAAGACCTCGAACCCAATTTTGGCCGCTTTCCTGAAGGAAAAGAAGAAGGATGATAAGAAGCCTCAACAGAAGACCGTCCAATGGAAAAGGTCTCACCCGTATCTGCCTCGGCCGTCACAGCCCTTTCGACTCGGAGGAGCGACGTGGGCTCTCGCTCCTCAGGCCGATTTCCCGTTCGCCTCCTTCCCGCAGCAATTCCGTGGGCAGCAATTCGTCTATCCAGGCACTATGGCCCGACCTCAGTTCGAGAAGTCGAGAGCAAAACAGATGTGCTACGAATGTGGCAAGTTCGGCCACTTTAGAAACGAATGCAGATCAGTCAAGAGCAACAAGTGAGTTTATTGCTGGTGGAATTCATGCGAAAATCGATTTCTGGTTGAGTCTAAGGCCTTCAGACCTTATAAAGTCAGTTATTTTGCACGGCTTCAACCCTTTTTGCATATCTACGCCCTCATTGAACTTCAGTAGACTCAACTCGAATTCTGCTTATAAACATGCTGAATTTGTCGATTTAGAAATTGAATCACTACTAAGCTCAAGAGCCGTTGAAGAAGTCCGGGAGGCCTCGTTGATCCGAGTGAACCCCCTCTCAGTGGCAGAAGGTAAGAAATTGCGTCTAATTCTGGACCTCTCGGTTCTGAACAAGTGTTTTCCCAGAGTGGGAATTAAGTACGAAGACGTAGCTAAAGTCCTGCCCGTGCTCCCTAAGGGAGGGTTTATGGCCTCTTTTGATCTTAAATCGGGATATCACCACGTCAAAATTCACCCATGTTTCTCTAAATTTTTGGGATTCAAGTGGAGAAATAGACTTTTCAAGTTTTTGGTCCTACCTTTCGGCATGACCCTAGCTCCTTTATCTTTACCAAGCTCCTGAGACCGCTACTCAGAAAATGGCGGGACGAAGGGCTTTCTGTAGCTATTTACCTCGATGATGGTCTAATTTGGAGTGAATCCGCACACCGGTGCGAAGAATCCGTCAGGATTATTCGAGCAGATCTCGAAAAAGCTGGTTTTCGATCTCAGAAGAAGAAAAGTTGCTGGATACCGATCCAAAGAATTACATGGCTTGGCCATGTTATAGATTTGGAAAAGTTTTCGTTGGACGTTTCTTCTGAAAGAAGAGCTAAAACTAGAGAATTAGGAGAAAGGCTCCTGAAAAACCGAAGTCCATCCCTTCTAGAAAGACTAAAATGGCAAGGTTCCATATCATCTATGCATCTTGTGATTCCTTTAGAGCTCAAAAGGCGGTGGAGAGCCAACATCAGTGAGATTGCAACAAAGCAGATGTGCCAGACCTCCCTAAGCTTCAGATGGAACTTGACAAAGGATGAGAGAGGTGAGATTAAAAGCTGGTTAGATTTCGAAAGTCATTTCAATGGTATCCCCTTAGATACACCCAAGGGAGGCTCCGAACAGTCCTTGAAAATATTTTCAGATGCCTCGGACGTCGGCATGGGGGCAGTTCTCTATTTTAGCCCAAGCTCCAAAGTATCATTTTCTTCTTTACTTCCCCCCTCGAAAATTGGCCTCTCTTCTACATACAGGGAAATGTTCGCCATACTTTCCGCCACTAAGGCTTTAGGCAAGTACATCGCTTTGGATGAATGTATGTGGTACTGCGATAACCAGGCAGCTGTTCAAATCTTGAAAAAAGGCAGTTCTAAACCTGATTTGCAAAACTTAGCCTTAGAAATTTGGGACCTCTGCGACAACCTAAGCGTTCGAATACAATTCGTGTGGATACCAAGAGCTCTTAATTCCGAGGCCGACTTGGCGTCCAGAATTATTGATTTGGATGATTGGTGTATATCAGACGTCATTTTCACTGAACTCAAAAGCACTTGGGGATCGTGCTCGGTAGACATGTTCGCTAGTGCAATCACAACGAAGTGCCCAATCTTTGTTTCTAGATGGGCAGCAGAAGAGGCAGCGGCGACTGACGCTTTCTCCCGAGAAGCCGAGTGGCTGTGGAGTTCCGGATTCTGCTGGTGGGTTCCACCTCCATATCTTATCGCGAAAACTCTCATATGGGCCAAGCGACATAGTTCTAAGGGAATTCTAGGTTTCCCAGTGTGGCCCTCTAACTTGTTCTTCCCACTTTTGAGGCATAATGGTTCCTGGATTCCAGAAATAATCCACATAGTGGTCTTTCCGGCGGGGGCACCCATTCTACAAGGGTTTTCATCATCATTCACATTCGGTGGTCCCACTCTCAAATTTGATTTCGCATTCGCTTTCATAAACTTTCAAACCCCCTCCGGGCTTTAATCGTTCCGATCCCATTCGAGAGTCGAAATTCAAAGCGAAGGTTTCGCCGTAGTTTATCGGAGGAGAAAGTGTAGTTTTGAATTTCGATCCTCTCGATCTGGTCGAGTCTGAGGCGACTCGGCGCAACGGTGTCGTCCACGCAGGTCAGCGTGGATATCCTGCGGTAATGCGGTGCGCCGAGGATTCGCCATCACGGGTCAGCTGGGATGGCGGAGCCCGTTGAGGGCGGAGCCGATACGGTAGCGGGGCTAGAACGTTAGGGTCCAGAGTGACCCGTGGGGCGGGGCCTAATAACCCCATTCCGGCTTTTCTCGTCTTAGTGACCCCACCCACCCGTCCATTCATAAGGGTTAGGTCAGTGCTGGACAGTCTATCAATCCAGTTGGGATCATCAACCTTCCTAGAACAAAGAAAATATTCACAAGAGCTTAAGTTGACACTTCCTTTGCAGATCCTTGCTCTGAGGAAAAGCAGGCATTGGCGAACGCTACAGCTTCAATTGCGTCGGCGGCAGGACTGCAAGGTGTGTCGAGTGTCATTCAGACATGCATCGACGCCTCTATCGCTCCCGGTACACTCAGCATATACCGGCGTGTGAAACGTCAGTTCCTTGAATTCATCCCTAAATTTGATGTCCCTGCTTCGGAAATCTCCAAGTTACGCAATATCTTTGTAGCCCACTTGATACACTTAGGAAAAATTAGATCACTAGGATATCATATCGCAGCTCTCTCTCATTTTTTTGGGCCGCTTCCTGAGGACGACGGAGACATTCTGAAAGCGCTAGTCAGAGCTGCAGATAGGAATAGACCGCCTCCAGTTCACCGCACCAAGGCTACCAAGGCGGACCTGGATAGAATAGTCACCTTCGCTCTACAGTCTCGCTCCAAAGGGGTTACTAAGGGCGCCACCATGATTTTGTTCGCCTTCTACGGGTTGCTGCGCGTTAGCGAGCTGGCGCGTATACAATTCAGCATCTTTCATACAAAGGGGACGGGATTTGGTGGCTTACCATTCCTAAATCCAAAACCGACCAAACAGGCAAGGGTGCTATTGTCGCTCTCAAATGGGGTCTTCGGGAAACCAACCTATGGCAAGCTTTTTGCGTCCTAAAAAGACCACTTTCACCCAGCGCGTATCTTTTCAGCTCTAAAAAGGGAGGCCCCCCTTCCAGGGATTTTCTGGCCCGCTGCATAAAAAATACGTTACAACAGGCTGGGTTGGGGCACAGGCATCTCACATCCCACTCATTTAGAGGGGGCGCAGCTACGCACGCCATTAGGGAGGGTGTAGATGCTGGGAAAGTCATGCTGTCGGGTCGCTGGCGTTCCTTTCAGGCATTTAGCTGCTATATCGACCCATCGCCTCTGTGAAATACTGCGCGTCGCAGGCATAGCAAGGCTATTTAACGGCACTAGCATTTAGTAGGGTTTTCTCATATTTGGCATACGGCAATTATTGAGGTCATCTGGATTTCAGGTCTTTTCGCCCCTTCATTTTTGGGTCAGAGGGTCAACCCGCGAACGCTCCAAGCCTCATCGTCATGCTTCGAACAATTGGCTCAACTGATCTTACTCACGTTCTGCGGCTCAGTCATGTTCTCACTCCTCTAAACTTAGAGACTAATCGGCGCTCGCTTATCCACTCGTATTGTTCTTGGTGATTCACTATGCTACACGTAAGGTACCTATTATGTTTCTCACTGCTAACCTCCATGGCGGCAGTCCGCCAAGTTTACCTAGTAACTAATCCGTTGTACAGATGTTCCCTAAATGTAATTGTATGACAACTCAGGTGGCTCATTGTAAATATCATGCACATAATTTGTTCTAGATCACGTAATTCATCTATTCAAAGCGCTAGCACATTATCGTATAAGATAGAATTCAGATTAGAGCATTCGGTTATTCTAACACTCATACATTTGTTCACGAGTTACAGATGCCATTGATGTACAGATGCAATATTATGCAAACGTTATAACAGAAGATGTAAATATTGGACGAGAATAAAGCCTTTCCGACCGATCCCATTCGAGAGTCGAAATTCAAAGCGAAGGTTTCGCCGTAGTTTATCGGAGGAGAAATTAGGCTTTCTAGGCTCCGTAAAATACGTCGTCAATTTCCAAAATTCGTAATTTTTTCGCAATTTGTTGCTGTTGCTCGTTTCCCATACCTTGCAGCCTTGCTTTTATCTGTTGTTTCATTCTCTCACTCATTTCAGATACTACCTGAGAGCTTTTTCGGGCCGTGGTTTGGTTTACTCTCAAGTTTTTGATTAAGCTTAAATTTAAATTTGGGTTTTAGACCAAATATTATCTTCCTAGGTTGATTAACCCTGATGTCGACGGCTCATGCCGTTTAGACAGGTGGAACAAAATGCACAGCCGTCAAATATATTGTGGCGTGTGCAACTGCACACCATGCTCACACATTACGCGCAAATATGCGAAAATCGCTCCATCCATTGAAATGGGTGTTGGGCGAAAAGTTGCGTTAACCAGCGGTATTTCGCACGTAAAAGCATAACAGGCTGGTTGGGCGACATTTACAAGCGTTTAGCTTGATTTGGAAGCGAAAACTCCCAGTGGAAGACAGGATAGTCGATCTTATTTTATTCAGCCGCTGATGACGTTCACATTTCCAGCCTTGAGTCAATCGTTTTGTTGTGTAACTTTCAGTTGTACATCTGAGAAGGTTGAAAAGGCAAGGGTTTTCGCAGAGTTTCGGCAGCCTTATTTGCACCAAACCTTTTCTATGCCGTATTCTGTCAAAAATCGATAAATGGACCTCAGATTCGTGTTCAGCAAGATCTCTGTCGATTGGCCGACGGAAGGATTGACCCCGACCGCATTCCAATCTACCCCTAAATAGGAATATGAATAGGTTTGAGCACGACAGTGCTTCTTTATCCAGTTTGTTACTCAGCTTATCAGAGGAGATCAAGCATGCCTCCTTCTACCCAAGAAGTGAAGCCGAACCTTTCTAACAGCTTAACCTTCATGGTTTGGCTTGATCCTCGTTCTCATTCCTCACGCAAGTTCAGTGGCGTGCTGCAGGCAAGGTTCGTACGCATGATACGCTCCGCATTGCTGCGCAAAAGTCACTTTGCTCCATTGCGTCCGTGCCGCGCGAACGCTGATCTTCCCTTGATTGTTGTCTCTTCTCTTACTCCGCACACGCACGCACGCGAGACGGAAATTTTTCTTGAAAAAAATCGGGAAGAGTAGCCTTGCCAGCACACTCTTCCTCACTATATCATATATGTATTCCAGCGTAACAAGATTTTGAAGAAGGGCCCTGAAGGTAATTTTGCAGTTCTCAATGATCGGTGAGGTTGTGTGACGAATAGAGCAGTCGATGGTGGGAGTCGACATCTCGGGGTGTTAATTTCGTGCTAAAACTTGGCGGTCGTCACGCTTTGAAAACCCATTTTCTACCACCCCATTTAGCTGTATACAGCGAAAGAAGTTCGCATGGGATTCGAAGCGATAATTTATTCCAAAATAACGCTCACAAGTGTCGTTGAGGTCCGCCAACGGGTAAAAGGTATGACAAGACGTTGAAGCTAGGACTTTTTCAGGCGTCACCGTCTACCGTTACAGACAATCGTGGCGGGACCGCTTTGTCATCAATTGGCAGCAAGCCAATAGAGCGAAGCGAATGGTTTAGAAAATGACTTGCGACAGCGAATACGGGTGTTTGGGCCCCTTTTTTGTTTGTCAGCAGTTTATTAGCTACTCAGATTTCGATAAATCGAATAGACCATAAGTATAAGGCTGCAATATGGACCAAAACAGGTTAGTGAGCGGAAAGTACACATGCTCAACAGAATGTACCTTTATTTAGCAAAAAAATGGTAATCAACAGGTGCTTAGCGTCGAAGAATACTTTTCTGAGTAAATTTCATTTTAATTTAGGGTCACAGGATTAAGCATCCTTATGCATCTACACACAATTGCACGTAAATCAGTGTAGGAAACTCGAATTCATGTTAGATACCTACAAAGGAGAAGTTTTAGGCAATCTGTGTCATTCTCAATCAACAGAACAGTTCTGAAAGAACCCTGCCTTTGCTTTCGCGGCGGTTCGCTGCTTTTTGCTGTGTCTTTACTTGCTGCCAGTGGATTTTCAGGTGGTCCCGCAACGATTGCCTGTAACGGTAGACGGTGACGCCTAAAAAAGTCCTAGCTTCAACGTCTTGTAAAGCTATGGAGTGTAGACGTTGTGCACTCAGAAAATATATCAGACCTAATATTGGCGACCCAGTGTATAATCAAACCTCAATTAGGTCCGATAATAAGCAGTAGCTTCTTTACTAACGTCATCCAGGTGGAAAACGGCCGAATTATGTCGATTAGCCGTCAAAAACCAACCCAAAGCGCGTTTTTCTTCGCTCATCCAGTTCTTTGGCATCGCGCCAGGTCGGCAGCCGCCGCGTCGCGACGACAGTGCGGCGACGGGCGCGGGAATTCAAATGACAGCCGCCGATAGGATATAAATGCGTTGAATCCTGAGTGCCCCCCCCCCTTAGCGGTGTCATACCCCGGGCGACCCGCCAACCTTTCCGGGCGACCCGCTAACCCCTCGATTGTTATCAGCCACCCGGATGACGAAAATTGCGTACCCGGTGCAGCGAATTCGCGTGTGAATGTACGTTACGGACGTCTAATCTACAATGTAAAAATTTTCTCGCGACCCGATTCACCATTTCGGGCAACCCGGATGAGCAGCGATTAGTCGCCCGGTACCAGGTTGTGAGCAAAGCGTCTTAAATTGTTGGTTTTCCCTTGTGCCCCTCAATTATTGTAGGTCTGCGAATTCATTGTTATAGTTGTACACGAACAAAATTTTCGAAAAAAAATTCGAAAGATTTTTCGAAATTCTTCTCGTTCGTTTTCGTTCCTTCGAAAAATTGGCGAACGAATTTTTTAAAATTTTCGTTCGTTGCGATATCTGATTTTCCTTTTTTTTTTCGAAAATTCGTTCGAATCTAGGAATATCGTGAACTCTGGGTTGAACTGTTTTATTGGAGGAGAAATGCCGGACTGGACATAGTTATTGCCAGTGCGAGTGTATCATACACTCGCACTGGTATGTAATGTACTGACGTCCAATCGATGCCTTTAAAAATGAATTTGTAAACCTTTTGTGGCGAGGGTTGCAAAAGTTGAAGCACTTGGCGACCTAGAAATCGTTCTTGAAAAAAAAGGAAAAGCTAGCTAAGTAAAACCAATTTTGGTGCTGACAATAAGTAGAAAAGGTGGAAAATCCGTCAAAAGCTCTGTCTAGAAAAAGTGAAACGTCAGAAGAGCATGTACTTTAAAAAATAGTAAAGAATACTATATAAAGGGAATAACTAAGTAGCCGAATGAAAAATACGAATCAGGACCGACGGCGACGGTTGGGGGGGGGCGAAACAGACTCGAATTATGCAGCAGATTGCTGTACCAGCACAGCAGGACCGGAATGTATCCACGAAAATATAGCAGAATACAGAATAAGGGCCGCAAAGTCGAATACAGACGGCGAATCCTCTGTCACGGAGAGGAAAACCAGCTGATTCCGAGGCGAACGGCGCAGTTTAAAGGAGGCAGAAGTTACCGTATTGGCGATGGGTCCCGATAGGAATGGACGAGTTTACACGCTCCGCCCATGCCAGCTCGGCCCGAGGTTTGGAAATATAGTCGCGAGTCGGTATGATACCATGGCACTAGCCATTCATTCGACGTGATCAACTATGGCAAATCGGGGTACTCTCCCGCAGAAATTTCGTGAGCGGGTCTGCCGCCTAACACCCAGTGGGAGAGTCACTAATAAAAAAAGTGGGCGTCGCTCGGTTCGGGACCCCCGCTGAGGAAAAACGGTTCTGCGGGAGAGTCCCCCGATTTGGCTGCTGTGTGTGTGTATGTTGTAGCGTCGATTGTCTCTGCGTCTCGTCTAGTTAGGCATTGTCTTTCGCTGAGGGTCTGGATTCTCATCGTTCGGCTGCTCGATAGGGGTCTCCCGCCGTGCCTTTAGCTAGTGTCCCGATCGCAATAGTGACGTCATAACGAGCGTCGCAATGCTGCACTCCCGCTGACCCTTGTCGTATGACTCCGCGTAGGTCTGTGCTCCTTTTCTCCTATCGAGAGTCCTACGCGGAGTGTCCCCCGATTTGCCAGAGAACGGGTGGGTTGGTCATATCAACGTGTATAGGCGTCGTCATTGTGGAAAGTCTGCGAGCGAATGGGGGCGTTTTATTATTATTATTATTGTTATTTTTATTATTATTGTTATTATTATTATTATTATTATTGTTATCATTATTATTATTATTAATATTTTTATTATTATTATTATTGTTATTATTATTATTATTATTACTATAATTATTATTAGTATTAGTATTATTATTATTATAATTATTTTTATTATTGGGGGTGTGTATACAAGTCTGTTGGTAAACTCTGGTCCCGCCGTAGTGACCTGTTGATTTCGATCAATATCAGCAGCGGAGCGGTGGGCCTCGGTGAAATATAACTAGTGATAAGGAGGTTCCGACGAAGAGGCCACCGCTCCGCGCTGTGATAATCGAAATCAACAGGTCATTACGGCGGGACCAGAGTTTACCTGCTCGTTGGTGCCCCTGCTTCTACTGAACCCAGCAGACGTTTGAGTGTACATAGGGAACGTTCGAGCGATATAGCGTGCTTAACTATATCGCGAAAGTATCCCGCACATTGCATAAAGGTGTCGCCGTCCGGCACACCAAGGCCTCTGGTCCATAACACCTTAGGATCCGTACCTAGGGAGTTCATGGAGTCTTTGGTCACAAGCCCCAGTTTGGCCACCCTGAACTGTCGATCGCTGTCGAGTGATATCCAAAAAACTGCGCTATCCAGACTTCTGAGCTATTTCCATGCACCGTTGGCTGCTTTGCAGGAAACCCGCCTCAAGGATAGACCCGTCATCAGCGTCGGAGAGTACACCATCTACTGCGGTAACGCTGACGATAGGAGAGTGGGAGGCTGTGCAATAGCTGTAAGGAAGGATTTCAATGGTATGGTCAAGGAGTTCGGCTCAACGTCGTGCCGGAATGCATTCGTACGACTGCGGGATCACAGAGGATTTAATCTGTTGTGTCTTCCGCAGTAGGTGGCCTTGGAAGATTTATTGATCTTCACCAGTAGACAGCAAGACACAAACTGAACCATACTCGGATGAACGGTCTTTTATAGAGCCGCTATCATAATCAAGTAGAAGGTGTAAACACGTTTTCATTTACACTACACCTCCCCTAGTAGAAGGCGCCTAACAATAGCAGTTCTACGACCTTGGCCAGTTTACAATACAATCACAGATAAGAAGGATCATATATCTGTATCGGCTTCTTCATTCTGGTTGATCTTCTTAACGTCGCTGGCTGTACTCCATTTTGAGGTGTCTCGGCGGCTGGAGGAACTGGATAACATTCATTCGCTTCATCACTTGTTTCTGTATCGGCGGCATCACGATTACACGAGTCATCCAACTCCAGTAGGTCAAGTAAGGTCTTGAGGGAAGTGTCGTCTTTGGAATACGTCGTCATTCCATTACTTCTTCTCAATTGGTTTGCATGCTTGTGGAGGATTCTTCCGCTTATCTCCACTTCGTAGTTCACTCTTCCAAGTCGTCGTCTCACTTTTCCTTGTTCCCATACAGGTTTATTCCTCTTCCAGGATTGTGAATAAACGATATCTCCGACTTTGAACTTTTTATCAACAACTCCATTTCTTCTGTCGAACTGCTGCTTCATTTTACTTCGCACTTCATCTCCGAGAGCGGTGGTCGACTTCTCTTGCTTCGGGGATAGCAGGTTCAACCGCGTATGAATTTTCCGTCCTAGGAATATCTCTGCTGGTGTACGGTCGTTGAGTTGTGCATGCGGTGTGCTCCTGTACGTTTGCAGTATAACGTTGAGCGTTTCTTGTGATGGTCTTTCACTCCTTGTAGTTTCTTGATTCCTCGTTTGAGCGTATCAATGAAACGTTCTGCTTGTCCGTTGGACTGGGGGTGATAGGGAGCAGTTCGTATGTGCTTTATGCCTCCTTCTTCGCACATTTCCTTGAACTTTTCTGAAGAGAACTGCGTTCCGTTGTCGCTAACGATTGTTTGCGGGTATCCATACCTGGAAAACAACTTCTTGAGGCTTCTCACTGTTTGTCCGGCCGATATGTTGACGATCTCCGTTACTTCAGGCCATTTGCTGAGGGCGTCAACTACTACCACGTAATAATAGCCTTGTATCGGTCCGGCGAAGTCAATGTGTACTCGTTGCCATACACATGTTGGGGTGGTCCAGCACTCCAAAGGTACTTTGGTCGGGTTTTTTGCATTCTCTTGACATCTTCCGCAATTTCGGACTGTCTCTTCACAGTCTTTATCAATGTTCGGCCAATAGGCGTAGCTTCGGGCTAATTTCTTCATCCGAACAATTCCAGGATGACCAGCATGAAGTTCTTTGATCACAAGGGTTTGAAGTTCCTGGGGAATGACCACACGTTCTCCGGTCATTATCAATCTTCAACAAGGGATAGGGTATCTCTTCGATTGTAAAAGGGTGACAGTTTCTGTGTCACTTTGGGCCATCTTCCAGTTGTCACGTAAGATTTGATCTTTCTCAGGAGTGGGTCTTTTTCGGTGCATACTTGAACATGTTCATGGGTTACGGGTAGTTTTCTGATAGTTCTTTAGCAGAGCAGTCACATCAGTCTCCACCAAGGCAATAACCATTTCTTCTTCTTCGGTCTTATGTTTCTGCATTAGTCGCGATAATCCATCAGCTTGACCAAATTTCGAAGTATTCACATATTCAATGTCGAAATCATATCCAAGTAATATGGTAGCCCATCTCATTAGACGATTTGCTGAGTAAATTGGAACTCCTTTCTTATCTCCAAAGATGGCTAGTAGAGGTTTGTGATCAGTCAACAGCAAAAAATTTCTTCCGAACACATACTTGTGAAATTTCTTTACAGCATAGACTAATCCAACGCTTCCTTTTCAATTTGCGAATAATTCTTCTCAGCGCTGTTCAGAGAACGGGAAGCATGGGAAATCGGTTTTTATGAACCATCTGCGTATCTATGCGAAATAACACATCCAATGCGAATGCGATCTGTGATTTACTCCGAGTCGGTGGAACATGCTTATGAGATGCTTTGTGTCGATCTTTACCATGAAAGCTCGAGCTTCCGGGTCATAGTTGTGTATAGGGCTCCGTCTTGTGATTCCGTGAAAACGGAAATGCTAGTCAAGGTTTTGAGTGATTTAATAGCGTGTGAACTGCACACAATCATTTTGGGGGATTTCAACTTACCCGACTTCGCTCGGAGCAATGAAGGTGATGTGTTGGCATCGAATTTGGCTTGCTTGGAGGAACTAGTTTATAGTTACGACCTTTTCCAATTTGTGCGGGAGCCTACTAGAGGTCAAAATGTGTTGGATTTAGTTTTCCCCAGCCATGAAACCTTACTGGGAAACCTAGAAATTCTGCCGCCTGTAGGATTGAGCGATCACAATAGCATTTCATTCGACATTCAATGTTGTGAAACACTTAGTACTCCGGTTTATCGAAGGGTATATGCTAATTGCGATTATACTGCCGTTTGTGACCACTTGAGCCAAATTCACTGGATTAGTCTGTTAGAATCGGCTAGCGGTGTAAATGAGAAATATGAGCTTTTCTTATCTGTTATCCATGCAGTTATTGATTTGCATGTTCCGTGGAAGCTTGTGTCTTCCATTAAGTCAATCCGCCTACCTGCTCACTTGCAAAAAATGGCTGAACACCGTGAGTGTCTTTTCCATGAGGCAAGGAGAACTGGAATTTGGGAGGCGTATAATGATTTTGCGAAAAGTTTCCATGCTCAGTTGGATAAGTACAATAGTTACCTTGAGAAGAAAAAGATCGAGTCGGGAGACAGGAACTTCTATAGGTATCTAAATTCAAAGTTGCAAGAAAAGAGTCATATCGGTTGCCTTAGAAAGGGTGCATTCCTGGCGACATCGGCGTATGATAAGGCAAACATGTTAGCTGACCAACTCGCGGAACAATTCCAATCAGACGACGGGAACAGTCCATCTTCGTCATTCTTGGGTACTCAGCCTATGGCGGATTTTCCTTGGTTTCATTCAACGAAATTGTAGGAATTGTTGAAAAAGTGGCCTAAATCTTCCTCGGTCACCCCTGATTTCGTTCCTCTTTTTTTCATTCAAAAAGTTGCACCAGTTATTTGTGGTCCCTTGGCCTATATCTACAACCAGTCTCTTACGTATGGTGAGGTTCCAGCTCGCTGGAAGCACTCCTTTGTTACACCTTTATTGAAGAAAGAGCCGGCTGCTGATCCAGGGAATTATAGGCCAGTTAGTATCACCTCACTGTTCTGCAGGCTGTTCGAGAAGGTGCTGAAGGATCACATAGTCTTACACCTCTTTTCGCAAAATATCGTTCCTAGGAACCAGCATGGTTTTGTCCCGGGAAGGTCTGTAGAAACGAACCTTCTGGAATGCATAAATGATTGGACGGAGGCCCTTGACAAGCGGTGTAGTTGCGATGTCATTTACTTTGACTTTGCAAAGGCATTTGATCGTGTCTCGCACTCGAAACTGCTGTCAAAACTACGAGATCTGAGGTTTCATCCGATATTGATAGAATGGCTCGCCCAATTCTTATCTGGAAGAACGTTTCAGGTGAGAGTCGAGGATTGCTATTCTGAGGTGAAAAACATAGAGAGCGTGGTGCCGCAAGGGGGTGTATTATCACCAATATTGTTTAGTATTTTCACAGCGGACATTCCTATCATTTTTCGGGACAAAGCTGTTACGATGAAGTTCTATGCGGACGACATAAAACTTTACAAGGTGATTTCTGAACCGCTCGACACCCAAGTGCTACAGGAGGCTATTGACTTGATGGTTGGCTGGGCGAAGGAATGGCAGCTGCCCCTCGCGCCACAAAAGACTGTATTCATGCGAGTTCAAGTAAATTCAGAACCCACGACACATTTCTATACGTGCGATGGCCTTGCGCTCCCAGCGGTTGAATCTGTTCGAGATCTTGGCTTCCACTATATATAACAGTAAATTGGATTTCTCTGAGCATATCAGAATAAAATGTCAGTCGGCTCACAGGCGTATTTTCCAGATTTTCAAGGGAATATCCACAAAAAACAAGCAGGTTTTGCTCCGAGCGTACAAGACCTATATAAGGCCTATTGTGGAATCTGGATCAGTAGTTTTCTCTCCGTACACGAAAAAGAATATTGGAGCGCTAGAAAAAGTCCAGAATAGTTTTACTCGTAAACTAGTATTCCGTATTGGTGGCTTCTTGAATGCCAATATACCCAGGGCGCATATAAGAAACAAGTATTTTGGGCTAACTACGCTAGATTCTAGACGGAAAGTGTTTGACATTTGCATGGTCCACAAGCTTCTCGGGAATAGGGGCTTTTTCAGTCTTAAACCCTATTTTAACTTGGTCGAATCGAACACTAGGGGTGAGAGAACGAAGATATTCCTCAGCCGTCCTTTTACCAGTGTGAGGGTGAGATCATTTCCACATCGGGCTGCTAGTTCATATTTAAAAATAACGAGAAGGGTCTCTGGTACTCTCCCTTTGGGTCAGTTCAGAAGGCAGGTCTCGAGGATTTTACTCTCTTCTGAAATTTAGCATAATAATTTTCCCCTTTTTTTCGGGAGGGATCGGTTTGGCTTTAGTGGTGTTTTTTTTTCTCTCATTTAACGGCCATTTTTTCTCTGTGTTTGTGTGTTTTCTTATTGCTTGCTTTGTATTTGTGATTTTTTTTCGCGCATTTGCCTTATGTAAATGTAATGAACATAAACATAATGCCGTAATCGCTGGCATCTGCGGCAACAACGATCTTTTGTCCCGGATCATAGTGAGCGAGGTTCATATCATTTGATAACGCGTCCTTCAGTTTCATGAACGCTTCCTGCTGCAAAGATGTCCACTTCCATTTGACATCTTTCTTCAGCATCGCATCTAGCGGTCCTCTGAGATCTTTCATGAACGGTACGAACGACGAATAATCGGTCACCATACCTAGGAATGCTCGCAACTGTGTAACGTTCGTCGGTTCCACCATGTTCTTGATTGCTTCAATCTTGTTCAGATTTGGTCTTCTACGGGTGCGGGAAGGGTGGTACGCCGCGCGCGGCGAAGACAAGCGACGCATGTTGCGCCGCGGCTTACCACCGTCGATTCATCGAAGCACCCTGGCATTAAACCAGCAAAATGACTGCATTTCAGCTGAAGAATCGTTCTTGGATGCTGAGACATCACATCTCATTGTTAATAACCCAGAAATATGGAATTCCTAGTGATCTCTATTAGAACTTGCGATGTTCACAGAAATTAGGCGCAAAAGAAGGCAGTCCAATCTACCGATAGACGCTTACTTCTCTGAGTTTCATTTGTGTCACCTTCTTGCATTGGACCTAACATACGAGTGTTTCCATACATCTCGTTGAAGGAAAGTGACCGAATCAACGCTTAGTGGTACGCCGCGACGCGATACGCAACGCATGCTCCAGGCCGCGCGCGGCGTACCACCTGGCCGCCGCCCGGTCTTCTACCAAACTTGTCAATAACAAAACCAAGATATCGAATTTCTGGTCTGCAAAATGAACACTTTTCTGGGCGTACCTTGAATCCGTATTCAGCGATTCTCTCAAATAACGCAATCAGATTCTTCTTGTGCTCTTCTTCATCACTACCAGAAATCAGGATATCGTCAAGGTATGTAGCGACACCATTTAGTCCAGCTACCATCTTGTTCATCAACTGTTGAAATATCCCAGGAGCAGTTTTGATTCCAAACGGCAATCGATTGTATCGGAATAATCCTTTGTGCGTATTGATTACTACCTTCTTCTTTGATTCTTCGGTAAGTTCAATCTGGAGGTAGGCATCGGACAGGTCAATTTGGGAAAAAATTCCTCCACCATTCAGGGACGCGAAAACGTCTTCGGGAATGGGTAGGGGATAGTCGAAGGAATGTAGGGATTTGTTGAGACCGGTAGAGAAATCGGCACATATCCGTATCTTTCCATTCGGTTTCTTCACACAGACAATAGGGGCTGCCCACTCACTGTGGCTTATGGGCGCGATAATGTTCATCTCCTGAAGCCTTTCAAGTTCAGCATCGACGGCTTCTAGGGAACCATGGGGAACGGGTCGGGCGTAACGGAATACGGGATGTGATTCTTGCATCACGTTTAGGTCTGCCTTCTCCTTGAGACACAGTCCTAGACCTTCTTCAAACACACGGGGAAACCGCTTCATCAACTCAGCTTCAATTGTTGACTTGTTTCTCACGTTCACTTCTGCTACCATCATCTTCATATGATATAGCATTTCTTCATTTTCTTGTATCCATTCAAGACCCATCAGTGAGTTACTCGGTGTAACATACGCGTATCCTTCGGTTCTTGCACCTTTCATTTCAATAGTGCATTTCAACTTGCCGGTGATCTGCATTCGACTTCCACTGGCATTCCTGACCACAACATCTCATTTTTCTAGAACTGGAGATCCCTTCTTCTTCCAGATCTTATCATTGAGTAGAGTGATGTCTGATCCTGTGTCCAACAAAAACTCGACAGGGAGTCGCCAGTAAACCTACAACGAAAACATTTGGCTGCTGGGCACCCGCGGGACCATGAGGGGGGTGTCGCCGTTGGATAGATTTGCGTTTTACTGTATTTCGCCTTGGAGCACCTTTTCTTCTGCGCTCACACTCGTTTCGCTATTACACCGATGCTAGATATTCATCATTCCGTTCCGTTTTGAGTTCCAATACATAACAAGAGCGGTAGGCTCGACAAAAGGATGCATAGATTTCAAACATTTATGCTGAACAAGAAAGCGATATAAAAATGGGGAAAATTAGGTGCTATGTGGGAAGGGGACCACTGTTGTATCGTACTTGGCCACGCCCATTTTTCTGTACCGCGATGACTCTCCTGATTTTGGCAGGGAGGGAAACCGAGTAGGTGCTCAAATTTAGTGCGGCACAGTAAAATGGGCGTGGCCAAGTCCATCGCGCCATAGTGGCCCCCCCTTCCCACATAGCACCGAAAATTATATTTGCTGACCGTCTGAATCGAAGTAGCTCACGGAATGCGAAAATCCAGGCTCCTGGGCAGATTTACATTGTGAAATCATTCACATGTCGTTTCTCACCTCAGTATCGCATTCCATGCGTATTTCTGGTTACAGTGCTCATGGCACGCAACTACCAATAAGCCCTGGTTGATTCACATAGCACAAATCTAGTGAAATCAACTAAAGCTAACTGATGAGTTTGCCGTTAGGAGGAATGGGATGAAAAGGTAGCCAAGAGATGGAATACTGGCACTCATGCAGGCCTCCTGGGAGGGGGTTCCTGCTTTCCTTTGTCACCATTAAATTACCACAAGCGCAATGAAGGCTGATGTGATAGGTTAACGGTGAGAAAGTAGGCAAGGAATCTACTAGCAGGAGGTTTAAGTCGGTTCCGGACAATGGGACTCCATCGTGGCAGAGAAAGAGCCAGATGATTCATGAAGACAACAGTTCTTGTCAGCGTCAGTAGGTATTAGCTTAGCTGAACAGGTGTTGGTGGTGGTAAAGTAACTGATGATTAGAATATAAGTAGAATATCTGGCGATTTTAGCAAAATATCTGACGATCGTAGCGGTGTGCTGATAGAATTCAATATAGGTTAGCAGATTAGTCGAAGACTAGAGTGGAATATCTGACGATCAGAACAGTAATAGCGGTTTGTAGCGGAATATCTTACGATCATAGCTAGATATGAATAGGTTTCAGCAGAATATCTGATATTTCAGGAGAATATTGGACGACTAGAGCCTAATTCCTCGGTTTTAGCAGAGTATCAGACGATCATAGCGTAATAGCAGTCGAGTCTTGGTAGTTCTCAGTCCATTCGGATATCTGAAAAATAGAATAACATGTTTTATTTTGCAAAAACCCGAAAACTGATTGATTGAGTTCAGAGCATTTGAAGGTGAATAGAAAAGATTGAACTGATATCTGAACTCGAATTATACTAAAATGAAGTAAACGGCTATATAAAGTAGTGGAAAAGTTGGAACTTGTACGGTTCGCAGGCGGAAACGGTGCTCCAATGCGAAATACAGTAATACGCGAATCTATCCAACGGCGACACCCCCTTCATGGTCCCGCGGGTGCCCAGCAGCCAAATGTTTTCGTTGTAGGTTTACTGGCGACTCTCGACAGGGTGGTTGTTCACCTTCGCTTCGATGTACATTCGCGAAGTGTTAACGTCAGCTGCTGCGCTTCCAATCTTGATTCCACGCACATTTCGTCTTGAAAATTGCCTTTTCTTTTCGTCTTTTTCACTTCGACGAATTCCTTGTTTAGCCCTATTTTCAAACTTCTGACGTTGACTCACAATATCGCAGAATTTCTCTTTATGACCAGTCTTCTTACATTTCTTGCAAAACCAGGGCTTCGATTCGCATTGCTTTGAATAGTGTTTGCCTTCGCAATTCCAGCATTCAATAGCTTTCTGGACTGATCTGGACGCAGCTTCGACTGTTCTCTCATTTCCTGCAATAGCTTCACAGTCTCTTTTAAGGCTAAGAAAGTTCTCACATTCTTGGTGCAGCTCATGTAGAGAAACTCTCCGGCCTGCCTTGTACTCTCTGTCCAGCACGGTGATCAGTCTTTGTCTGATTTCTGCTTCTCTGTGCGATTTCAATCCGAAAATCCACAATAGACACTTGATTCCATCGGAGTCCAGTTCATGAATTCGGGCCTTCTCGCAGAACTCGTTGACTCTTCCAGTGTATGTGAGATAGTCTTCGTTGTCGTTTTTCTCAACCTTCAGGCACTGGTATCTTGTGGTGAACTCGGACTTCCTGTAATCAAAAATGTCTTTCAGCGTACTCACGGTTTCTTCAAAGCCAATAGCTGTCACTTCTCTTGGCAGCACATGTCTCTGGTACTTCTCGAAAGAAACGTTGTCCAGCTTCTCGCAAAGTAGTCGCACTCTTGCGTTTTCGGTCAGATTCCTTGCATCCTCGTTGAAAACATCCTTGTATCTTGTGAACCATTTGCTGAAGCTCTGCTCCTCTTCTGGATCGCAGACAAACTTCTCGATCCTGTTGCTCAGTGCGGCCATGACGTTCGGCATTGAGTCTGTCGCACCAACTGTGCGACCACCATCTCCAGCCTCGACTTGGCTGAGGAGTCCGGTCATCAGTCGCCTCTGCTCATCCATGAGCTCCTTGAACATCGTCATGACGGCTGCGGGATCCATTGCTTTCGGCGTCTTCTTCTGAGCTCCGCCTGATCGCCACTGTTGTGTCTTTCGCAGTAGGTGGCCTTGGAAGATTTATTGATCTTCACCAGTAGACAGCAAGACACAAACTGAACCATACTCGGATGAACGGTCTTTTATAGAGCCGCTATCATAATCAAGTAGAAAGTGTAAACACGTTTTCACTTACACTACACAATCTGTGGATAGTGAGTGCTCATGCGCCCACTGAAACCGCAGAAGACAATTCGAAGAATGCGTTTTATTAGGAACTCAATACGTTGCTGGCCAGGATATCTTGTCAACATGCTGTTGTCGTGAGGATTGACGCAAATGCGAGGATGGGACTTGATCAGGAATCCGAAGTACTCGGTAAATGGTTCTACCCAGTGGAGCAAACATCGGACAATGGCTACCGCCTTGTCGACTTTTGTGAGCGCAGTGGTCCGATTATTGCATCGACATTCAAGAGGAATCATCGCCGCCATCAGCTTACGTGGCAGGGACCAACCCAGCTATCTCCAGAAGAGCAGCGGAAGATGACAACTTTGAAACTTCAGCTTGACTATGTCCTGACGAGGAATATTCCAGTATAGGACATTCGAAGATCTAGAGCTGTGTGGGATGTCGCATTCGATTCGGATCATCGTCCTGTTCTGTTGAACTTCACTGCGAGGATTCATTGTTAGGTCCGTAGTGGTACTCTTGTAGTCGAAGTATTTATTAGTCCAACAGCAACAATAATATGCAGACGACGGAAGGATTGCAGGCGCGGGAGGACAGGCGAACGAGACGTCGAGAAGATCCATATCACAGGCCAGGCCCCCTTTTATAGGCTACCTTATCTTATCAATCAAGTGTCGGGGTCAAGGTCATTAGTGAGCGGTAAGAGATGCAGACATACAAGGATGCAAAGTTCAAAGTACATGTTTACATGAGTGAGTGAACACTGGTCTCGATCAATGATTCGTGTCTCATATCTGCTAGATCACATCATGTTTCATGTCTACTTACTAGATTTCATGTTATAACTGATTAGGTTCTATGTAACACCTCCCTTTCTTTGAAATAGGAAACAGACAGTAAAAATCATAGCATCATTACAAAAGATCATTCAACTTTCTATGGACGGTAGGTCTTCTGCTGCGGGTGAATGTGTAGTTGTCGCACTGGTTGACGGCTTCGGGTGGACCTTCGCGGCTGTCTGGCTTGCTGAACGGGAGGCGAAGCATCTACCTCGTAGTGACTGGCTGGTTCTGGCTGTACTGTCGGTTGCAGTCTGCTGAGGTCGAACATGTCGAAAAGTGTGTCCAGGTTCGTTGGATTGTTATCACTTGTGTCGTCGATATAGCGCACTCGTAGTTGATTCGCGTGTCGCTTCCATATTTCACTTCCTACGAGCACTTTGTAGAGCACATGACCAATACGTTGAAGTATCTTTCCATTAACCCAAGCCAAAATGAGGTCACCTGGCTGGAACATTCGTAGTACGGCTCCATGTTTCCGGTTAAACTGTCGTTCCATTGACTCGTTGGTGAGCGGTATTGATGGCAGTTTTGGTTTCAGGAGGGAGAGCTGCGTCCGCAAGTTTCGTCCAATGCAAAGTTCGGCTGGTGATTTCAGTCCCTGCACTGTTGACGTTGGTGTAGATCGATAAGTGAGAAGAAATGTTTGGAGGATTTCGGGTAGTGTTCCTTCCTCCTTCATTTTGAGTAGACTTCTCTTGAATGTATCGACGAACCTTTCCGCCTGGCCATTTGATTGCGGATGATATGGGGGCGAAAAGATGTGGTGAATTCCGTTTTCCTCGCGAAAACTTTGGAATTTTGCTGATGCGAACTGGGAGCCATTGTCGGAAACCAATGTTTCGGGATATCCGTGTCTGGCAAATGTCTGGCGCAGTAAAGAAATCGTCGCCGCCGTTGTAGTGCGTTCGGTGATGAAAATTTTGGGCCATTTGGAGTAGGAATCCACAATAACTAGAAAGTTTGTTCCTTGAAACGGTCCTGCAAAATCGATGTGGATACGAGACCATGGTTTCTCAGGGAGTGGCCACGAGGCGAGCGTCGTTTTTACGGGAGCTTTGGCAACGGCAGAACATTTAGCACATCGACGCACAGTATCCTCGATATCCTTATCGATTCCGGGCCAGTAGGCACAGCTACGAGCGAGAGTTTTCATTCGAACGATACCTGGATGCCCATTGTGTAGTTGACGAAGCACGCGTTGCTGTAGAGCAGCTGGTACGACAACACGTTCAGCGAGAAGCAATCATCCATCTAGCGTAGAGATAGAGTCGCGACGATTGTAGAAGCATTGTATGATCGAATCATTGATTGTCTTTGGCCATTTTCCATTAATGTACTGCTTGACTAGCTGTAAAATGTGATCATTTGAGGTTGATACCTTTATATCTTCAGCTGTCACTGGTAGAGCTCGTACAGCCGTTGCAAAGATGATGGCGATGTCTTCTTCTGTAGAAATCGCGGCAATGACTTGATCCTCATCAGCAGTCGAGTGGTTGGAGATGAGCCTGGATAGTGCGTCAGCCTGGCCAAATTTCGTGATTGAACGATGCTGGATATTGAAATCGTATCCGAGAAGCGTAGTTGCCCATCTCTGTAATCTGTTGGCGGTATATACTGGAATACCTTTCTTTGAGCCGAAGATTGCGAGAGAGGCTTGTGATCGGTCAGCAGGGTGAATTTACGTCCATGGAGCATCCTGTGAAACTTTTGGACCGCAAATATGAGAGCAAGCGCCTCCTTCTCTATTTGGCTGTAGTTCTTCTCAGCTGGGATGAGAGAAAGGGATGCGGGTGCAATTGCCTTTTCAGATCCATCCGGATAGCGATGCGAAATGACGGCGCCTATGCCATAGTTGGAAGCATCTGCTGCTACCATCACTTCTTGTTTCGGATCGTAGTGAGCCAGAAGTAGGTTTGAGGCGAGAATTGCTTTTGCTCGGTTGAAACTGTTGCTGCATGCTTCATTCCATACGAATTTCGCATTCTTTGCCAGTAGGGCGTCGAGTGGAGCTCGCAAATTTCGCATTTCGCTGACGAAATTTCCATAGTAACTTAGGAGACCAAGGAATGAGCGAAGTTGTGCAAGATCCTTCGGTGCTGGCATATTTTGAATAGCATCGATTTTCTGCGGGTCGGGACGTCGGCCATCTTTGTCGATTATGTATCCAAGATAGTTGATCCTTGTTGCAGCGAATTTGCATTTATTTAGCCGTATTTGAAGTCCGCTCTCAGCCATTCGTTTGAAAAATGCGTGGAGATTACGGTTATGCTCTTCCATTGTAGATCCAACTATTATGACATCATCGAGATATGTGACCACACCATCCAACCCGGCGAGCGTCGCATCCATAATTTGTTGAAAAATTTCAGGAGCTGATTTGACTCCAAATGGTAGACGGTTGTATTGATACAGACCACGATGCGTGTTGATAGTCAGGAACTCCTTTGATTTTTCGTCGACTTCCACCTGAAGATACGCATCGGCCAAATCGATATGCGAAAAATACTGGCCTCCATTGAGAGTTGCGAATATTTCTTCAGGTAGGGGAAGCGGATATTGGTGCAGGTCTAGAGCATCATTGAGACCTGTTGAGAAGTCAGCACAGATGCGCAGTGTTCCATTTGACTTCTTGACGATGACTATGGGAGCGGCCCAGTTTGAGTAGTTGACCTTTGAAATTACGCCAATTGATGCCAATCGATCGAGTTCCGTATCCACTGCTGGTTTAGCGGAATAGGGTACTGGGCGTTTGGGACGGAAGACTGGTTTCGCTCCTGGTTTGAGCTGAAGTGTAGCTTTTGAGAACTTGTAGAGTCCGAGTTTACTGTTGAAAACTCCAGGATATTGATCTTGTAGCTGTTCTGCGAAGGTTTCGCTTGAAGTTGCTGCAACTCTGGAACTGACTGCTACAGGCACCGGAGTATCCGAGCTTGGAAGGGAATCCATCAAGGCGTAGATGCCCATTTTTGAGATCCATTCTGATCCAACCAGGTTTGTCTGAGTGTTTGCCACATAGAACGTTCCTTCCGCTGAAGCGTCCTTGAATTTGTACGTGCATTGGCGTTGACCCAGGAACTGAATTCGATTTCCTGAAGCGCTGTGGGCGATGAGGGTCGCTGGTCGAAGTTCTGGTTTGCCCATGAGTATCCAGGTTGCATTGTTGATTACAGTGACATCGGATGCGCTGTCGACTTGAAAGCTGATCTCTTGATTGTCGACAGTTATCCTTGCATATCGTCGATAGCGATTGCTGTCAATGCTGGATACCGTGTAGATTGCATCCGACCGTCTCATTTGCTGCTTTGTGTGACCATGGGTCCGGGGTGGGCGTGGCTTCCTGTTTTGATTTTTGACCACGTCACAGAATCCTTCCTTGTGTCCGGTCCTCCGGCATTCGGCGCACTTGTGATTTCGATACGAACAGTTGCGGACGAAATGACGCTACCGCAATACCAGCATGGAGATGGTGGCAGTTTTGATGGTGTGCCTTGATTCCGGTATTGATTGTTGTCAACTGCTTGCTTTTGTCGACCATGGCTGGACAGCTGTGGACGGACTGGTCGGGTGGGAGGAGACTGCTTGATGGAGTGCACTGTTGGAGCACCGTCCTCGATCATCTTCGTATCCCGTCGAAGATTGGTGAGTCGTTTGCATTCTTCAGTGAGCATTTGAATTGTGCATGTAGAATCAGCTTCGATTTTGTCCAAGAGCTTCAGTCTGATGAAAGCGTCTTCAGTCGAATGGAGGCCGCAGACGAATATCAGACATTTGAATTGTGAGTCGTTGCATTCAGCGAGTTTGAACCTTGAGCATTCACGGTTGACACGGCCGGCACAGGTTGCGAAGTCATCCTTCGTATCCTTAATCAGCTTTAGGCAGGAATATCGCGTACTGAATAAGGATTGCTGCGGCCCATACAAGTCCTTGAGTGTGTTTACTGCTTCGTCGAAATTAACATCCTTCGGGGTTTTCGGCAAGATGTAGTTGACGTATTTCTCGTACGATGTTGAATCGAACTTGTGAAGGAGCAGGCGGACTCGGGTCGGCTCATCGAGACGTTGTGCATCGATTGAAAATATGTCCTCGTGCCGTCGATACCAAGCATCGAATGTGATGTCAGCGTCTGGATCGTACTTGAACTCAGCAATGCGGCCGGCTAGTTGGTCGAACTCCTTTGCTGGATTGACAGTTGGCTGCTGATAGCGCTGCGAATCTTGATCCATTGAACCACGAAGTGCAGTGGCCAGAGTTGACAGTAACTTCTGGAACTGTTCTTCAGAAATGGTCGCCATTGAGCTCGATTCCAGTCCTTGATCGCCACTGTTAGGTCCGTAGTGGTACTCTTGTAGTCGAAGTATTTATTAGTCCAACAGCAACAATAATATGCAGACGACGGAAGGATTGCAGGTGCGGGAGCACAGGCGAACGAGACGTCGAGAAGATCCATATCACAGGCCAGGCCCCCTTTTATAGGCTACCTTATCTTATCAATCAAGTGTCGGGGTCAAGGTCATTAGTGAGCGGTAAGAGATGCAGACATACAAGGATGCAAAATTCAAAGTACATGTTTACATGAGTGAGTGAACACTGGTCTCGATCAATGATTCGTGTCTCATATCTGCTAGATCACATCATGTTTCATGTCTACTTACTAGATTTCATGTTATAACTGATTAGGTTCTATGTAACATTCATAAGAGGAAGCGAGGGGCTTAGCCTCTCCAGAGGACTGACATGACAAGTCTCAGAGATGAAGAGTGCAGAAGGAATTTTCGACAACGCGTTTCTATTCACATCGGAGTACGGACTATGAAGAAACTTTGCGACGCGGATTCTTTTGTCAAGTGCATCCAGGACGCTTCGAAAGAGGCACCCCCGGTTGTACAGCCTAAGAAGAAGTTTGCCTACGTCTCAGAAGAAACAACATCTACCTACAACAGAGTATGTGCTCTCCGAACGGCAGGAAACTTCGTGGAGGAGAAGGGTCTGAGGAGGAAGTTGCGTCGGCAGATTCAAAGTGACCGCGAGCGAGAGTGGACGTGTAGAGCTAAGGAGTTCGAGAAGGCTTGGGAGGAGAAGAATCCGAGGAAAGCCTACACGTTGCTGCGACAGTATAGCGGGATGATGAAAAGATGTTCTCCTGTCTTGAACACCACCAGTGGAGTTGCAGTTGGTTATGCGACGCTGCCAATATGGAAGGATTACTTCAGTTCACTACTGAATCGTCCAGCGCCATCAGTACCTGAGCTCCCGCATGTTCAGAGAGCACATTACGATGTCAGTGAGGAACCGCCGACTGAGTCTGAAGTTTTGGATTGTGTCCGGAAAATGAAGAATGGAAGGGCTGGCGGAGATGACAACATCACTGCTGAAATGCTGAAAGCTCTTCCTCCGTCTGGCATTCGTGAAATGACCAACACCATCCGTGCTATATGGATGAGCGAAAGGATACCCGATTCGTGGAGACATGCGATCATCGTACCTCTTCACAAGAAGCTATCCGTCACGGATCCTAAGAACTACAGAGGAATCTCTCTACTTCGTGTCATGTACAAGGTTTTAGAACGTATCATTCTCGAGCGACTTATCAAACATCGTAAAAGAACGACCAGAGATGAGCAAGCCGGCTTTCGACCTGGAAGATCGACCATCGACCAAGTGTTCGTCGTGAGAAGAGTAATTGAATCGCGGCAGCGGTATTCGAAGCCATTACAGCTTGCTTTTTTGGACTTTGAAGCCGCGTTCGACTCTCCTCATCGTGATCGATTGCTCAATGCTCTGCGAGCAGATGGAGTCCCGGAAAAGTTTGTTCGGTTAATCGAGGACATGAACAAAGGAACAACAGCAGCAGTTCATACACCTGTCGGATTCACGTCAGCTTTCGAGGTGAAAACAGGAGTAAGGCAAGGAGCAGTTGCAGGACCTTTTCTTTTTAACTTCGCCGTTGATGACATCATGCGTAGAGTTGCAGAACAGTTTCCTGCGGATGTGATCCTAACACCATCAGGACGCTCCCTCGTCGACCTGGAGTACGCCGACGACATCGTGTTATTCGCTGAAAACAGCGCAAAACTGCAAAGGATTGTGAACCTCGTTTCGAAGTATGCCGCAGCCTGTGGACGTCGTCTTCGCCCCGACAAATGCAAGCAGATGTGGGTCTCTCAGAGGCCTTCAACGGGAGTTTGTGTGGACGGACAATGTATCGAACTGGTGAACGATTTCTGTTATTTGGGCTGTTTGCTGAAGAACGATGGTAGTTATGCAGCGGACATTCGACAACGATGTGCGATTGCTACGTCGTCTGCATTTAATTCTCTAACCAAGTATTTGTGGTCTACCGCCATCGCGAAGGAAGTCAAGTTGCGCGTCTACCTATCCGCTATTCGCCCTATCATGACGTACGGATCGGAGACGTGGGCAGCACCGAAGACGCAGATGGAAAGATTGGATTGCACGGAGAGGAAGCTTTTTAGGCGTTTGCTTGGTTATTTCTGTCCGCGTGTATGCCATAACGAAGACCTTTACAAGGAAATCGACGCGTTACATCAACGCTTGACACGAGGGAGGTGCCAGCATCTCCCAACGCCATCTCAAGCAGCAATGGAAAGTCGACTTCGACTGCTCAGGCATATATAGTGGAGTCCACCAAGAGTGTCTCATTTACTTATCAATAAGAAGCGGTCGGCTGGGGATCAATGTGCATGAATCCCATACCAGCACGCTCGATACCGATTGAGCGAGAGCGGTTGTGCTACAGCGAGTTTCATGTTCATTGATCTCCAATCGACCGCTTCTCATTGATAAGTAAATGAGACACTCTTGGTGGACTCCACTATACTAAGAAGAACGCCGAATCGTCTCGTACAACACGCTTTAAGAATGCTTCCAAATCCTGTCTGGAAACGGCCACCTGGGCGTAGGCGAAAGTTCTGGACGGATGTGTTTAAAGAGGATTCGAATTCACTCGACATCGAAAGACAGTTCAGGCGCGATGTTTCGTTTCGTAGGAAATGGAATAGTGACAGCTGGATGGAATGTGTTCAAATTGTGGCTGAATACCGTGAAAAATGGACGCGGCTGACTACTAGGACTGCACACCTCGGTGAAGATGCGGAATGACCGCGTCAGGCGAAAGCCAACCGATTAAGTCAAGTAAGTCAGTGTTACATAGAACCTAATCAGTTATAACATGAAATCTAGTAAGTAGACATGAAACATGATGTAATCTAGCAGATATGAGACACGAATCATTGATCGAGACCAGTGTTCACTCACTCAACGAGACGTCGAGAAGATCCATATCACAGGCCAGGCCCCCTTTTATAGGCTACCTTATCTTATCAATCAAGTGTCGGGGTCAAGGTCATTAGTGAGCGGTAAGAGATGCAGACATAAAAGGATGCAAAGTTCAAAGTACATGTTTAGCTCCGAGGTGCGGTTACGCGTAGCCCAATCGTAGCCCAGCCGTAACCAAACCGGATTTTTCGTGGATGCCGGTTTCCTCCGCTAGCCCAGCCGTAACCGTGGTTTGCCTTTCATGAATCCCTGCCCAGAACTGAATGACGACTGAATAAGATCAGAGAGCAGATCGTAATAGGGATCAGGAATATGTTTGAGATGAACAGCCGAAATCCCGTCGGGTCCCTCAGCCCGCGAATTTTTCATCGATTTGATGACCTTGTCGATGACGGAAGGAGAGATAGCAGGGACATCCAGTCGACTGAGTTTCCTGATTGCTCGCATTGTTCGTCTGTGTTGCTTATCCCGAGACGATGACGCAGATGCAAATAGTTTGCCGAGCAGACAAGCAGCCTTGTATCCGTGCTCGAATCTTCCAGACGGAAACTCGAGCATGTTGCGATCAGTACTCATCTTTTTGCCTGAAAGCCGCTTCAAGGTGGTCCAGGCTTTTTTGGCATCCACGGCAAAATTGTTCGACTCGGTGAGCTCTTTCCAGCGTTGCTCCTTGTGTTGATTTAGCAGTGCGGTGATGCTTTCCGACAGCTGTTGTATCGTTGGATCATTGGGGTCCGATCTTTGCTTGTCATCTCTCATAGTGATAAGTTCAAGCACTTCACTGGGCACGTTTGGGTGGAAAGTCTTTACACGTCCAGTAGGAATAGCAGCTTTGGAAGCACGTCCTATGGCATCGACAATGAACTTCTCCTTGTCGTAGACTGAGCCGTTCCACGGGTAGCTGGCTACCTGGCTGAGCAACGCCTCTTTGAATAGGTCCCAGTAAGCCTTACGATAATTAGAATAGGACATACAACGAGAGCCAGAGAAAGGAGCAAGCAAACTATTAAGTGACAGATCCAATGACGTAATAATGGGAAGATGATCACTGGCCAGCGCCACATCAGTAGACCAGTTACAGGAAATGGCTAGCGAAGATGATACAAACGTGATATCGGGTGAGGAGGGTCTGCCCACCGCTGGAAGACGAGTGGGAGAATCCTCATTGATGGGAACAAGATCACAATCATCAGCGAAAAGCTCAATGAGTTCACCTCTATTGTCAGGCTCTAGAGGAGAAAACCACGAAGGAAAATGAGCATCAAAATCACCAGCTTTCACAACCGAACTTGATGATAAGGCAGCATGGACATCATGTAAGTAATTTGTGAGGTCAAACGCATTGGGACAGGATGTGGTGGGGGGTATATAGACATTGACAATCACAAGGGGGCCACTTTGTAGTACAATATGAACTCCAAGGCATTCAACAACATCATCATCGGGAAGAGCAATAATGTGAGAAGCGATAGATGATTTTACAAAAGTTGAAACATCACCACCATGGGAAGTACGTGGAATGTGATATGATAAATAACCGGGGAGACGGGGGAGGGAGGAGGAAGATGTGCTAAGCTTGGTCTCCTGCAGGAGAATGACATCAGGTTTAGTGCGATCTATATACACTGTGAGTTCAGCAATTTTGGCACGTAGGCCATTGATATTAAGTTGATAAATGCAAAGACTATGTTGAGGAACCCTAGGAGGATTTACAGAGCAAGACATACAACAGTAAGCGTGAGTGTAGTCATCATAGCTGGACAATCCCGAACATTTGAGGTGCACCCAGCCAAGGCAACCACCACATTGAAGGCTTGCATGTTGGGCAGATAGCCCGCAGTGAGGGCAGGGATATCGTGGTGCCTTGTTGCGCGGTCCCGGATTCCTCTCGACGCCAGCTCGTAGAAGTAGGATACAGAGGAGTGTAGCAGCCAGCCATCTACACTTCTAATACGAAAAAACTCCACATGGAGTGATTGATGTTCGTTTGATGAGCCTCCATACGTCGACTCCACAGATCCACCACGCGTAGGTTGAACATCTTGGATCCATGTCGTCGAATGATAGATTTGGTTGGCTTTTGTCTTACGCGCCTACCTTAGGATCAGATTAGAGTTCCGTCTTTGAAATCCGCGGCATTATTGAGTATTGGTTATGCAACTTCGCACACTCGACTTCCTTTCACTGCATGCTATACTTTTACATTTTCAGACTTTTTTCGAATATTCGACTTTTCGAATAATTCGGAATTCTGGAGTTTTCGAATATTCGACTTTTCGAATAATTCGGGATTTTGAAGTTTTCGAATATTCGACTTTTCGAATAATTCGGGATTTTGGACTTTTCGAATATTCGACTTTTCGAATAATTCGGGAATTTGAACTTTTCGAATATTCGAATTTTCGAATAATTCGGGATTTGAAGCTTTTCGAATATTCGACTTTTCGAATAATTCGGGATTTTGAACTTTTCGAATATCCGACTTTTCGAATAAAAAGTCGACTTTTTCAATCGACTGTCGAATGATTTTTCGAATTTTTTTCATTCGACTTTTCGAGTAGGTCAAAAAAATATTTTGTCATTCCCACTACTTTTCAGAAGAAAAGGTGTATTACTTCAGCTAGCATATTCTATCTTTCTTTTGGGATTGAACCTAACTTTCGAATAGGGAAGCAAACAAACTATTCACGGGACGGTTGGCTTTATCAAAAAAATATACGAATTATTAGGTTTGTGCGGCAAATAATGCAAACAACTGCTTCTCATTATTTAATTCCGATAGGAAGTAAGTACAAAACAAAAACTCGGGCACCTGTTTCACAAATAGACTATTGAAACCCGCCGCCGTCTTAGGCGTCGTTTATACTTCCGCCGCCGGGCGGCGCGGCGAAGTGCAATCCTACAATATCGATCACGCGGCGCGGCACGATCGATACTACAGAATTGCACTTCGCCGCACCGCTCAGCGGCGGAAGTATAAACGACGCCTTACAGAAATGCACTGTGCCGTGTCGCTCGGCGGCGGGAGTACAAACGACCCCTTAGGCATCTTTCACAGTCCTCGCCGCAAGCGCAGCACGTGCGTGACGCGCTGGAAGCGCGGTGGACTAAGAAAGTTCTCACCGCGCGAGACGCGCGAGCTGCCCATTCAGCGCTGCCATAGCGGTACCACCCGAACAGCCATAACGTTTTCGCCATTTCAATCAATACTTCCTTCTCAGTTTAGGTCCACTCCGACATTGCAGGCAGAGTTCACGATGAATATCGCACTCGAGTTCGACCCAAAAATGGGCTTCTTTGGTCGCGAGGTAACTAATATTGAAAAAACAGCCAAGGAAAATGTTTAGAATAAGCTAGAATAACGATTTCTAACGGACCGGGGTAGGTAGGCGCACTTGGATAAATTTCGAAGCCGTTTTTTATCGATTTGTGGCCCGTTTTCGCTGCTTTCTTCGACCATATCCCCTCCAGCATCTGCCAACTTGGTGTTCCGCACTAAAACCTCGAGAACGAGTTTTATCGTGAACACCGCCTTTGAGAATTATGAGACTATCTTACGGTACCGTATACGCAAGTGCAAACCAGAAATTTCTGTGCATGTCAGAGTTAAGGTCCACCTTTAACCCGCGCGGTGGCGCCGGAGATTTCATATCCTCTGTTTTCGAGTGTGATTTGGTTCCGTTCGTCGCGTGCGTCTGCGTGCGTTTGCTGCGTCTCCTTCTCCCCACTCGTGAAAAGTGAATTCTGGGAGGTATAGTTGAGGACCTCTGACTTCGGAAGGATGACGGCAGTTGTAGACGACTTCTTCTTCCGCGTGCGCTCTTGCCAACGAGTAGGCGATCCTCCATAAGAGCACTGATAAAGGGTCGAGTCCGATTTCAAAAAAAAAGATTAGAAATTTCTAAGAAGTTTCGAAAACAAATTTTGAATTCTCGAACGGATTTCGAAAAGAACCGAAATTTCGATTAGTATCGAATTTTGTTCGTTCGACCTCCGAAATTACAAAAGTTTCTCGAAATTCGTTCGTTCAAAATTTTTTCTAACGAAATTTTTTTCATTTTTCGTTCGTTCGAAAGTTTTTTCGAACGAAAATTTTTCATTTCTCGTTCGTTCGAAAACCTTTCCAACGAAAAAAATTCTATTTTCGTTCGTTCGTCATAATTTTCGAATTTGTATAACTATAAACACAACGCTTTCCCTGATGTCAAATTGGATTGTGACCTAGTTTCGGCAGCAAAATTCCCCAAACTGCTTGGACTTGTTCTCGATTCATCGTTGAAGCTCCATAAAAATATTGAAAGAAAAAAAAAGCAACCGTCAAGTCCAAGTTCAACGTCTTGAGAGCTCTAGGAGGAACACCCTGGGATTGCAGCAGGGATACAATCTAGGCGACCTACAGAGCCAGTTTGAGATTATTCCGCTCCTGTCTGGCAGCATATCGTGCTGCCAGACAGACATCTATACAGTTGAAAGCTAGCTTGATCTGATGAGTCCGGGCGGAGCAAGCAGCGGAGTGGTCGGTCATGGCAAACTACAACAACGATAAGGAGATTCTGACATGATAAACTCGAGAAGCCCTACATCGACCCGCTCAAAAAGAGGGAGAAAGGCCATAGGTCCGTGGCTTGCTTCTTCAAGAAAAAATATCTGAATCTCACCGGCAGCTGGCGGTATGGTAAGCTGATGAGTCGCGCTCTTCTCTCGTCCTGAATCGATTGGCGGGCTGGCGCACGCGATTGCCGCGCCAGCCGCTGGTGAAATTAAAAAGTTTCTTGAGGAAACAAGCCACGGACCTAACTATGTATTAATATTCTTAAGCTGCCGATGAGCAGACTATTAGACCTCATTAGACAGAGTTTCAATCAGGAAGCCGTTCGTCGATGTTTCTAATAAAGTCTATGTAGAGCAGGGTTGAGCAGATCGTTGCGCCAATTTCCTGCGGAGCTATGACCCCCCCCTATTGACCAATTTTTTCACGGCCAGCCACGGTAAGAAAAATTCCTCTAGCTTTTTGAGAGTGAAAAAGTTGGGAAAATTCAAATTATTTCAATCGAAGGCAATGTTTCTTCTATAAAATTTTTACGACCTTTCCCCAATTTTCATTTTTTCACAGAAAAATTTTCAAAAATGTCACGATTCCTCGTTGCGCCGTCGCAACCCTGCTCAACCTTGATGTAGAGATGGGCCGATTCCAATCAAGAAGGGCTCCGTCTCTTGATAAGTATGGACATTTCGTTCGGGGCATCTAGTAGAGACGGCTATTATCCCTAGTTTAGGAGCAGTGTTGCGTTGGGTTTGCAAGTTCGAGTCTCAACTCGGTAGGTGCGCCAGATCTATCCTCGCCTCGATGCTCCGTGATCACCCAACATTGCTAATATCCTACGTAAACGAAATCGGCTGTAGCAAACCGAAAGCATACCCTAACTGCGGTGGTCCCACCCGCAGTACCGCGCACTTACTCAACGTCCAAAGTGACCCACAACTTGGACTTTGATGGACCTATGGACGAATTCAGCAGTAGTCGCCCGGTCCTTAAACCTGGCGACTACTCCCACTTCTTGCCTGCAAAGAAGAAAAACAGTCTAATATTTTGTTCTGCAAACAACCATTCCGCCTTCAGAGCTATGGTAATGAACATGTTAGGAATGGGGAAATGAAGCTTGTGGTTGGACTCTTTCGAACTGTAAGGACGGTTTCTTACTTCTCGCGACGCGCTACCGCTACAATGCATGTGAAGCATATCGATTTTCTGATGAAGTTTGAGCCTGCCCTAAGGTCAGTGGTATACTTTGTCGTTATCATGAGCGACAGCCATGAAATTTAGCACAAATCGTGGCGGTATCAGCGCAATATCAACGGCACTGGCCGTCTCAGGAGCAGTTGTCGCGTGAACGTCGCAGCGACGTGTCGCGGAGGGCTGACAGACTGCAAATGTGCCGGTGCCTGTGCAGCGCACTGCGACAGATTTAAGCCCTCTAGGTCTGTTGCTGTCGCAGTGCGCTGCATAGCGACAGTGACAGCGACAGTGGTAACGACAGGCAGCATGTCAGTTATCCGCGACACGTCGCTGCGAAGGACATGTGATAACTGTTCCTACGACGGCCAGTGCCGTTGCTCCGATGCTGGTCCCGCCACGATTTGTGCTAAATGTCATGACTGTCGCTCTTAACAGAGACAAAGTACGCCATTGACCTAGTGCATACGCCGCGCGACGCGACATAGTGTTTGTTATGTAAATCGACCGAAAGTCGATATTGCTGATATGCACTGTCGGCATCGCGCGTCGCGAAAGGTATGCACTAGGTCTAAGGCCAATGGCAAACTTTTGCGACTCGCCGTCGCGTCGCTCTGCACAACGATCCACTGTGGCGTAGCTCCCGCACTCGAAATCTGTCGCAGTGCGCTGCACAGCTACTGCGACAGGGGCAACGACAGGCATCGGAACATTTGCAGTATGTCGGCCCTCCGCGACACGTCCCTGCCACGGACTCGCGACAATTGCTCTTACGACAGCGGGTGTTGTTGCTCCCATGCTGGCCCCGCCACTATTTGTGCCAATGTTATGACTGTCGCTGATAACAGCGACAAAGTATACCATTGACTTGAAGTGCGGGAACTCCTCGACAAGCGATCGCCGTCTCTGTGCAGAGCTCCGCGACCGCGTGTCACAAAAGTATACCATTGCCCTAGGCCGAGTCGCTGTCAATGAATTGATGAGAGAACCACAGCCATTCATTATAGAGAAAACTCTGAATCTCATCGGTTAACGCTAGCAGTGCCATAGTTTTTTCCCTTTGCGATGAAAAGCCAGGGGCCAAACTACATTTTCAAGGGTTATTGAAGGTCCTCTATCGACTGGGTCCACTTCTACAGTATTTTATGGGCTTGTACGAAAAATCAATAAAACCGACAATTCCAGAAAATCGATAGTTTTACGGCGATGAGTTCTGTTGTTAGAGGATTCTCAAAAACTCATAGCTGTCAAGTTTGACCTCTGATTTTTATCAATAAACCGAATTACCGTCACACTGCTAGCGTTGACCGAAGAAATTCAGAGGTTTGTGTATTATAGCAGTGTAATCACTGCGGTGCCTACTGCTCCTCGATGGATGTCATTGAGCCGACCCTGTGCTCACTGTAAGTAACTGCGACTCTTTCTTGTCGTCGAATGCCATACTCTGAGAAATATTGCCGCGACTTTTCCGCTACTGCCCCGCGACTCCACCGTCATCTCGGACTCTCTCGCGACTCCCCCGCGACCCTGGACTCTCCCGAGACTCTGCCGCGACATCTCCGTGCGTCAAGCTTCCGCAACTCTCTCGCCGCTCTCCGGGGCTCTTCCGCGACCTTGCCGCGATTTGGTCAATGAAGAATCGTCCGCAGCTCTGACCCGCAACTCCTCCGGCTTGGCGCCGGCAGGCTCCGAGCAGGAGTCTTGGCAATATTTCTCAGAGTATACGCACAATCTTTCTTATTGCGCATTTTATTTACGCCAGTAAATCGTGTTGTTTTTTTGCTAGGTGATTTGTTTGAATTTTTACGTTTTGAAGTGCTCATGGATAAAAATAAGTCAGCGAAGGCGTTGAAAAAAAGAGGGAAGAAAAAGTCGCTGAAGCCAGACCAGGTGAGCTCCTTTTATGTTATATTACCATAGCACTTTTTTTTGCTTGCGCATTTGCCGTAGTAATAATCAGTTCCGAATATGTTTTCCAGGCCGGTTCGCTAAAGAAGACATCCATGAAAAACGGAGATGCTACGGATAAGGTGGGGTTTTCTGAGCAATGAGAGGCAATGATGGAGACAAGCCCGTAAAGGTCAAAATCTGCGGACTTCCTCCGATATGAAGTACCCCTGCTTTCGGCTGGACGAACATGGAGTGGAGGCACACATGAAACCATGGCTTCATATCATGTTTGAGCGTCCATTGGTTCATAATCCTTGTCGGTCTCGCAAAGAGCAGGGCTATTGTAGACCGGGGGCAGACCCGTAGATTTTGACCGTTACTGGTTTGTCTGATGGAGAAGGTAGTAGGGACAGAGCGATGTGGTATAATAGCAAGTCGTCTTGCAGTAGCTCCTAGTGCTCCAGACTTCACTCATCAGGAGTCTGAAAGTTGTTTCGTGAGAGGGTTTACAACGCGTTATATAGGTTATGACAAGCAGTGACACGAGAATTATTTCAAAAAGAGGGGTAAATCGTAAACAAGAGTATAGGAAGGTAAGGAGAATTTCAACTAGGGTTGCGACTCGGCGCCACGGGGATCGTAAACATTTCGCAGTTTTGAAAAAAAAAAGAAAATTATGGGGGGGGGTCTCGTGAAATTTTTGAAAAAAAAAAACGGAATCTCCTCCAAAAAACTTGGTACGCTAAAATGAGGTTGTACTAATAGTTGCCTTCTATTACCACAAGTTTGAAAATTCTCCAGATTTGTAACTCGAAAAAGCTTTTGAAGGCAGTGGTCGCGATGAAGAACGTTATCGAGAAAACTACAAAAATCAGTTCTGATCGAAAACAGCTAAAAACTATGAAGTTAGCGCGGTGAAAAACGGACTAGAATTAGAGATTCTAGGGCTCAAAAATGCCAGATGGTGAACACGTGCTCAGCGCGGCCCAAAAAGATCGCAGTCTCATGCCGAGCAGTCAAAATTCACCGACCAGGATACGGCAAGAGGTGTGGACAAGGCCAATCTTACTCAGACCCCCCTGCAAGAACAAAATTTTGGCGATTTTCTCAGACCCCCAGAAGCGTTATTTGCTCCAATTTCTGCCGATTTTCTCAGACCCTCTCCAGAAGCGCTATATGGTCTGTTTTTTTTTTCTGGAAAAATTCAGAGCAGATGAACAATTCATTTTAAAAGATGAAAATTTTGAAGATCAACTTTAAAAAACATCCAAAATGGTCTAGTTGATCTCCCAGCGGAGCTCAGACCCCACACCCCCCTCTTCCATCCATACGCAGCTCAGGCCCCCTCACAGAATATCCACACCACGCGCCGTACCCTGTCACCGACATTCAGAGGAGGGAGTAAATACAAATTCACCTAATAAAAACAGTTGAACTATGAAATCATGCTTACTGTCAATGTTTTTGACTAGATTAGTACACAAATATCCGAGCAGGTCAATCCGAAGACTATGTAATGTTCATTGATTGAAATTCAATTCTAAGCCAGCGGATGTTCTTGATATTAGAGATCATCGATGCCGATGATGTGGAGTGGTCTCGTCCGTCATCAAAAGACAAGAAGGTTCAGGCTTCAAAT
This sequence comes from Aplectana chamaeleonis, assembly GCA_029168955.1. Classification (NCBI taxonomy): domain Eukaryota; kingdom Metazoa; phylum Nematoda; class Chromadorea; order Rhabditida; family Cosmocercidae; genus Aplectana; species Aplectana chamaeleonis. Next base: position 91,806 of record JAPDOI010001958.1, read on the forward strand.
CTGGTTCGAAACAGCGGGTTTTTTCGCGATTTTTTCTTATAGGTCTCACTGCCCTAAACCCAGAAAAGGGTTTAGAGAGGAAAAGAAGACATGCATATTTTTATCGCGACCACTGCCTTTGCGCAATTTTTCATTTCGAGATAGGGGTCGTTAAAATTTTTTCAAAGTTTTGGTCAACAGGGGGGTCGTAGCTACGCTGAAATTTGGCGCAACGACCTGCTCAACCCTGGTTTCAACCAATGAATCAACGAGCTCGGAGTGTAGCTGAATCCGTGTTCTTTTCTTGTTTGTTACTGAAGCAATAATGCGTCTCACTTCGGCATTGTTTAGGATCCTGCTACTGGGGTTAAATCAAAGCCTAAAAAGAGAAAGTTGGTAAATGCAGCTCCTGAATCAAGTGTTGGGATCACAAAATCAGGAAAGAATGTCAGATCTGTTCCTCTAAACCAGGTATGGTCAAATCTCTTCCTCTAAACCAGGTATTTCTGTTCTCTTAGGTTTAGTCTATTTGTTCCCCACATATTTCCTTTGCCGAATTCTTGGATTTTTATGACAGCATACAGAATAAGGCTTGTGCCCATGGAGAGGTCGAAAGATGTCAAGTTGAAGGAAGTGAGAAAGGTTAGGTCCGTGGCTTGTTTCACCAAGCAAAAATATTTAAATTCAAACAGCGGTTCGAATTTAAATGTTTTTTTTTTCTTGAAGAAACAAGCCTCAGCCCTAACTGTAGATCCTTGGGATCCTTCACATTTCCGAATTCCGGTCCAATGCGTCTTTATTTGTCGGAAATTCAGGGAAAACCCCTATTCGAATCCGAGGACGAACAAAACGAGGAACTCGTCGATATGCTTATAGACGATTTTGAAGAGACATCCGACGCTGTGCTGGCCGATACTTTCGTAAGTGACGGTTCTGATGGTAGCAGTGGTGAGTGAATTGTTCATATCTTTCATCCATCGCTGGTGTTCATAGTCAATGTTTCAGACCAGAGCGACTCTAACGACGATTTACCTATAGAAAAAAAATCTAGGCTATTGGACAAGAAGAAAGAGAAATTAACGTGAGTGGTAATATGGAAGAAAGTTTTCTTGACCTCAAATTTTCATTGGGTAGACCTTTATCTAGTAATCAGGGCCCATTTTTCTGTCAATCCGTGCCGATGTGATATTCTCATGAAGGGTTTTTTCCTTTCAGAAAGGAAAGTGAGTCAGAGCTTCGACTTAATATTGCTGGACAACAGAAATATGAACTGCCTAGTGTGGATGAGGTTGAAAAGCAACTTAAGGAGCTTCCTAATCTTCAGATCGTTAAGGATAGGATTCACGAGGTTGTCCAAGTGAGTGTCATTCTTTCTATATAGGAATGTTCGATATAGGATATGTACCACTTTCCGTAATTTCAACATGACTGCCCTCGTTTGACCAGTTGGGGCCACGAGCGTTACTGTTGTTCTAGCTGCATCATTTGGCAATATCTCACGCCTTGGCTTCGAGGAGACGCGCGGATCAAGTTCAGCTAATCAGTTGAAAAGCTTCGTGTGTGTTGAGGCAGTAACATGCATTTCACTTTCTGCGGACATGATCGAGCAGTTGTTGTTGTTGTTGTTGTTGCCCATCATCCACCATACACACTGATCCTGGATCCAATTTCCGGCATATTGACGACGTCATCGAAGCAACATTGCTGGGATCTTCTTCTTTGGAGGATCCCTGAGTGGGGCGTTTTTCCACCCTCTTTTTTTTGATTTTTTATTATTTAATCTTTTTTTATTTATTTATTGTTTGATTTTGTTTTTTTGTTGTTTTTTATTCGTTTTTCTTTTTTTTACATTTCAAATTCATTATTGCATAATTAAAGTGACAGAAAATTGACGACTTCCACTGGTTTGAGCCAGAGATCTTCTATTGTGAGGTGCGTTGGCTTTCCAGAGCAAGAGAACATGTGAGGTACTGTGTGTTCCTCAAGCCCGCAGTCTGGGCAAAGTGGATTATCGGCTGCTCCTATTTTATGTAGATACCATTGCGACTTCGAATAGAAACCGCTCCGGAGCTGAGATAGCGCTGCCCGACTTGGTCTTGACAAAGTCTCCTCCTCCTTAGCAATCCTCGGCGGCGGTCCACTTAGCAAGGGGGAGTTCATAGTAACCAGGAACTCCTTAACAAACTCTTTGTGCACTTCTTTGCGAATGCTTTCCGCGTTTCCTGGCCTGACCAATATTGGCTTGATCGTTCTGACATGCTTTCTGATCTGTCTTGGTGGTTCTGGTTTCTTCATCATGTCGTGTGAGGGATGTTCTGGATCAAGTGCCGCAACCGTTCGATATTGAAGCGTCAACATCTCATTATGAGCTTTGACTGGCATGATTCCCGTCTCATTGCTAAGGTGGGTAGTGCCAGCCATCGCCAGGCTTCCCGTCGCGGTCCTCAAGGCTGCATTTTGACAAGCTTGTAACCGATCCCAGTGAGTCGACGCAATGAGCGGGCTCCAGGCTGGAGCAGCGCAGGACATCACGGATTGTCCGGTGGCGCGGTAGGTCAGTGTGAGCAGCTCTTTGCTTTGTCCCCAGTTTCTTCCTGCCAACGCTTTCAAGAGATTCGCTCTTTTAGCCGTTTTCTTGCGAACATCTTCCTCATGTAATCGACCCGTCATCGTAGTGTCGAAATGGTAGCCGAGAATTGTCGGATTTCTTTCGTGTGTGATTTCTCCAAAAGAGCTACCTCGGTGGCTAACTGTATTTTGAGATCCCTGAAACATCCCTGTCTTGTTCACTACAAGAAAGCATTCATTGTTTACTGCCGACCCCTACTGGAGTACTGTACTCAGGTTTGGTCACCTTCCACAGTGGAAGATGATGAGATCATTGAAAATGTGCAAAAACGATACTCTAGACGTGTGTTCACAAAAGTATTCCCAAACAGAGAAGTTCCAGATTATGCAGCTCGTTTGGATATGCTAGGGTTAAATACCCTACGATATCGCAGAGCTGAATTTGATTTGCATCTGTGCTATAAGATCGTGCATGGTTTTTGCGACATTCCCTTTGACAGCCTTTTCGTGTTTACTCGCCACCATGTCCGTTCTCGCAAACATGGATTCCAACTTGGACGGAAATTCACCTCTAAAGGCAGCATATTGAATTCCTTTGCGTTCAGGGTTGTCAGAACTTGGAACAATTTGCCTGCAGAAATCGCTGAATCCGGAAACTTTTCTTTCTTTCGAAGTAGACTATCCAAGTACGATCTCAGGTCATTACAAGGAACGAGTGAGCGTCCACTCTGATTAAAAGGGTATTACTAATAATCTAATGTGACGGGTTTTTCCAGCTTGTTGTGCTTTTCTTTGTCCCAGAAGCGGTGGCCTCAAGTATCTTGAGACAAGATGTCATTCGAATTGTAAAAAGAAAAATTTCCTCTGCAAAAAAAATCATATTTTGTCCCCTTCTCACTTCTGCCATTGTTATGCATCTTTTTTTTTACTTTAACAAAGAATCTCATTCACATACGTGTATATGTATGTTTCTTTATTTCCACAATAAAGTCGTTGAATGAATGAATGAATGAATGATTTGCATCCCATTTATGAACACTTTCGGTACGTATCTCGCTTGAGCAGAATGTGTTGTTAGAAGAGAGACAGTGGTCTTCTGGAGCGACAGTTGAAGATGTAGATCTTCCAGGGCCTTTGTTAGCTTCGGGAGATATTCGTTCAGACGCTTTTCGCAAGTTTCAATATCCGGATCGGACGCCACCAGTGTTAAGTCATCCGCATATCCGACTAGACGTGTTTCTGGAGGGGGTGTCGGGAGATCTGCTATGTAGAATGAGAACAGGAGCGGAGATAGAACCGCACCTTGCGGTACCCCAGAGGGTACCAATCTTACTTTCGACATCTGGTCTCTAAACTCTGTCCGTATTGTTCTGCCTTTCAGGTAGCTAGAAATCCATCGGGCTAAACCTCTCGGTAGGGATGACTCGGCAAGCTTTTGACAAAGGATGGAGATAACCACAGTGTCATACGCTTTCTTCAAGTCGAGTGCAACCATAATTGAGCGGCTAGACGGTCTCTTCTCGTTTAACCCATCTGTAATGAATCCGGTGTATTCGACCAACGCTGAGGTGGTAGAGAAACCTTTCCGAAAACCATTCTGCCATCCAGGGATTTGCAGGTGCGTCTCCAGTGTAGGAAGAATGGTTCTTTCAAAAGTGCGTGCCATAGATGAAATTATCGAAATAGGCCTGTAGCTGTTCAGATCTTCTGCAGGTTTCCCAGGCTTCAGGAGTGGGAAAATTCTCGCCTCCTTCCACGACGCCGGGATCAGTCCAGTTGACAGGGTTCTGTTGAAAAGGGCTCTAAGGCACTCCCGAAAAATTGGTCCTGAATGTTTGAGCATTACAGGGGCCACACCACTTGTATCCAACGCTCTAGACGGCTTGCATTTCTTCAAGGCGGCGTCGATGAGGGCTGTCGAAATGATGGGAACGTCTTCTCTCGGATGATCGAGCAGTGTTATCTGAGGTGTTTCAGGAGTGCGACCCCAGGGAACAGTTGAAAATGAATCTCGAAAACACGGATAATGGATATCAAAAAATTTTATAAAATAAAATTATAGATAAATAATGCAATTATAGCGAATAAATAAAATTGTGATCCAATAAGTTGTAAGTAGAAAGAAAAACAGTAGCAGTCCTTCATAACAACGGACTAGATGGATTCGTCCATAAGTGTGGTGGGTCTCTCTTGACCGTGTCATGGCTCATTTGTTCAACTGTCCACAAACTCACAGCGCTGACCACAATGGGACTTATGGTCGAATTCATTTAGTCCGTTGTTATGAAGGACTGCTAGTGTTTTTCTTTCTACTTACAACTTATTGGATCACAATTTTGCTCTTTAGGTTTTGGGTGACTTCAAAAATCGTCGACAATCTGACAAAAGTCGGGAAGACTACGTTGCTATCCTCACGAAGGATCTTTGTTCTCAATATGGATACAATGAGTTTCTCATGACGAAGTTCCTGCAACTTTTTCCCCAGCCGTCGGAGGTATCTCTTGCTTGAGGAAATTATCAGATTCCGGATTTTTATACCCTTCCTTTGAAGCCTGCCAATTGCAAGGTCTCAATTTTTAATGTGCAAGTCATCGAATATTTTTAGTTGATAGAATTTTTGGACGCCAACGATCAGCAGCGACCCGTTACGATAAGAACGAACACATTGAAAACGAGGAGGTATGACATCTGTTCTTTTTTTTTTAATTCTCAAGGTTGAAAGGAAGTGCCTTTTATGCCGAAATGTAGTGTTTTATTCATGGATTTCACTGTATTATTGTGCAAAAAGTCGTGTTCAGAGGCGACTTGGCAAAGTCGTTGATCAATCGTGGCATGAATGTTGATCCAGCAGCGCCATGGACCAAAGTTGGCTTAGTAGTATATGACTCTCAAGTTCCCGTCGGTAAATATTAGACACATTTTTTATCTTTAGTCCTGGAGGTTTTCCACTGTATTTAGGAGCAACTCCTGAGTATCTTGCTGGTCATTATATGATACAAGGTCTCAACTCGTTGCTGCCTGTGATGGCTCTCGCGCCACAGCCGGGTGACAGGGTTCTCGACATGTGTTCTGCTCCCGGAGGAAAGACATCTCATATAGCGAGTTTGATGAAAAACAGTGGTGTTTTATTCGCCAACGATGCAAATGTGAACGTTTCTTCTTTTAGCGTGACTGTTCTCGTTTATCATTATAATGCTCTCCCAATGATAAATGTGCCGTTTTTAGATGGTTCGCTGTCGTGCGGTAATTGGAAATTTGCATAGGCTAGGTGTAAATAATGCGATTGTTAGCAATCTCAGCGGAGAGGAGTATGCCAAGGTTTGTGATCTGATTAAAGAAATCAATCAGCTGATTCGAATTTGGCTTCGAATATTTCACGCCGAGAAGGCGATTGTGGCTCTGTTAAGGAGGGGTTTGCTACTGCCAGATGTGTCTATCGGAAGTGGGTAGTCTACTCAGCTCAACCGATGTTGTCATTTCCGATATTTTTCGTTGAATTGGGTAACTAATTGAATACCTCGTGCAATAGTCGGCAATAAATTTCAGTTAGCTCCAAATGGCTTTGATCGTATTCTTCTTGATGCGCCGTGTTCCGGAACTGGTGTCATTTGGAAGGATCAATCTGTGAAAACGAGCAAGGACAGCCAGGATATTCAACGAAAGTTGGAGGTTTTACAGATTAATTTAAAAAGTAGGCGCGTTCATGTATCCCCTTTTGAAAACAGGCATACCGTCCAAAGACAGCTGATTCTTGCTGCACTCGATGCTGTCGACGCGAAATCTCCCAATGGTGGATACGTTGTGTATTCAACATGCTCAGTTCTGGTTGGTTATCGTTCCTTCTCGGTGCATTATTCACATGGTATCCGCTATACACAATAAGTGGTAATTCCTAACGCTTTCTCTAGTTTACTGGTGATGAGTACAATAATGGTTACAATGTGATGTTAGATCGGCAACAAGGTTTTGTGTCGCTCAGGCTGCCTTTAAAATATAGTCAAGGAGTCATTGCTATGAATAGTTTCTTATACTACTGCGTAGCGTTTGGAAGACTGAAGAATATGCTTTCTTCCAGTTTACATAGTTTCATAATTAGCAAGGTGTCCTCATGTTACCAAAAAACGCACTCTAGAACCTGGTGCAGGTATTTGAAGTTGTAACTGTCCTTTGAGGCAATACCTATGGATAATGAAGGGTGTGCCTGCCTCTGTAGCTCCGATTGTGCCTAATAAAAAAACATCGGGAACGTAGAAGTATGCACGTTAAATTGGTGAGAAGGGTACTAGTTGCAATACATAGCTTAATACACTCTAATAAGTAAGGCACATCAGTGAGGTAGGGGAGACTCCCTTTCCGCAACAAGAACAGAGCAGCAGGGTGGCGCGGAATTAATGTTGTGCACTACCGGAGGGAGGAGGACTGATTTGTGAAACAAAAGTTGAATGGATCACTAGTTTTCGTGTATTCTATCAGCAGAATCGGGTTGGTGGTCGAATCGAAGGTTTAGTGGGGTTATGACCGGACACGCAAGTATTTCCGAAACATTTCCGAAATGTTGGTGACCAAGTGGGGGGGGGGGATCATAGCTCCGCCAAGGTCGGTTACAATGTCCCGCTGGAGTTTGATCGGAGCTGCCCCTTCCGCCTTGTTTCAGGTCTATTCAGTCATTGATACTTGAAGAAGCAGATTTTTAGAGTTGCGGACCAATGTCAAGCTCTGTAGTTCGATTCCCTTTTCAATGACGCAACGATTTGCCCTTCGGTTGAAAAAAATGATCAATTTGGAAGTCCTACCGTGGATCAATATCTGAAAATATACACAAATGAATTGTGGTGCGCGCGAAGCGCGCACCAGATTTGGCTTTAACTCGCCCATGCGCAACTCTGCGAATCCGGAATCAGCGTTCAGAGTAACTGTGGAGATGCGGTTCTTTCTCCATTGGAAAGAGCGTAAAAAGTTGGTGTATGTACCAAAAAATGGTTTGGAATGGTTTCTTGGCGCTCGAGAAAAATGGCGAAAACCACGTGATTTTGGTCGAAAAACTGTTAATCTCCTTTTTTTTCAGACGGCGTTCACGATCTTGTTGCAGTACTTAAAATTGAGCTAGGAAGCTAATTTTTTGGCAGGAGGCTGGAAATGGATGCAGCTAGCTCCTATTCAATTTTGGAGTTGAAAACTTAATTTTAGCGGAACCCTAATTTTGAGGGTCAAGACGGGTAAAAACATGTAAACATGTTATTGCAAACCATCCGACGTTCCCTGAACTTCGAAAATGAAGTAGTGAAAATCAACACAGCTAATGATAGGCTTCCGGCCAAGATTGTTCTCTCTTTGAGATGGTTGGTGTAAATAAGACTTGAGGAGTGCGCAGGGCGCCGCAGAAAGAGACGATTATAATTTGCCACCGGCACAGAATTCTCACTCAGGAATTATCCTGTTAAAGTTGGGCTCTGGCCTATTGAGGCAAGTTAAAACCTGTTTTACGTGTACTATGTCAAGACGCGTATGAACATAGACATGTATAGAGAAATGTATTAACAATCTTGCAGGTATAAAAGGCTCCTCATCTCACCGTGTACCTCAGTCGGCTCTTCGGAGCCAGACCTGGAAGGTGGCCTCAGTCACTTTCCAGAAGATCCACCGGATACCGGAGGATAATTTTTGTCGACGAGGGGATAGGCCCACGGCTCAGGGGAGGGGGGGAGGTGGTACCCAAGTATGGGCCCATCTCCCCACGGTTTGCAGTGGGGTGGACCCCACTGCGAACAGTGGTGGTGGGGTCACCCCCACCTCCCGTTAGCATCACAACAGGGATGATCCTTGTGAGATGGTTTCTTGGCACCCGAGAAAGTGGAGAAAACCAAGTGATTTTGGTCGAAAAACTGTTAATCTCCTTTTTATCCAGACGGCATTCACGATCTTGTTGCAACACTCAAAATTTAGCTAGGAAGTGAATTTTTTGGCAGGAGGCTCGAAATGGATGCAGCTAGCTCCTATTCAATGTTGGAGCTGAATGCTCAATTTTAGCGGAACCTCAAAATTGAGGGCCAAGACGGGTAAAAACATGTAAACGTGTTATTGTAAACCATCCGACGCTCACTGAACTTTAAAAATGAACTAATGAAAATCAACACAGCTAATGATAGGCTTCTGCCCAGGATTGTTTCCTCCTTGAGACGGTTGGTGTGAATAAAATTTGAGGAGTGCGCAGGGCGCAGCAGAAAGTGCGCGAGCCCTCAGCGGGAATGCGCAGGACGCCGTAAAAAGTCTTTGGAACCTCAGTGGGAATGCGCAGGACGCTGTAAAAATGTACGGGACCACAGTGGGAGTGCGCAGGACGCCGCAGAAAGTGTGTGGGACCGGAATGAGAGTGCGCCGTACGCCGCAGAAAGTGTGCGGCCCAAAAGTGGGAGTGCACAGGACGCCAAAGAAAGTGTGCGGGACCTCAGTAAGAAAGCGCATGACGCCGCAAAAAGTGTACGGGACCCCACTTGAAGCGCACGATGCCGTAAAACGTGTACGGGACCTCAGTAGGAAACAAGTGGTCGTTTTTTTATGTCTGCGGGTACGGAAACCGTAAAACATTTCATTGAAGCTGTAATACGGAAATCAGCATAGGTCAAGCTATGTGAACGTAACGCTCAAATCCGATGCGCGCTTGATTTAGCTTTTATAAGGTTAACGGATTATCTTGTAAAATGTAATCGCTCGTCAGTCACTACATACTTATCAAAAGTTGGCCTATGAATGACCGCCAAATCCGGTTTTGGTCATTTCACTACATTTCACAGTTTTTCATTGCTTCTGGTTATTTTGTGCCGAATCATTTTCAAACATATTTCGAGTTGTTTTTTTAAATTTTATTTTGTTAAATTCTGTATTTCTTGTAGTTATAACATTGCCAAATCATTACTTTTGCCAGGAAGCTAAACTTTTGGGAATTGTGACTGTGGAAATCAACTCTAGGTTAAATAGTTGTTCGACTTAGGAGAGGAGAGTGGTCCAGTGTTGCCAGGAAGTTTGGAATGGGCGAAAATCCGGCATGGGACAGTATTATCCGGCAGTAATGCAAATAGCTCAAATCGTTTCCGGTGCCAATGTTATTACAGTTACCTCAATGTTGAAGGGGGTAGATTTTCTGTTCATTCTGCTCTATACAGATCAGGTGATCGATTTGGTACAGCGGATTAGCATAGTTTTCGCTTTTTAGGTTGAAGAAAACGAGGCTGTTGTGAATTATGCGTTACAAAAAAGGCATTGTGAACTTGTTCCGTGTGGGTTGGAAGTTGGTGTGGAAGGCTTTACAAGGTAATACAATGGCCTCATTATCTGCATATGCGTCTTTCAATATCCACTCTTATAGATTCCGTGAGTATCGATTTCATCCCTCTCTAAACTTAACTCGTCGTTATTATCCGCACGTACATAACATTGACGGATTCTTCGTCGCTAAGCTGAAGAAGCTGTCGAATACTAAAATGGGAAAGACCAGCATCGATATTGTCAGTTCACTTCTCAATGCTGTATTTAGTTTGAAGCAAAGGTGAAGAGGGTTTTCCTTTTCAAGGAACAACGGGAAACTCTGGAGAAAGAGAGTTCGAAGGATGGCCAGAAAGCGGGGGAAGACAAACCTTCGTTGAAGAAAAGGAAACGAGGTGGTGACGACTCCGATAGTACGGATGAAGGTATCTCACTTCATTTGTTCCTCAAAACCGCGCCGAAACACGCTTTCACAGTCACCGTGCACTTTGCGGACTGAACGCGATTGCGTAGATGAACTGCATACTGATTTCCTTTTTCAGCATATTTTCAGCACAATTCTGGCCAAATATTTCAATTAATCCTCAGAGGCCAATCCACGCTTTATAACCTAAGCGATTTCCATCCTCGAATGGCCCTGCTCCTCCCTACGCCTAAAATCAATAGCATCAATTAATTATCATTCCATTTCATCGTGACAGCAGCAACCGTCACACAGAACCAGTTCTTGCATGTTCGCTCAATTACATTTGGCTATCAATCTGAAATGTGCAATGAGCGATATTAATGACTTTCTGCTGTTACGCGTAAAGATTGGGTTCCAGAAATGAACAGCACCGTGAGAAGCGGGAAAAGAAGGATGAAGAAGAAACGAAATCAGTTGAAAAACAAGGCGAAGAAGATATCAGGAGCGGAAGATGACGATGGATTCAATTCGGTCAGGTCACAAACTACATTTCGGAGAGCTATGCTTTGTCTTCAATGCAGCGTTCTGTGGCCCTTGTCGTGTCTCTTGAGCTGATCACAATTTATTCCTCATGAATGCCCTTCTCTTTTCAGAAAGGATACATCCAGAAAGCCAAGAAGGAGAAACGGTTGAAATCGAATTAAAAAACGTATTGTTATCGAAAAAATCTGAAAAGGGGGGTGGGGGCTCGTAGAATTTTTCCTACTTTTATGCAGTTGTTGAAATTTAGTTTATTGTTATTTCTTCCCATCCTGTGGATTAAGCACTTGTTCATGTTGTTATGTCTTGTTAGTTGTGATATATAATGCTGTTATTTCGTTTGTTACATGATGAGAAATGCAATTTTTTTACGTAGTTATTACTAATCCTTGCACTGTTGGGGAAGAATTACTATTACAGTTACTAGCTGGCGAAAAGAAAATGGATTGACTTGTAAATGCTGTTAATGGGCTTTGACGGACAACCCATCCCTCAATTAAGATCAAAGCTATATTGCAACATACATGAAGACGCCTTGGTCGTTCAAAGGTGTACAAGCTTCTGAGTCATTTGCAGCAACACAAGAGTCTTACTCAACCCGGGGGTTCCAACCCCAGCCGAGTATCGGCGAGCTTTTAACACCAACGGGGATGAATTGCTCCGCAATCATTAATGAATTTTTTAATATATTTTTATATTGCACAAATTTTCGGATTGCCGATGACCACTACAGTTATCGCTTAGCTAGCCCTCAACATCCAAATCAGCTCCGATGCTTCCTGATCCACTTTGGTGCGAAAAGATGTTGTCATGAAATCGAGCCGATATGGAAACAACCTATCACTGCTTTAAAGTGCGCAACGTCAACCTCAATAGAATACAGGTGTACATCACCGGTTTCCTTTCCTATCATACACAGGACGCAGTAATAATTCAGTATTTACGACTTTCACTCCGCCACAGCTACACTCACCATGAAATTCTTAAAGACCCGTTCATAGCTGGTCGCTTCGACTTGAAGACGAAGCGACCAATGATACTGCCGAGATCTGAAATCGCTCCGTGCCGCGACTTGAAATCGCTTCGTCCAGCGATTTGCTAAAGTTGCTAGTTGCCCGAAGCCGGCACGAATGAGATTTTTCGATAGCCTCATTACATTTTCTCATCTCCATCGTAAATGTATGAAAAATACTCGTTTTTCTCCCTTTTACATGCCATATTTTATGCGAGTGAACTGCGTCTGCGATTTCGCGCCACATGCGCAAGCGACGCGACTAGTCGAAGCGACTTCAGAAAATCGAGCCGGTCGCTTCGACCAGCTATGAAATACCTCAGCCGCTCGATGATCGCTACTGAAACTGCCAACTATTTCAACCCGTCCCGATTCACTGAAGACCTATTGCCGCGATGGGTTTCTGTAACTGATGGTAGTGCAGCGGCTAGTCGAAGCGATGGAGCTTAACCCAGACGAATAACGATGCAACCGTAAGCGCTGAAATCAGACAGATCGCAACCTTATGGGTGTGCTCCAGTGGACCTAGTAGTTCCCGAAAGGTCATCTGATTTTATTACTCAACATGAGCATTCCAAAGCTATTGTCGTCTTCTCTGTTAAAAATGACTAGACGGAACTCCATCCCCGAACTCGAAACGGCACCAGTTTGGAACAAGGATGTCGATTGTCGTTTTATATCAACGTTTTACGATGCTACTTCTGACATAACACGAATGAGCGCCTTAGTCGACGTTTAGTGCAGGTCCCTCTCGCCTAGGCGATGTGAAGACGTATCCGACGTGACTGATCATCGAAGTGATTTATTGCACATCAACAGAACCTGGCTTTACTATTTCAGCTTCACAATTGTGTAGAAATACATACGGCGCCGTTATCGATCGAGTAGATGACAAGTCGATGAGATCGTTTTAACCTGTACTGACTTTTGTCTAGACCTCTGATGGAGGTCTCTTCACCAGACATTTAGGCACCCCTTCCATCCCACAGACGTTCATCTTCCATTCCTATTTCAATTGCAGAGTCGTCATACAATGAGGGAACATCTGATGAGGAGGGAATCGCAGCATGCCTATATTCGTGCTTTCGCAAAGCAGAACTGAAATAATAGAACTGGGACAAGAAATCAAACGAATGAGCAGCAACGACACTGATTTAGATCTCTTGCTGGGAGGAGACTATCTGCCCATTTTCTCGACCTCGGCCTATCACTAGAGCTTTCGCTGCTCCTGGGATAGGTCAACGGCAGGAAAGTGGGCGGGTAACCCCCTCCCAGCAAAAGATCAAAATAAGAACCACAGCAACATTGTCCTTACCTATCTCTGAATTCTTGGCCACAAATGCCACACGGATAAGGTTTTTCGCCAGTATGAGTCCTGATATGAATTGTCAGGGTCTGAAAATACAAACTAAAATATCGGAAGGAGTTATGGGGAAGCCAATGGCAGGGGCTTGCGAGAATGGTGGTATTTCGTGGTTTTCATGTGGAAATCCTTCTAGGTGATTAGTGATAGGAAGTGGGAAAGCTGGATGGACCAGCGAATTCCCTCTCCTCTCCCCTAACCAAAAAATAGTAAAGCCAGCAAGGCATCATTCAATCTGCGTTGACGAAACAAGAGATCATTTCCGCACCCCTACCTGGCAAGTTGAGAGGCAAGGGGTCACACCTGCGATTGTGAAAATCCCCTTCCGCAGTAACCACAGGTGTAGGGTTTCTCACCGGTATGCACTCTCTCATGAATGTACTGAAACAGAGATATACAGGGAATGAGAAATGGAAGCCGAGAACAGGAGATGGGCCACACACCTTGTCCCTCCTATGATGGAACATTTTCTCACAAAAGGAGCATTGCCAGCGAAAGGGTCGATCTGTGTTCACGTAATCTCCATTCAGTAATGACAAACAGTTGTTCTGAACTAGCGGTTTGGACGAACGAGAATGGAAACCACTGGGATAAATAGAAACACTCTTCGAGAAATCACCTCGTGCTCAGCTAGGGCAGCTATCGACTTGAACCATCGACCACATATCTGACAGAAATGACGATGACCTGTCATATGCATCTTCATATGCATAGAGAGGCTATATGCCCGGGAGAACGCCTTCGTACAGACAGTACATCTATATGGACGAGGTGCTGAAAAATAATCGTCATTTTCATATTTGAAAAATTCGAAGTTTATATTTCCAATTCTATTCCAACGTGGAATTAGACTTTATCAACTGGCTTCTCACTACGGAAGGTATTTAGATACCCACGACGTTTCCGAAAACGTTCTACTTTGTGAAGGATCAGTAAGGTAACAAAAAATGTTTGTTGGGTCATATCAACGGACCATTTAGTTGGTCAAAAAGGCTGAAAAGCTACTAAAACTAGCTGTAACTCCTTAACCAAAGCAGACAAAGTGGGTGTAACAGCTCAAAACGCTTTCAGCTACGATGATTAACCTTAACAAAATTTGGCCTCTTGATTGTGGCTCACTTCAAGCAGTGCTGAGCAAGCAGCACCGTTGGCCGAGTGAATATTGAGGTGAACTACGAAATGGAAACAAAGGAGCGAGGATATCTTGGGATGGACTTCTTGAACTACGGAATTTGCATTAGATTGTTTGTTTATCCAGTGTCCCTCTTTTGCACATTCTGTATTTTTTCCGTTTTTCGTGTAATTATGTTTCTATGCACTTGCACAGTCATTGTGCTGATGACTGACATTTGCTTCCCTGGTTGCGTTGGAACTGAACCGGCCAGTGGCGCCCGATCTCGTCCGCGGCGCAACGCATTATCTCGTTCGCCTGCCTTACAAACTTGTCCGGCATACAAATCGCCAAAATACCGTGTTTTTAAGTGAGGAACGTGCTTGCGCACAGCATATGAACATCAGTTCATCACTTGTTGATGATGTATTGGAAAATAAAAGCTTTCAGAGAAGGCAATATGGTGGAGGTTTTAGTAATGGATTAATACAATTTTTTTGTATTTTGTACTATCTAAGTTACTGTGCTTCTCTGGGCCAAATTCCGGTCCGCAATTGCGTCTGGACACGTTTGCGGTCGCACGCGCTCGAGTCGTTCGAGTTTCCAGCGCCAAAGCCGACTCCATGTGGCTTTTTTATGCAGTTTTCTCCCACTTTTTTAGTTTCCAGTTTCCAAAACCCACCTAGAGTCAACAGATCGGCGGCTGCAGCGCTGGAAACTCTTCCGACTCGGGAGCGTGCGGCCGCAAAGCGTGTCGAGACGCAATTGCGGACCGAAATTTGGCCCAGAGAACCACAATAATGACTCTTCATCGATGCCCGTAATTCTGGCACAATGCGTTTCTCTACGAAAACGGATTTCGAAAAGATTTACGAATAAATGAATTTTTCGAAGAAATTTACGACCGCGTGTCCCACCGGTAGGACACGCTTTTCAAAAATCTATTTCTGCGCCTCGAGGACGGGTTTCCAAGCTTTCTTATAATTATTGAATAACGGGGGTGTGTATACAAGTCTGTTGGTACCTGCTCGTTGGTGCCCCTGCTTCTACTGAACCCAGCAGACGTTCGAGCGATATAGCGTGCACAACTATATCGCGAAAGTATCCGCACATTGCATAAAGGTGTCGCCGTCCGGCACACTAAGGCCTTCTCGGTCCATAACACCTTAGGATCCGTACCTAGGAGTCATGGAGTCTTTGGCCATTAAAGCCACAATTTCGCCACCCTGAACTGTCGATCGCTGTCGAGTGATATCCAAAAAACTGCGCTATCCAGACTTCTGAGCTATTTCCATGCACCGTTTGCTGCTTTGCAGGAAACCCGCCTCAAGGATAGACCCGTCATCAGCGTCGGAGAGTACACCATCTACTGCGGCAACGCTGGACGATAGGAGAGTGGGAGGCTGTGCAATAGCAAGCTGTAAGGAAGGATTTCCAATGGTATGGTCAAGGAGTTCGGCTCAACGTCGTGTCGGAATGCATTCGTACGACTGCGGGATCACAGAGGATTCAATCTGTGGATAGTGAGTGCTCATGCGCCCACTGAAACCGCCGAAGACAATTCGAAGGGATGCGTTTTATGAGGAACTCAATACACGTTGCTGGCCAGGATACCTTGGTCAACATGCTGTTGTCGTGGGGATTGACGCAAATGCGAAGATGGGACTTGATCAGGAATCCGAAGTACTCGGTAAATGGTTCTACCCAGTGGAGCAAACATCGGACAATGGCTGCCGCCTTGTCGACTTTTGTGAACGCAGTGGTCCTGATTATTGCATCGACATTCAAGAGGAATCATCGCCGCCATCAGCTTACGTGGCAGGGACCAACCCGGCTATCTCCAGAAGAGGCAGCGCGGAAGCGGAAGATGACAACACGAAACTACAGCTTGAGTTATGTCCTGACGAGGAATATTCCAGTATCGGACATTCGAAGATCTAGAGCTGTGTGGGATGTCGCATTCGATTCGGATCACCGTCCTGTTCTGTTGAACTTCACTGCGAGGATTCATAAGAGGAAGCGAGGGGCTCAGCCTCTCCAGAGGATTGACATGACAAGTCTCAGAGATGAAGAGTGCAGAAGGAATTTCCGACAACGCGTTTCTATTCACATCGGAGTACGGACTAAGAAGAAACTTTGCGACGCGGATTCTTTTGTCAAATGCATCCAGGACGCTTCGAAAGGAAGAAGGCACTCCCGGTTGTACAGCCCTGCTAGAAGAAGTTCGCCTACGTCTCAGAAGAAACAACATACCTACCTACAACAGAGTATGTGCTCTCCGAACTGCAGGAAACTTCGTGGAGGAGAAGCGGTCTTGAGGAGGAAGTTGCGTCGGCAGCTTCAAAGTGACCGCGAACGAGAGTGGACGTGTAGAGCTAAGGAGTTCGAGAAGGCTTGGGGAGAGGAGAAGAATCCGAGGAAAGCCTACACGTTGCTGCGACAGTATAGCGGGAAGATGAAGAGATGTTCTCCTGTCTTGAACACTACCAATGGAGTTGCAGTTGGTGATGCGACGCTGCCAATATGGAAGGATTACTTCAGTTCACTACTGAATCGTCCAGCGCCATCAGTACCTGAGCTCCCGCATGTTCAGAGAGCACATTACGATGTCAGTGAGGAACCGCCGACTGAGTCTGGAAGTTTTGGATTGTGTCCGGAAAATGAAGAATGGAAAGGCAGGTGGAGATGACAACACCACTGCTGAAATGCTGAAAGCTCTTTCCTCCGTCTGGGATTCGTGAAATGACCAGCACCATCCGTGCCATATGAATGAGCGAAAGGATACCCCGATTCATTAAGGACATACGATCATCGTACCTCTTCACATGAAGCTATCCGTCACGGATCCTAAGAACTACAGAGGAATCTCTCTACTTCGTGTCATGTACAAGGTTTTAGAACGTATCATTCTCGAGCGACTTATCAAACATCGTGAAGGAACGACCAGAAAGGAGCAAGCCGGTTTTCGACCTGGAAGATCGACCCATCGACCAAGTGTTCGTCGTGAGAAAATGAATTGAATCGTGGCAGCGGTTTTCGAAGCCATTACAGCTTGCTTTTTGGACTTTGAAGCCGCGTTCGACTCTCCTCATCGTGATCGATTGCTCAATGCTCTGCGAGCAGATGGAGTCCCGGAAAAGTATGTTCGGTTAATCGAGGACATGAACAAAGGAACAACAGCAGCAGTTCGTACACCTGTCGGATTTACGTCAGCTTTCGAGGTGAAAACGGGAGTAAGGCAAGACGAGGCCGTTGCGGGACCTTTTCTTTTCAACTTCGCCGTTGATGACATCATGCGTAGAGTTGCAGAACAGTTTCCTGCGGATGTGATCCTAACGCCATCCAGGACGCTCCTTATTCGACCTGGAGTACGCCGACGACATTGTGTTATTCGCTGAAAACAACGCAAAACTGCAAGGGATTGTGAACCTCGTTTCGAAGTATGCCGCAGCCTTCTGGACTTCGTCTTCGTCCCGATTAAGTCACAAGCAGATGTGGAGTCTCTCAGGAGCCTTCAACTGGAGTTTGTGTGGACGGACAACGTAATCGAACTGGTCTGGACGATTTCTGTTATTTGGGCTGTTTGCTGAAGAACGATGGCGGTTATGCAGCGGATATTCGACAACGATGTGCGAAAGCTACGTCTGCATTCAATTCTCTAACCAAGTGTTTGTGGTCTACCACCATCGCGAAAGGGGTCAAGTTGCGCGTCTACCTATCCGCTATTCGCCCTATCATGATGTACGGATCGGAGACGTGGGCCTTTGAAAACGCAGATGGAAAGGTTGGATTACCTGGAAGAGGAAGCTTTTAGGCGTTTGCTTGGATATTTTCTGGCCGCGTGTATGCCATAACGAAGACCTTTACAAGGAAATCGACGCAGTACATCAACGCTTGACACGAGGAGGTGCCAGCATCTCCTAACGCCATCTCAGAAAAGCAGCAATGGAAAGTCGACTTCGACTGCTCAGCATATACTAAGAAGAACGCCGGATCGTCTCGTACAACACGCTTTAAAAATGCTTCCAAATCCTGTCTGGAAACGGCCACCTGGGCGTAGGCGAAAGTTCTGGACGGATGTGGTTAAAGAGGAGTTCGTCACTCGGCATCGAAAGACAGTTCAGGCGCGATGTTTCGTTTCGCAGGAAATGGAATAGTGACAGCTGGATGGAATGTGTTCAGGTAATTGTGGCTGAAGACAGAAGCGTGAAAAATGGTGCACGACTGACTACTAGGACGGCACACCTCGGTGAAGATGCGGAATGACCGCGTCAGGCGAAAGCCAACCGATTAAGTCAAGTAAGTCAAATTGAATAACCTCTCTCAGTCTCGACTACGGAATTTGTGGTCCGTCGGCAGCTCCACTAGAGCACAATATTCGAACCTTTGTAGGAAATAGCCGAGTTTCATAAGAAAAACCGCTGAAAATTTTTCTGTCAAGGTCGGTCACCACATACCGCTGAGCCTTGCCCGGATTTAGGAATGATTTCCGACCAATGCATTATTTTTGGACATTTTCAAGTAAATTAGTTTTCCGAATGAGATCATCATTATTCAAAAAAAGAAGAGTATTTAGCATCGTTAGAAAAAACATTGCATAAGGCAGTCCTTAAATAACAACATACCAGCGTGGTATCGCATGTGAAGCGAAAAACTGACTTTGGAAGAAAACACCGCTCCACAAGTCTCACAGCGGAAGTTCTTGCCGGAATAATGAGACGTCTTAAAATTCCAAAACTCACACCTCAGCACAAGAGAAGTTCAACAGGCATCACCTGAGAGACATACCGATGTGTGGGCCTCACAGGCCTCCTTCGTTTGAAACATCCTTTCGCAGAATTCGCATGGGTATAACCTAGCTGAAATTATATATCAGTCGTGTGGCCAGAAAGTCTGGGGTGTGTATACAAGTCTGTTGGTACCTGCTCGTTTGGTGCCCCTGCTTCTACTAGAACCCAGCAGACGTTTGAGTGTACACAGGGAACGTTCGGGCGATATAGCGTGCACTGCTATATCGCGAAAGTATCCGCACATTGCATAAAGGTGTCATAAATCCGGCACACTAAGGCCTCTGGTCCATAACACCTTAGGATCCGTACTATAGGGAGTCATGGAGTCTTTGGCCACACAAGCCACAGTACAACCACCCTGGACATCGATCGCTTTGTCGAGTGATATCCAAAAAACTGCGCTATCCAGACTTCTGAGCTATTTCCATGCACCGTTTGCTGCTTTGCAGGAAAGCCGCCTCAGAGATAGACCCGTCATCAGCGTCAGAGAGTGCACCATCTACTGCAGTAACGCTGACGATGGGAGAGTGGGAGGCTGTGCAATGGCTGTAAGGAAGGATTTCAATGGTATGGTCAAGGAGTTTGGCTCAACGTATTGTCGGAATGCATTCGTTGAAACTGCGGGATCACAGAGGATTCAATCTGTGGATAGTGAGTGCTCATGCGCCCACTGAAACCGCCGAAGACAATTCGAAGGATGCGTTTTATGAGGAACTCAATACGTTGCTGTGAATACCTTGTCAACATGCTGTTGTCGTGGGGATTGACGCAAATGCGAAGATGGGACTTGATCAGGAATCCGAAGTACTCGGTAAATGGTTCTACTGAGTGGAGCAAGCATCGGATAATGGCATTTACCGCCTTGTCGACTTTTGTGAACATAGTAGTGCAATTGTGCATCGACATTCAAGAGGAATCGTCGCATAGTAAGCTTACGTGGCAGGGACCAACCCAGCTATCTTGAAGAGCATGGAAGCGGAAGATGACAACTTTGAAACTACAAGCTTGACTATGTCCTGACGAGGAATATTCCAGTATCGGACATTCGAAGATCTAGAGCTGTGTGGGATGTCGCATTCGATTCGGATCACCGTCCTGTTCTGTTGAACTTCACTGCGAGGATTCATAAGAGGAAGCGAGGGCTCAGCCTCTCCAGAAAGTTGACATGACAAGTCTCAGAGATGAAGAGTGCAGAAGGAATTTGCATTAACGCGTTTCTATTCACATCGGGTACGGACTAAGAAGAAACTTTGCGACGCGGATTCTTTTGTCAAATGCATCAGGACGCTTCGAAAGAGGCACTGCTCCGGTTGTACAGCCTACAGAAGAAGTTCGCCTTCGTCTCAGAAGAAACAACATCTACCTACAACTTAGGTGTGCTCTCCGAACTGCAGGAAACTTCGTGGAGAAGCGTCTGAGGAGGAAGTTGCGTCGGCAGCTTCCGGTGACCGCAGACGAAGTGGACGTGTAGAGCTAAGGAGTTCGAGAAACCTTGGGAGGAGAAGAATCCGAGGAAAGCCTACACGTTGCTGCGACAGTATGGCGGGAAGATGAAGAGATGTTCTCCTGTCTTGAACACTACCAATGGGTTGCAGTTGGTGATGCGACGCTGCCAATATGGAAGAAGTTACTTCAGTTCACTGCTGAATCGTCCAGCGCCATCAGTACCTGAGCTCCCGCATGTTCAGAAGAGCACATTACGATGTCAGTGAGGAACCGCCGACTGAGACTGAAGTTTTGGATTGTGTTCGGAAAATTAAAAATGGAAAGGCAGGTGGAGATGACAACATCACTGCTGAAATACTGAAAGCTCTTCCTCCGTCTGGGATTCGTGAGATGACCAACACCATCCGTGCCATATCGATGAGCGAAAGGATACCCGACTCGTGGAGACAGCCGATCATCGTACCTCTGCACAAGAAGCTATCCGTCACGGATCCTAAGAACTACAGAGGCATCTCTCTGCCCCCGTGTCATGCACAAGGTTTTTAAGACCATGTCATTCTCAGGCGACTTATCAAACATCGTGAAGGAACGACCAGAGATGAGCAAGCCGGTTTTCGACCTGGAAGATCGACCATAAGCCAAGTGTTCGTCGTGAGAAAATGTGAATTGAATCGTGGCAGCGGTTTTCGAAGCCATTACAGCTTGCTTTTTGGACTTTGAAGCCGCGTTCGACTCTCATCATCGTGATCAGTTGCTCAATGCTCTGCTGCCAGGCAGATGGAGTCCCGGAAAAGTATGTTCGGTTAATCGAGGACATGAACAAAGGAACAACAGCAGCAGTTCGTACACCTGTCGGAGTTGCATTAGCTTTCGAGGTGAAAACAGGAGTAAGACGAGAGCCGTTGCAGGACCTTTTCTTTTCAACTTCGCCGTTGATGACATCATGCGTAGAGTTGCCAGAACAGTTTCCTGCGGATGTGATCCCTAACACCATCAGGACGCTCACTTGTCGACCTGGAGTACGCAAACGACATTATCATTATTAACTGAAACCAACGCAAAACTGTAAAGGATTGTGAACCCTCGTTTCGAAGTATGCCGCAGCCTATGGACTTCGTCTTCGTCCCGACAAATGCAAGCAGATGTGCAAGGTCTCTCAGGGGCCTTCAACTGGAGTTTGTGTGGACGGACAACGTATCGAACTGGTGGACGATTTCTGTTATTTGGGCTGTTTGCTGAAGAACGATGAAGCGGATTATGCGGCGGATATTTGACAACGATGTGCGAAAGCTTCGTCTGCATTCAATTCTCTAACCAAGTGTTTGTGGTCTACCACCATCGCGAAGGAAGTCAAGTTGCGCGTCTACCTATCCGCTATTCGCCCTATCATGATGTACGGATCGGAGACGTGGGCGGCACCGAAAACGCAGATATGAAAGGTTGGATTGCACGGAGAGGAAGCTTTTAGGCGTTTGCTTGAGATATTTCTGGCCGCGTGTATGCACCATAACGAAGACCTTTACAAAGGAAATCGACGCAGTACATCGCGCTTGACACGAGGAGGTGCCAGCATCTCCTAGCATATGCATCTCAAGCGGCAATGGAAAGTCGACTTCGACTGCTCCGGGCATATACTAAGAAAGAACGCCGGATCGTCTCGTACAACACGCTTTAAAGATGGCCAAATCCTGTCTGGAAACGACCACCTGGGCGTAGGCGAAGGATTCTGGACGGATGTGGTTAAAAGGATTTAAAGTCACTCGGCATCGAAAGACGGTTGAGGCGCGATGTTTCGTTTCGCAGGAAATGGAATAGTGACAGCTGGATGGAATGTGTTCAAATTGTGGCTGAAGACCGTGAAAAATGGACACGACTGACTACTGGGACAGCACACCTCGGTGAAGATGCGGAATGACCGCGTCAGGCGAAAGCCAACCGATTAAGTCAAGTAAGTAAGTAACGTGGCCAGAAATGCATGACCTCAAAAACTATGGATATTGCGAAAAACTGCTAATAGAAGTAGGACCGACCATCGTTATAGCATTGCTCTGGGGTCGTCTTCACAATTTTGAAATGCAGAATATTTTCACCAATCATTAAGGTGAACTTTTCCAGAGGTTCACGTCGACTTTCACCCAGAACACTCTGAAAATTTCTGGATACTGAACGACAATATTTTTCAAGAACCAAAAAAACTGCGAATGAAAGCGAGAACTACCTTATCATTCACGAATGTTTCAAAGGCAGACTCCACGATAAAAAAACCTTCAAAGCTTTATTAGAAACCGAAAGGCCCGGAAACCCGATGTAACAGCAATGTAGAAAACAGGCGCATAAGAACATTTACCGTTTTGCCATATAACATCTGCATGGATCCTAATGAGACTGCGTTTTCCATTGGAGGTTGGCAGCAACTCCGGCGCACCTATGTTATACCTTATGGCGCCGAGTTCGAATAACTTTCAATAGTGAACGCAAGGTCTCATGAGGATCCGTGCCGGCTGATACAGCCTCCTAGCACGAATGTTTTGTGCTCGCAACGCCCGCTCCGCTCAGCGGCCACCCATTAAGGTTAACAAACAGAAAAAAACTACTAAGAAAGCAAATAATTATCGTATAAAGTAAGTTTTGGCGAAAACGGTGCTAAGATTTCAATCTTTACAAAATAAAAAGACAGATGTCAGTCACGGTGTAACGGCGTTACACAGAATTGACACCTGCCCCTCTTAATCAACCACGATTCGTAACTGAAGAAGTTGAGTCATAAAATTTGTACAGAGCCTGCAACTCCTCGTATGTGTCAATTCGCAATCGATGCTATACGACTCATAAAAGCACAGGTGTCAAGCTCAGGGGTAAAATTTGATATTATTTTGGTCCGGCCGGTGTGCGTAGCAAACCTACCTAATGCGGAATCTCAACTCTGCAGAATAAGCGACAAGAATCGAGCACCCCCCCCCCAAACCAGCACTCATTCCCTCCGCCCACTTCAGGGTGTCCGGTCTCAACAGGGACGAGAAGCATAATGAATTTTGATAAGAACCTACATTCCTCCATTTGTTACCGGTCTAGTTTTATATTATGGTCTGCTCAGGTGAGATGAAACCGAAAAACGAGGAAAAATTGGCATCGTCCACGAAAATCTCGTAGATTAGGTTCTTACCGCGAGGAGCCATAACTCCGTTAGTAGCTGGTTCTGAGCGATTCTGGAGCAACCATTGTGGTCGGCCGCAAATTCTCCAAGATATGCAGAAAAAGCTGGGAAGTGATTCTGAGAATGAACTGTGCCTCTAAGGCCGAGCTAACAAAAAGCAATACCGTCATTCAGACACCAGGCTTTAAAGGCATACGGGACACCCAAGGGAATTTGTTTTTCAGGTTCCGTACTTATCTTGGAGTCAGGGTTGAGTAGGGTTCTCTGCACAACAGGGGGTCGTAAAATTTTGGTAAAATTGTGCGAAAAATGAAAATTTGGGGGGGCTCGTAAAATGAATGGATTAAAAAGGACTCTCTCCCGAAACCTCTTGGTAAAAATGGGGCTAAAATGGTCGCCTAGATTGCTAAATACAAATTTGGTATCTATTTTTCGTGGGAGGGATCGTAAAGCTGCCGAGATGTCGTACGTTCGTGCCGTGGCAGTGTGGAGGAAACAACATCACCTTCGTGCAAACCGACATCACTCCCTCCACCGAGAGGGTTTTTGTCATGGGAGAGTCGCTGGTTGGCCGCAGCTCTCCTGAGGATTCTCTGCTACAAGGGCTGGCGTCCGAGAGGAATCCTGGAGCTGAGCAGGAAGTATCAATGTGCCACCTGCGGCAAGAAAGTCACCTGGAATCAGGGTTGAGCAGGTAATTTGCGACCAGAGAGCAACATTTTACGATCCCCCTGGTGACCAAATTTTACAGACCCCCTCTGGGATGAAAAAATTATCATGATCAAAATTTTTACGAACCCCCCTGGGAGGGAGAAATGGAATTCCATGAAATGAGATCGATTTGTGAAAGCAGAATCATCCAATTCTCACTTGGATTCTGAGTGCCCGTGAAGACGATACACAAAATTACCAAGGACATTTTCAGTTGAGATCAGTTAGCAAAACAACAGAAAAATAACGAATTAATGAGTTATCTGAAAAAAAAACAACAATTACGGTAAAAAGGTGCAAAAAAACAAATGTATGCACAAAACGAGAAATTAATATTTCAAGACGATGAATGTGAGATAGTTTGGTAAAAAAGAAGAAAAGAGGTTAAGAATAGTAAGATTCAGAAAAAAACTTGGAAGTAATCTTTTTGAAGAGCTTTACTTTCCCTCCAAAACGCG